>VFFE01007917.1:460202-683433 GCA_008921705.1 Burhinus oedicnemus
CGATAGGGGGGAAAAAAAAGCTCCAGCAGCCCTGAGGATGTTGTGAGAGCTGGAGAAAGCCCTTTGCAAAGTGGGAACAGCCTTCCCTACCGCTGGGGTCCTTGCTGCGTTTCCTCAGCTCCGCAAATCACTCGCTAGATGGTATTTCGCAAAGGCGGCCCTTGCCCAGTATGTCCCGGTGTCATACGGGGTCTGCATCCCCCCCCTGCTCCGAAATAACTCCGGGGCAGCTGCACTCTCAGTTGCCCTCCGCGATTTTCCCTTCGGACCAGGTGATACCGAACAAATCCTCGGGGCAGAGGCAGCATCTTGTCTGAACGCCGCATCCGTTTTGTGAATAAGACTTTAACTGAGCCGACGAGCAAGCGCTTCCTGAAAAATCCCACAAGTTGCTCCGCGCTCAGTGCAGACCAGCGGGTTGCTCCAAACTGCATCCGTGACCTGCTGCATCCTCTGCACTTGCAGACAGCGCGCGGCTGTTGCTCTAACAGATCTATTACTTGACCAAGGTGTGAAAAAAATAACTTGTCACTTTTGTTGAGCGGTACCTCAATTTACCAGCTGGTCAAAACGGGCAGTAGAATCTGACCTATAAATTCCCGTTTCTTGTTGGTGGCTGCAAAACCATGCCGAGTGCTTCGGCGCTATCGGAAGCCGCATCGCCCACAAAAGAGAGCTCCCAGCCAGGACCAGCCTCCGCGGGGCAACGCCGCGAGGGGAGACTTTGAAGTCGTGTCCATTCTTCTCTTTCAAGGAGCGATTTATAGCGGAGCTCGCTTCCAAGAGATTGATGGACAAAAGGGCCGGATCAGCTACTGTATAGTCGGGGGGTGAAAGCCTGTATCCATCAAGGTCAGTGGCAAAACTCTCACTGACTTCAATAGGGGCAGGAATTCAGCTCTGTGCTTCGCTGGACGCGCTTTCACAGGCAAACCTTTCGTTGCAGCGAGACAGCTGAGAACTTCAGCTTCTCCTTCAACACATGTACCACGGTGACCCACAAGGTGCTTCAAATAACCTGGGCTTGGAGTCCACACACACGTGCACATGCAAGCACGCACACCCTTTTCCAAAGGATTTTAAACCTTGCGGAGTTGCAGGAAAACGCAGCGCATGAAAAGAAAGGAGCATAAATTATCCCAGCCTTGGGGCAGCAGTGACTTGCCTTCCTGCCAACGAGCTCTGTAGGTTTTATGTGTTAGTTTACTCCGGTGATTAATAAAACATTTGGTACTTAATGGGACTTGTCAATCTCTGCATCCAGGATGTCTCCTGGAAAAGAGCAGCAATATTCTCAGTTATACGCTTTGTGCTGGAGCGGGTGCTCAGGACCTTGTGCAAGGTGCTGTAGGCACATTGCCGAAGGAGGATCACCCCCATGTCTTGTGTCATTGATAAGAGACACTGAGAGCACCCGGCACGGATGCGAAGGTAAGCCAAGCGAGGTTTAAAGGAGGTGCTGCGGTACTAGAAGCAGCGGGGTTACAGGGCAGAGGCGGCTCAGCCCAGGCTGGCACGGCTGGACGGTGCCTGTCACCCAGCCCTGGGAGCCATCCCTGTGCCAAGGGCTGAGCCGCAAAACCCCAAGTGAAAGGGACTTTGCTGGAGAAATACCTGTTTGCAACGCTACCCGCCTGCACTTTTATATTGACCATATGGCTTCCAGCTACGCTCCCCCCACACAAGCCCCACGCTTATCTGCATCCTGGCCCGTGCTGACTTTGCATTTTTCAGATGTCAGTGGAGGAAACATCACACACATGTGCTTTAGCATCACCGTATGTCAGAAGCTCAAGGTCCACAAATACGGTCCATCCCTCCCTCCCCTGTGCTTTTTATGCATTTTACCAAGTAAGCAGTTTTGCACTTAAATTTTCCTGCACGAACACTTCTTTCTGAGCTAATCTTAATACTCTGGAGAGCTGCAAGTCAGACAGCACAGGAGAGGGAAATTTTCTACTTCCAGAGGAGATAGCGTGTTCCACACCAGCAGGCATGCCCGTTAGATGCCCCTGTGATAATTGCCACGGTAAAGCCTGCTGGAGACAGCCCTCAGAGCAGCGAGCACTTTTTTCTCTCATTGTCCCACTAAGCTTGTGCCGAGGGAGGAGGTGACTCTCCCTCACCATTCCTGCTTGTCCTGGTTTGAGGTAAAACAGGACCAATTTTGTTCAGTAGCTTTACTTTTTAGTTAGGCCTCTTCCAGCTGCTGAAATTACTGGTGTGTTGTGCAGAAACTGTTGGCTCTCAGAGTGATAAGACCCATGCTTATAGTTGATGCCAAGGGATGGGATGCAGAGAGGCTCCTGCTTATCCTTATTGCTCTAACACCCAAGGGCAGCCAACTTTGCTATTTGCCCCGTTGGAGGGTCAGAAGCGGAAAAGCCCAGAGGGGTCACCCCTGTGGGGAGGAGCGGACAGGACAGGTGACCCCAAACTGACCAACAGGGTATTCCATCCCATCTGCCTCATGCTCAGTGTAAAAGCTGAGCAATCAAAGGGTCAGACTCTTTCTTCAATGGCCGGTGTCCTGGGAGGACTCTGTCTCTGCCTTTGATCCTGATCCTGAATCCAGATCTGGAATCCAGTTCCTGTCCATCATTGAGTCCAGTCTGGGACTTCCCCAGCACCTGCTGGTGACGTGATTGTCATCCTGGGAGCTTGATATGGTTTTGTAGATATTTCATTATTTTCTCTTTTCTATTATTAATATTTCATTAAAGTAGTTTAGTTCCTTCTAAACTCTTAAGTCTCTTTTTTCACTCTCTTTCTTGCCTCCCTTCGGGAGCAGAGCAAGAGATAGAGCGCATCCGCCATTCCACCAGATTGGGCCAATCTGGCCCAAACCATGACACTGCTCTTGCTGAGCGGTCCCTGCATGGGCAGAAACCTTGAGTTCAGGTTTTGGAGGATGCCCAGAGCAGCTCCGGCACGCAGAAGCAGGTCCAGTTCCCCCTGGGAAGCGGATCCAGTTCCCCGCCGGTGGGGAGGAGGCCAGGGGAGGCAAGAAGCCAGTGAAGAAGAAACACATTGGGTTTTAAAGACACGCAGGGCTCTCTGGACTGCTCAAACAGGACCCCACAGCAGTGCTTTCTGGCCATGCCGAATCAATGGTCTGACCCCCCACTCCTGCCGGGCACCCGCACTCCCTTGGCACCCCAGGAACTGGGCAAGCTGTGCCCACTGGCAGCAAAGCCCGTTTCAGTTGGCTTCGGAGGCTGGAGAGGCTTTGAAAATTAGTTTGCAGGCACTGAAGTTTCTTTTCACTCTTTCTAGGGCTAAATCAAACGAGAGGGCTGGATAACATTCACAGGCTGTGGCTTTTCAGACAGGGCTTCGGCAAATGTGCAGCCTGTAACAGGGAAAGGTCTGGGCGGACGATCTTGCCAGCTCTGGAATAAAGCACACTCCATCCAGGTTTGAGTTCAAATTACATTTTCTAACGTACCACCAGAGATTTTTTGCTCTGTTGTTACTGCGCAAAAGGATTTGTAATGGAATGGAGATTTAATCTATCATTGATTATTGCATTATTAAAAAAATAAAAATAAAATTAAGTCAGTCTCTTTGAAGGACGAGGTAATATACTTTAAGAAACTCTGAAGTTTCACAGTAACTCTTGAAAAAGTCCTTATTGCTGTTCCCTTTCCCAAATACAAATCTTACTGCCAAAGACAAAGTTATACTCTTGTGCTCTTTTATATCTCCTTCTTCTATTCTGTCACTGTCCACTACAGTCACCACGATCAGACTGTCCCCAGTATCACCTACTTCTTCTCCTTTTGTCACTTGTCAGCATTCCCTTCTGCCTGGGGCCACATCTTTCTACTCCTCAAGTATGCTCTAACTTCAGTTACCACCTGGGGTTCCCTTTATCCTACCTTTCATCCAAAAAAACCCAACTGTACACATACAGAAAAATAACTCTGTACTTCAATTATAAACTATGGGATTAAACACTCTGCTTTGGAGACATTTAAAATTCTTCGGGGCAAGGGCTTTATGCTGCATACCATGGTGTTATGTAGCATTTTAGTGCTTTAGAATTGCAAAATGGTGAAGACAAGAGGTTGGAAAAACCAAACCAAGCCAGTTCTGATGCGTTTTTGTAGGCAGGCGGAGGGATGGAGAGAAGGCGTCAGCACAAGATAGCATCTGCACACGGATACCTGCAGAAGCGAAACTGCCTGCTGGAAGGAGGGAGCATCCTGGCTCAGCGGGGGCCAGGAGCTTCCTTTTAGGAAGCTGGAGCCCCAACTCGTACAAGGCACGGAAAGGGTCAGGTCCACCACGCGTGGCCATGCGGGACCAGGGATGCTCAGCTCAGCGCTGCAGCCACCAGCCCCGCGCTCCCCCGTCAGCCAGGTTGCGTGTTGCTCACGTTTTATGGAATGCGTTTTTACAGGCAATCTGATATTAAACCCAGGGGTTTTTTTGGTAAAATGTGTGTATTAGGGTTCACATCATAAAAAATACACAGGATATGCAACACAATCAAGGTAACATTGCTGGAGCCTTACCTTTTGATATACTTTATATTTTGTTATTTTAACTGCAAATCTAAGTCTGCTTAAAAACCTAAGCGCTACTTTAACAGAGGTTTTATTTTGCATCTTGTATAATTAGGCTGCTCAGCAGTGGTTTGGGATAGGGGTGCACTGGAGATCAAAGCCTTGCAGCTACATTTCCCCTCATCACCTGGAGGACCACAAACAAAACTATGTAGATGTAGATTAGTTTACAGAAACCTCATTTAAGGTGAAAAATCCTGTTAGCTATAATCACTAGATTCTTAACAGATGTGGCGCTGGAGCCAGCAGCTCCACAGCATGGCAACTAGCGTGGAAGAATATATTTAGTCATGAGACATTTCTTTCCTAGCACACTAAGATGCTTGAACCCCAAGGAAAAAGAAAAAAAAAAAGAAGTAATTTCATTTATAATACATTTAAAGGCAACCTTGAACCTGGAGCTGTTAAGAACGGGCTTGTCACAAAAGCATCTAACTACAGAGCTGTCAAACACCTCCCTGCCTCCCCACGGGCTGAGAAACCCCGTCCTGAGTGGGGAAGCCGGGGTGGAAATGCTGTGTCCTGGCAATAACGTCACCTCCCTCTGACCACGCAGCCAGAGGGCCGTCCGGAGGAGCGAGCCGCAGAGCGGGGACAGGCAGGAATACAGGCGCAGCTCTCGGCAAGCTGCGACCTGCGTATCCCGGTGTGCCGGCTGCGACCGAGCACTGGTTACAGCTTCTGCAATTGCTGGTAGGGATCCACTGAGATGTCTGTGATTTCAGAGAAATAATTGGTCTGAAGGTGCTGAGGAAAAAAAGAATTAGCACGCCAATTTCTGACTGGATTTTAATCTCAATGGCCAGGTTTGAGAAGGGCCATGTTTCAACCCTTCTGTCAGCTGGAGAAAAATGAAAACGCACCAGAATTAAGATTTTGTGTTGGGGGTCATGCTTTCTGAGTCATTCCAGGCAACACAGAGACTTTAAGAAACTCCCAAACGCTGCAGAGGGAAAATACTCCTGAGGAGCAAGCCTTAGCTCCGAAACACAGCGTGCTGGAGCTGGGCACCTCTGCAAATCCTTCCCTGATGGATGGACCAGCAGCAGCAGCAGCGCCATGTGCCACGTGCCACCCATCAGTGGTTGCACCCTTGCTTACTCCCTCTTGTTCCTTGGGTGCCTGGACCATCCCCACAGCGGAATTCCCAAGCTGCTGTCGCTGCGGAGCCACGCTCCATCCTGCGGGCACGGCGCTGAGACACAGGGCCCCTCCTACGCTCGGCAGCCGATAAGCAGCCCTCGCTTTTAAGATCCCATAAATCACAGTGTCGGGCAGCTTTTACAGTCTAATTGAGCCCGGAGTTCTTCGATAATAAGCCCTTGAGAAGGGGAGGGGGGCAAGAAAGCATTTCATAAACCCGAGCTCAGCGGGGTTTTTACCCGTGCCAAAAACTGCTACCCTCAAGGCACTTTTTGTTGAGCACACCCAGCAAAACAGCAACCACGGGCCAGCAGTGATTAAGTGTCAGGTAAGCGTGTCAGGTAACTACATGCAAAGAAAACAATGCTCACCCATAGTGAGAAAATAAGTCACCCAAAGGCCAGAGAGATAAGGCAAATCCTGCTCTGGATGTCTTCTCAAGTCTCATGCCTCCGGTTTGTGGAAATAAAATATTGCAGCCTGTTAACTCCCCAAAGCCTGGAACAAGATGGGATCTTATTCCCCAGCAGAAAAGGAACTTTACAAGAGGAAGATTACAAGACTAGAGCTACCTGATCCGAGTTTGAAGTTCTGCCTGGAGGCGGCTGGACCAGGTGACCTCCAGGAGATCTCCTCCACGCTCCCTTCTCGTGTGATTCCATAGGGGCAAAAATCACGTCTTCACCTGACTGCGTTCCCCTGCAGCCACATACCCATCCCAGCCAGGCCTGAAGCAGTGAGCTCGACAGACAGACTACCTGCTATGGCCCTGGGTGGATCAGCCCCGGGAATGATTGCTGCCATCTAGGGTGAAATGACCCCCCCCACCTTGTCTTCTCTTTCAACCAGGCCCAGCTTCACCTCCCATCCATCAGAAGTCATCGCATTTATCCAGGAGATCACCAAGCCCCCAGATCCGCTCGTTAGGCTCTTAGGTAGATAAGGAAGATTGAACTCCTTCAGTTTTCACAGACTTCAAATCAGTTCTGGTAGTTCTGTACACTTTTAAGCATAAGTAATTTCCATTTTGAAATCACAGACACTGAAGCTCAACAGTTGATAATTGATTGACAGTTATGACAGTCAACCCAGCAGCAATAACCTCCAAGCATCTCCCAAAGAGATCTCAGTAGACGCTCACCTTGGCAAAGGCAGATCTTGGCACAGAGACCACAGTTCTGGATGATCCTGAATTGCTTGCACATATCAGGATGGGCATCACTGTAAATTTAAGGACCCCACCTAAGGGCCTTCAAGAACTTATATTTAGAGCAAAAAGAGGTGGGGGAAGAAGACAAGCTGAATGAACAGAGCAATTGTTTGCAAGCACGCAAGTGTTAAAGCAAGTAAGCAATCAAAGGTGCTAGGTTTAAAATGAACCACACCTTGAAATACTCAATCAGTTAATTGTTAACAGTTGCTTCAAGCAGTCTGTTAATTAGTCTATGGATGGCTTCTTTCATCATCTTTTTTCAAGGTTTTCTCAATTCCAGCGTCTTAATTATTTGCCTTCATATTGAATCATCTCAGTGTGGAAAGACTAAAATCCTTCTTAAGTAGCAATAGTTTTTCTCTTTTTCTTCTGCAGCATGTAGGTTTTTGTCTTTCATTGTTCCTTGTCCAAGAGTGAATAGCTATGGGAACAGTGCTGGGAGCTTTAGATGTGAATTTAGGAAACTCAGAATTACTGGGACATTGGTATATAAGCATGAATACATGAAATAGGAAGGGATTTCTTCTATCTTGTGTAGACGTGTTTGGAGGTAAATTTCTTTAATATTTGACTATTTACCTGTGCAAACCAGCAGCATTCCTGCAGATGGAGAAGACTGCTGTGCAGATGTACTGAAACCAGACAGCCCAGAAAGCAAGGGCATGGGAATATCATGGACACATTGGAAAGCGTCGCTTGTACCCTGATCGTTCTTTCCTTGACATCAACTCAACACCAGAAAGCAACACAAACACGCAGGCTCGCAGTTAAATCACTCTCCCTCCTCTTGCCGAAACAGCTTACCAGCTGGAACGGGTATGGCAGACTGGTGGGGGCTGAGCCAGCCTCCTGCCAGCACCCCAGGGTGCTTTACAGGGGCTTGCGCTAGGCTCTCAAAAATCAGATCCTTCCATTGACTTCGGGGAACCCAGGATAGTGCGAAGGGAGAGAAGCCTCCGGCCAAACCTCTCCAATCCCACCGAGCGCTGGCTGGGAAGGAAAGCTCGAGTCAGCAGATCTGCTCCCATTCCAGGGAGACCAACCTTATAAGTTTGGGCACATCGAGGAGCGATAACATCGATGCCTCTTCTGAGACAGATCTGAGGCTGGCGTTGGTCCCAGGGATTTTGCAATTCCCTTAAGTAATGTCTTGAAATATGTTCCCTCAATAGATATTTACATTTTCCTCTTATTTCAACTTTAGATACAAACGCTTTGCAAGGAATATGTCCCGCTCTCTGCTTCCCACCAACCCTCCTCTTTCCTGCCTGCTCGGTCCCCACACATTACTCGGAGCCCTGGGTAAAGCACTTTTCCATGCTAAATATGCATCCAACCACTGTTAATGAGCTTTGGCCAGCTCGCAAGGAGTTTTGACAGGCCTGTTGAACCGGTGCCAAGCAGAGATGAATGTTTGGCTTGGACCGGCACAATGCTCTGTTTGTCTCATTGTTGCACTGGAAGTGTTAGCAAACTAATGTGACAGGACGGAGACGCACACAACTGAAAAATGACTGAAAATATAATTCCACGTCAGCAGTGACTCCTGAAGGATTATTTGTCTCCGGTGACTTTCAGGGAACTTTTCTTTACAGGCTCAAAATAAAGACAGGTCTGTGTGCTGGGGGAAAGCGATCAATTAGTTTTAAACCTAGACGTAAGGAGCTGCACTCTGCTCTCGCTTCCTATGATTTACTTCTAAATCAACCAGGCACTCTACCGCAATTATTTTTTTCTTTTTCTTTTTTTTTTTTTCTTTTCCTTTCCAAAAAAACCCCATGCCTTTGGCTGCTTGCACAGCCCGGCGAGAGCCTGAACTCCGCTCTGCTCCCTGGTATGCGGCTGGGCCCCAGTAAAGCCCGTAACGGGGACGCTCCCAGCCTGCAGGTATTGGAACTGCCGGACCAGAGCAAACGACATTAAAACACAACCGGTACCAGCACTCCAAGAACAGAGTGACAGACCGTTTCCCCATGGACCACTGCAGAATTAGGGAGACCGTGAGAATTGAAGAACCTTTTTGCTTTCTGGCACTCTAGGCTGTAGAGAGACCTGTGGAGCTGGAGACTACCTAAACCATCATGTTTAACAGTCCTTTTTTGGGATCTAGCTCTCATGCTTTCTTCTGGGGTGTTTTTGCTTGTTAGTTTTGGATATGATCTGCATTCTTGTCTCTGCAGCATCATTTTTCCCTTTACATCAGGGGAAGGATTTTATCTTTAAAAAGGCAGAGTTATAGTCAGCCTCATGTTCTTCTTTCCCATCAGGAAGGCAGGGTCACGCAGGAATCCGTTTAAACTTTACCTCCTGATGTTCACCCTCTCCAGACAAGGAGGAGTGGGCTTCCCGAGCAGCTTTGGTGCTGGACTTGTATGTTTATTTGCAGGCAGGTCTTTTGGTTAGAGAATAGACATAGGAATCTGTTGACCAAGGTTCAAACACCTGCTCAGCTGCAGAGGTCCAGCAGCTTCACCCACTTACAAGATGCACTTTGCTTTTGGTATACAATAAAGTGAATTTTCTTATGTGCTTACATTAAAACTATTTGCCGAATTGTTACCTTAGTGACAGGGTCCCAATACCCCACTTAGAAAACATTTCTCCCATCCTTCGGGCTATCAGGATTAGATTTATATGATAATAGGGCAATCTGTTAGATTTTTCAAAATGTATTTAGACCTCTAGACGTGAAGGTATTAATTTAGTGAGACTTACAAAAGGCACCGCACTCTTATTGAAAGTCAGGAGGAGCTGACGATGTCACTTAGGCTTTTCTGTAAATCCTACTAAATGTTCATCTATCGCTTTCAAATGTTACAAAACTTTGCAAATCTGGACCATGACTGTAAGCGATATTGTTTCTGTGCAATTAAGGTGGATACCACCCCCACCCCCAGAATTACGAACTATATATGTACCCACTTACCTAAAGGAATACTCAGCTTCCCCGTACATTTTATAGCTTGTTTCTTTCATTTTTATGGCTAGCATTGCACTGATAAATATAGCTGTTTAGCCAAAGTCAGTGTACTGGAGGCAGAAAAGAGATAAACCATGAACATTTATTTGGATTCCTGGTGCAATAGTATATATACACTGAAGTTCATTATAAAAATAATGTAAAATAGTCTCTGTAGCGTAAGGCTGGCTTTGCAAATCCTGTTAATTATACCCATATTTTCAATCGCTTGTATGTCACAAAGAGATAAGCTGGTGCTAAACATGTCCAGTTTGTCGAGGTTTCATTCAGCTCTTCATATCACTGATTTTTCAAAAACTTGAGTCTTATCTTGTCAGGGGCTATTATTTTTTTATTCACATGACAGTTTACTAGCAACAGAGAGTATAAATACATATTTCGCTCTTAGGAAAATTGCTGGGATCCTTGTCTAAAGCTCTCAAAGGGACTGACAGGGTCGGCAGGTTGTCGTTGGGAGAATTGCATGTGCAGATGCTGTCAGTTGCAGCTCTTTGGGGCTGATGACTTGGTTGCTGCATGTTTTGCTCATTCAGGAACCAGCACAAAGAGGATCTGTTATAACCCTACCAGAAAGGACTGCAAACTTGGAAAAAGATTTCATGAAAAGTCTTGTTTTCATTTTGTAAACCTCTGGTTCACTTCTGGGGGGCTTTTCCATGCGCTCCTAACGAAAACCGGTTCCCAGGAACCACGTATTGCTGCTGGAAGCTGAGGCTTTGGTAAGCACAGGAAAAAATTGATATTGCATAAAAAAAGACAGTGATGGAAAATTTTAACAATGCCGATTGTTTAGGCTTTCTTCCCTTTTTCAAAATGAAACACTTTTTAAATCAAACCGTTTTTTCACTGGGAGCTTTGTGAGCACGTTTTTTCACCTGGTTCCAATCTAGACACTGTTGCGACGCAAACGAAGAGCGAGAGCATCCGGCGAGGTAGCGGGCAGGAGTGTGCTTCCAGCACGGCAAACCTTGCATTTGCTGAATTCCCCACCAAATCCTGTGACTTATCACAAAGGACCACGGAATAAATATGACTCGATACACAACATAAACCCTCCAAGGCATGGAGCAGCTTGGAGGGGCGGTAGCAAAAGGTCTTCCTTCCAGACTGGTGGTTTGGTGGCTGCAAGGTTCCGAAACCTCTTTCTCCCTGCTGATGGTTTAATGGATTTACACCAAACATGGCAACTGAGGTACGGTCCCTGCTGAAGAAATGGTTCCTCCAGGAGAAGCCCAGCAAAATATCATTGAGGCGTAGGACCGGGAGGGCTCAGGAGGGGTGAAGAGCACCACCAACACCCCCGAACCCTGCAGCACCACGGGAGCTGCTGAAACGTGCAGGGGATCCACCAAGAGGGACTGTAGCACAAGCTATGGAGAAGAGCAAACAAACGAACCGTTCATGAAGCAGTGCCACCCAGGCTGACCCAGGATGGGGATGGGGCTGTCCCTGCCCATCCTGCTGCACCCACAGGGCTCCGTGCCCCGGCTGCCAAGCACCCGCCCTCGCTGCACCCCCTTTGCAGCTCCTCAAAGGGAGGGGGCATGAAAACCAACCCCAAAAGTCAAATATCCATCAACAGTACAAACGCCAAGCCCCTCCTGGTGCAGCTCACGACCAGGGGAATCCTGAATCCATGAAGGGAAGGAGCAAAGTTTAGATAAACCAGATCCCCCCCCGCCGCTCTGAATTCCAGCACTTGGGACACAAGACACCATTCCTGCACGGCTCTGCGGTCCTCTCCACCGGCTTATCAAACTCCGTCTTGAAACAATTTTGGCCTTGAACAGATTTGTTAAACAGTGTGATACGAAGATCAAGGAATAAAGATGAGAAAAGGCAAAATTAGATTAAGGCTGTAGATAGCGTTGGAGTAGAACTAATGCCAAATAGCCAGAGGGCAACATGTCAACAATTTAATGGGGCACAACGTAAAATAATGTTTTCAAAACAAGCACTTCATTGGATGCTTCCCCTTTGAATCAGATAAAGTGTATCACTCCAGAAAGATTCGCTTTGATCTCTTCGGCAGCAGAAGGTCAAGGGCGTCTAAAGCAGCTCTTCAGAGCTTGCGAGTAATAGAATTAAACGGCTCTGATCACTCGATAGGTCTCTGAGCTCTCGGCAGCCCCCAGATGTGGGGCCGGCCCCAGGGGTGGGGAGCTGAGCCCTGTGGCCCCGGCTGGCACCCGAATCCGGGTGCTGGCTCTGAGCCGAGGCTGCTCCTGCCACCCCCAGGGCTCCCGCGGGAGCAGCCTTTGCTGCCCACTGAGCCTGGCAGAGGTTGGCATCGCGGTCACGCGTGAGCGGCAGCTCGGGGACAGTGCTGCCTGGCACGCAGGCCAGCCCCAGCGCACCCACGCGCTGCCGTCAGTGTAAAGCGAACCGCGGGAAGGTGTACAAACCTGTCGCGAGGGGGCTGGGGGCTGGGCAGGGACCTGACAGTCAGGATTTCTGCATCCGTGTTTGTGCAGAAAGCACCTCTACTCCTAGGAAGCCAAGGCAGCACCTACCTTCATAAAGGATTTGTCCTGCACAAATTAATTCACGTTACTTGTAGGCATAACTAGATATTTAGGAAACCCGATGACTGTAAGGATGATTTAAGCCCAAAGCCGTTTTCCATCCACGCTGAGGGTGACCATCCCAAACTCCTCCATGCCTTTTGCTGTTTCTTGCAGACGAGGCAGTTAGGGGGGCTGTGCGCAGGATTTCGCATTCGGTGGCCCGTCTTTCAGTGGCCAGCAATGAGGAAAACGCAGCAGTCCGTGCCGGACAATAAAAAGGAGAACATACTGCCGTGGGGAGGGTGCAGCCTGGAGCCTGACCCTGGCATGCAGCACAGACCGGCAGGCAGCGTTCCCGTGGGCTCGGCTGAGAAGAGCCAGGCCACAACAGATCTTCTGTTCGTACAGCCCTTGCAGAAAGCAGAGCGTCAGGAGCCAGTTTAGCTGCTCTCTTATTCCAGCGGGTGAGAAAGATTGTTGTGGGGGCACAGATCTCCCCTCTAAAAGGAAAGATGAGGTGGGGGATGGAGGCAGATAACAGGGGGAAAGACTGAAATAGAGCATCAGATATGTTTCTCATGGCTGCAGTACGGAGCGCTGCAGCATGCCACCGTATTTTGCTACCTATCTCTGCTCTCCCAAACTGTAAAATTTTAGTAGAGGCTGGATTAGCCCATCCACTGCACACCCAGCGAAGGAGGTGCCACACAAAACACCGCCAGAAGGTCCGGCCACAGAAGATGCCATCTGCCAACCCAGGAGATGATGGCATCGGGCTTGCTCTTGGTAGGGACTCCATGCAGTAGCCTCTGCACTCTCCCAAAGCACCAGTACAGATTTTAAGAGCAAGATCAGGTCTAAGAGCCCTTGCCAGCACCACCTGCGTGAAGAGGCAGAGCCACGCAGGAGTGCTGCGAGAAGACCTGCACACCTCAGCCACCGCGCTGCTGGGGCTGCAGCAGCTGCCGGAGCTGCGCGGGGGCCTCGGGGGACTGCCGAGAATGAAGGCAATAATAGGACTCATTTATCTTCGGGATGTCACCCTGATAGCACACTGCTGGCGCGGCACCGGCACGCGCTGGGTAGCTGCTGCGCTCGCTGGCTGGTACCCGATGGGAAAGGGCAGCCGGCACAGGGTCCCTCTGCACATTTCCCTGTGGATCAGATGCCTACTGAAGAATTAGAACCTTACGTCATTTCAAAACATTGGGAGCTTTTCATTGGTTTCTTTTTTTATGCTTTTATGCTCCTGAAAGGAGAAGCGGGCTCTTATACAGCCCTGTTAAGGGGTACACACTTCATCCAGCTCAGCCAGGCATTTCTTCTTGTTCAATTGTAATTTACCTGAGACACGAGGACTCCACCATTCCTCTTGGCATTCAGGATTGCTCTCCCATCACTCACTCATCTTTCCCTCCCAAATCGCCTGACGGTTGTCCCAAATTGTTTGCCCATTTCAGCCGGTGACCCTGCGGCCCTTCGGTGCCCACCAGAGGCTTCTCCCAGGAACGAGCCATCCGACACCTCCGCAGCACCCGGCCACCAAAAAGTCCAGGGCTTTGTCAGGCATTTGCCCAAATTCCCTCTTTGCTCCTGGAGGAGCACCCAAGCCCAGCGAAGCCACGGCTGCGACGAACCTTCACTCGCTCGTGGTGCTCCTCCAGGAGCTTCCCAAAGTGACACGTTTTGCAGCTGTTAATCAGCTCCACTTTCACCGACGGGTGCCGAGGAGCAGTTTGCTTTCGCAGGCTGTCACGTCTCAATTAGCTCTGTACCTTTGGTGAGGGAGCGTGTGACACGGGGCCACAGGGTCTCCACAGCTGTGTAGCTTTAGCGTGGAAAGGTAAATACACCTGCAGTGCCCAGCGGTGCTTAGAGCTGCCCCTTCCCTGCAAAGGCACTGGCCCTAGACCACGGACACGGAGCGGTGGGTGCCACAAGGATCCCCAAGCTGAAATCTCTCCTCGTCCTGACTACCCAAACAGAAAAGCAATTCAACAGAGGCAACGCTCAGCAGAGACCTGCCCGGACCATGTCTAATGACAGCCCTTAATTGCAGCCCTGTTAATGAGATGCTGAAGACAGGCAGGTCTAAAGCTTGCTCCGCCACAGATTTTAGTGCTTTCTGCAGAGCTGCCTGACAAAAGAGCCTCTGCCCTGGAGACCGGCGTTTAAAAGAAAACCAAATACCGAGAGGACCCATAAATTCTTGACCTCCCGCTGCTGGAGCAGCCCCGATTGTTCGTCGAGCAGCAGCTTGTTCCAGCTCTCGGCTCATCCCTCCTGCAGCCCAGCAACCCCAACCTACCTGCCTCTCATAACGCTGAACCCCTCCGTGCCTCCCTCTCCATCACCGGGAATGGGCTCCTACCATTATCCCGAGAGCTGGGATGGTCCCACAGCTTTGCCCCTAAAGCCAGGGGCAGAAAACGGGTGGGCAAAGCCGGAGGAAAACCATGGGCTGTGTGCTGCAAGGCAAGCTCGGGGAAGAAGGACAAATTTAGCCCTGACTCATCCAGGATAAATTCGCCATCTTCAGAGTGGCGCTTGTTGGGGGGTGCACCAGCTTTGTGTAGCTCCGGGTTAACGGGGAGGGTTTGATTGCTCTTCGGTGGCCCATCGTCTCCTGGGAAGGAGCACCCGAACTGGGGCTTCGCCCATCGCCTGCTTCCAACGTGGTACCCGCAGGGTTTTGCAGCGGTGGCTGTGAGGGTGGGACTAGGCTGATTGCTAATTACTGTAGCTTGCAATCAGTGGGAGGCATCGCTAAGGTTTCTGTACCCAGAAAGCCCCAACGAAGCTGTCCTGACAATTTTATGCCAATTACTGAAATGCCCGAGCTAGAAATAGCTGTAATTGATAAGGCAGGTCAGCAAGTGTTAACAAAGCTGATATTTAGACAAAAATGGAAATGAAATTTTGCGAAGATGCGATCAATTTTTCCTCTTGCTCTAACAGTTGGATACAACCATGTGTTATTTATGGCTGTTTTTTCAAATACAGATGCTGAGGAAGAAATGAATTTCCACTGGGAGGTATGTGCTCTGGAGAGAGAGGAACAAACGGGAGCGCTCCAGCTTGGATTTTCCCTCCACCATGGCAGCAGGACTGCAGCAAAACACGCCGCTGGATCTCCTTGCTGGGGCCCTGATGGTTGCTCTTCCATGTGCTCCTTACCTGCTTGCTCCTCACTACAGTAATGCCCACAAATATTGGAAGGAGGTAGGTAAAAAGAGCCATTGAGAGAAACCTCATCCGAACTGTATCGCAAAATTCCTTAAGTACAGATGTAACCTGTTACAGCTTTACCTCTCTGCCTCGATTTCCCCTCTTATACAAGACGAGGACAGTTTTGCCTAGCCCCAAATTGGATGCCACCTTCAACGAGGACACCACCACCCCATCACTGATTTGGGGAGAACTTAGTTTTCTACAGAAGGACAGACCGACAGGCACACGGGCACGAAACACTTGTGCTCTCTACTAGCTGTTAGTGAGTAAAAGCTATTTTCTTCCTCCATGGCCTTTCCCTCCTGGCAGTTTTGGCTCAGCCATCCCCTTGGCAGCATGGCTCTGCCAGAGTGCATCCTTGAGTCCGTGGACACCAAGGTGGGAAGGATCCCGGGTTAGGAGCGAGCTCTGTCAGCGCCATCGCTGATTTGCTACTTGTCTTATTTAAATCATTTTTTATAAGAGAATTGCCAGAAGGCACCTGAGCTTGAAACACTGCAGAATAAATAAAGACCTAACCGGAGGTGTACTCGCCTGGCCCCATCGGCTGCCTCCGGGTAGGAAGGGACAGCACAAACCTTGCCAGACCCGCAGCCCTGGTGCAGGACTCCGATGGGGTGACACCCGGTGGGACACATCCCTGCCCGCCGCCAGCTCCCGTGGGGCTGTTGGCAGTGGCATCTGCCCATCACCCCAGCAAGGGCCAGCTCTGGAGCTGCCGGCATGGCCGCAGGGCTTTTTCCAGAGCTGAGCTTCATCTCACCCACCTTTGATCATCCTCGCTCACCGGGCTGGTGCAGATTCGGTCCCGAGCGGGCACGTCCGGCTTCTCCCGGCTGCGCCGGGGCTCTCACACCTCGCAGCTTCCCAGGGCTGGCTTCATACCTTTGCTCTCGCAGCCAAGTTTTCCCTCCCCATCTCCCCTTGCCTGCTGTGCGCCGCGTTTGATTTGTGATGGTTTAATACCAGATCGCTGAGCGCAGCCATCCCCCTCCATCCCAGCAGCGGTTTCCTCTAACGATTCACAACTGGAGCCGCACAAACCCCGCGAGTCCCATTTATTCCAGCATTGGTAAGCCGTTTGGGTCAGCCCCCATCTTATGGCCATTCCGGTTCACCCTGAAAACCAAATGCAGAGGACACAAGCGAAGGCAAAGAGAGGGCAACGTGCTGCCCTTCCCACCCCTCACGCCTGCCTCCCTGCCCACCAGGAAGGGGATGCATCCTACCCACTCCGTGCCATTCGATATGGAAGTGCGCATGTGGCGTAGGCGTTGCTCGTAGGGTTTTTGGGAATCGTACAAGGGTTAAGCTTTCGATGCACAGTGTTTGGTGCGGGTGGTTTGGAACGGTGGCAGTTGGGCGGCTCGCCATGCCGAGCGGGTCCACCAGTGGCCACAGGCTTGGCTTGGCAGCGTCGGGGAGGAACCGTCTCCGTTTTGGCAGGAGCCCATGGCGGAGGGGGGTTGTGGGGCGAGGGGGGATGTGGAGCACCAGGCTGAGCTCGTTTTCCGTGAGGCATCCGGTGGAGGTGCCGTATTTTGCATCCCATGTGCTGGCACAGACCAGGCAGGGCAGGACCACAGCCCACCCCGAGCCCACGAGGACAGGATGGGTCCCATCCCCACCCACCTCACCCCGAGGCGCGTGGTGCAAGGGAAAACAACCAGAGCGGCTTTTTTCCTCCCACAAACCAGCCAAGGAGCAGATGGAGGGGAAAATCCCTCCTCTCAATTCCTGCTAGACTAACATTTTACCTGCAAAATTGAGGTAGGAGGCTTTTAAATGACTTGTAGGTGGATCTGGTTCTAGAAACAGTTCTGTTTTACAACAAGTCGTTGCTGTTTGAAGGAGGCGGGTGTAACGGCAAACAAGGAAACGGTTAACTGCAGCCTTGGGTTTGTGCTTGCTTTCCCCAGGCTGCTGAAATGTAGGGATTCGGGGGTCACAGTCACAAATTTACCATTAAAGCAAATGCCCGTTTCATCCGTTTCGAGGGTGGGTTTTCTTTAAAGCTTTCATCCTGGCAGAGATGTTTGAGGAGCTAAAAATAGGCAGCAAAGTCACGTGAAAACCTCCGGATGTGAGAAATCACATAAAAGATACGAGCGTGAGTCCCTGTTTCCTTGGAAATAATAGTAGTAGTAATTCTTGAATGTGAGGTTGTAGTGGTGAGATCTGAAACCGGCCCGTTGTTCTCTGGAACCCTCTGTAAAACCCTGGGTAAAAACCAGGTGCCAAGAGAACAAACTGCCCCGGTGCACGGCACTCGGAAAGCGAGGATCTGGCCCATCCCTGTTCCCATGGGAGAAAAGCCCTCCCTCGCAGAGCTCCGGAGAACGAGCCGGTGCCAGAGGTTTCCACATGTGCAGGATCAGACCCGGAGCCGCTGCACAGAGGGGATGGGAGAGCTCGGGCGGAGGGGATGGCACAAAAGCTCTCCAGATCTCCGACGTTGGCTGGAGGAATCGTGGTGGAAGGTTTCAGTTTGGGATGAGCCCAAAGGAAACCCCTCAGTCGCTGCACCACGAAACTTTGGGCCTGGGTCTGGATGTGAATGCAGATCTGCAGCTGGTGCCCGGTGGGAGGGTTGGCTCCAAGCCCGGGACTTGGACGCCTCTGGGGAGATTTCAAGACTGGGAGCCAAGCCTGTGGCACGAGCCATCCCTGGTGGGAGTCAGTGAGCTAAATGGCAGCTGGAAAGGGCTCTCACCCATCCACATGGAAATTGCTTATATTTAAATTTTAACATCCCTATCCTGAGCACTTGAAGGCACTGAACATGCTTAACTCCAGCCGATCTCCGGGGACCAGGGCGATGCTGAGCATCCTTAAGAGAAACACGGCAACCTGCAGGATGAGACAGCCCGTTTCCCAGAGCCGCTGCGGGGTGCGGGCACCCAGCCACCCTCCGGCCGTGGGAGCTGCCACGCCGGGTACGGCAGCAAACTACGGCCCCGGGTCCTGCACCCATCCGTGCCTCGTGCTCCATTTTCCATTCCTGCATTGCCAGCTTGAGCTGCACGCCACCTCCTATAAATCCTTTCTAAATGAGCACCAGCATTTAATTTATTTCAAAAAGACTTACTGGCTTTGTCTGTATAGATTTTTGCATGGGAAGCACGGATGAAGACTAGTATTCAGATCCAGGAGCCAAATGCTCACCAGTTAGTAAAAGCTAGAATTAAGGTTTCATAACCTATCCTGCCAAGTCAAAGCTTTGCATTAAAAGCCAGCAGCGCTCAAACTTTCCACTAAATGAGTTCCCAATGCCAAGCAAGTTATTGGGCATCGCTGTTAGTCACCTATAGACGTAAGAGCAGATATGGCTAAAATCCTTTCACTGCTGCGATTGCAAAAGTCTACCGGCAGTGAAAACCTGCCAGATTTTTCACATTTTTTCGCTCCCTTGCGCTAGAGAAATGTCACTTTTTTCCTTGCTCCTCCTCTCTCTTCCTACTGCTGCCATCACAACCATCTTCACAATCCTTTTAGCAGAAAACAAGGATGAAAGCAAGAGGAGCAGAGGAGGGACCAGCTGTACGCATGCTATGGGTTGCCTGCGAGGTCCCCGTCCCTGCACAACTGTGGATCCATCATTTCCGAGTCTCAGCTGGGATGCACGAGGCCAGGCACCCCCACCTACATCCCAGGTTATTCCTTTGAACGCTCAGCTGCAGCCGGGGCAGGCGATACCCAGCGCTCCGCAGGGCTGGCAGACAGGATGCTGCAGAGCCCCCTCACCTGAATTTTATACTCAGGCTCATCATAAAGACCTCAAAATGGATTTTGCTGAAATAACCATCGTGCCTGATGCTCTAGCGGTCCACCACGGCCTGTCCGTCGCTCCGTTTGCCAGATGCCTGCATGAGGTTTTGTTCTGGATGACCAGAAACCGAATTAGGCTGCATCCAAAGAGACGGCGCAACGTTGCTAGGCAATTACGGCTGGCTGAAAGAAGCTGACAGTCACAGCGAGTTACTGATCTGTGCGGGATGCGGCGATAAGGTTATCCAATTCTGCATATGGGACTTGGGCACGCTTGTGCCAAATATGACTCCAGCCTCTCAGGTCAAGAGGACTTTGGCTCAACTTTGAAACCGATGGAGCTCGGGGGCAGGGTGGGCTGGGGATGCTGGTGGGGCCGTTGAGCAGCACCCACAAGGAGAAACGAATTACGGGACAAGAGCGGCTCCAAAAGCAGATCCCACTGCTAAGTTAAAAAAAATAAAAAATGAACCTCCAGCTTTGATGTAAGGTGAATTGCTTTTCTGGCAAGGCAAATGGCTTTTCCTCCCCCCAAGGCAGTGTTATTTGAACAAAACCTTTCTTCTGCCCAACAGTGGATACCGCCTGCGACCCAAAATGGGCCGTTGTGACGCCTTTCCCCAAACAGCCGGTCATCCTCACCCGGCTGCACCCGTGCTGCGTCTCACAGCAGCATGGCAGGACAGCCACCGTCCCCGTCCCCCACACTGCTGGCAGGCACTGAGAGATGCTACAGGTTAATTAGCACTTACTCATTAGGGCTGGTGCCAGAGGCCTTTGCAAGAACAGCAGGGAAATGAAAGCAGCTGCAGGAACGGTCAGGGCTGGAAGGGGAGAAGGCAGGAGAGGACCAAGCCAGGAGGATTGCAGCTGGGATTTGGGGGAGAACCCCTTTGAATTCTACATTTTGTTAATAAAACGAGACTATCCGAAAAATTGAACTTGGAGCCTTTGACAAACACGCTTGCTTTAGATCAGGCTGGCCGGAGACTACACAAAATTTCACCCTTGAATCCAGCTGGTACCAAACACAGGAACCAAGCGGAAGAAAGAAGGCTGTTAAGGCAGAGAAGTGGGCAAAGGACATTAAAACGAACTCCTTGGCAAGCTGCGATGCACCGAAGCCTTGAGCGTGTGCCTCCGTGCAGGTGTGCAAGCTGTGCGCCGGGTTTCAGTGGCAGCGCTGGCGCCTCCAGTTCCCCCCGGGGACTGCGGGGACGTTGATTCAACAGGTTCCTCCTGGGCTGGGGCAGGCGAGCGGCCGGCGGTGGCCGTGGCACTGCAGGAGCAGCCTCAGCTCTGAAACCACGCACCGATGCTCGGGGCAAAGGCAAATCGAGTCCTGCTTCGTCGCGTCTCACCGTACAGGGCACATCCAGCTTCCTCAGAGACCCCAGCTGAGAGGGCAGGAAAATAGATACACGTATATTTTTAAGCGCATATATTTTTAAACAACGTACCTCATTTCACGCACTTTTTGGGTGGAGAAATTTTGACACCGACGCCTGGGAGAGGAGGCAAAGCACTGCCTTAACACCATCTGAACAGCTAAAAAGCGTTCCTTTGCCAAGACAGAGTAAGAGCAAGCTCTCGAGCATCCCACCAGCCAGCAAGCGTGCCCACGTGGCACTGGAGCATTTGGGGGAGCCGCGCAGCACCTCGCTTCTTGCTCCAGACCTCAGGCGGAACGACGGAGGCCTCCAACTGCTGAGGAAGCAGGAATGCGCCGCTCGCTGCCTCGCGGGATCCTGGCTTATAATAGCAATTGGCGCAGAGTCATCCTTATCAGCTAGCGCATTAATCTTAATTAACAGATCGACAGCAACAGTTCCTCCCTGCAGCTCCCCTGAGCATTCGCAGCCTTTGCTGCGCCACCGCTCCGGCATCAGCGCCGTTCCCGCCGTGGGGAAGAAGGCCAAATCCTGCACGGAACTGGAGCGGCTCCACTGGCTCCAGCCTTCCAACCGCTCTCCCGGGAAGCCCCACTTGTACCCAGCCAAGAGCCCAGCAGTGTGTCCCCCCCCAGCTGGGAGTAGGACCAGGAACATCCTCTCCATCCCAGAGCCCCCGATCCTGAGCTTGGCTGTCATGTAGCACCCACCGTCCCTGTGCTGCCCCACCTCCCTTGGCTGGGAACAGGCCTTGGAGAGGAAGGGTTTCCCTCCTGCGTGTCCACGTGTTTCTCAAAAGGAGGATTATTTATTTAAAAAAAAAAAAGAAAGCAAACCCAGATTATCTGTGAAAATGCGGTAAATTTGCTCCAAATGAAACCCGAACAGCAGGGCCCCTCTCGCCTTCTGCTCCCTGCTGCTGGAAAATCGGTGCTGACTGTCCCAGGATCGATTCACACCCTTGTGCCTGAAGCGGATCTGCTCTTCCTGCATGGATAACACTAATGGCTGAAAGCTCCAGCGAGCAGGGACCCGGGCTTGCAGGGGACCACGGACCCCAGGTCCCTGTCACCGGCTGGGGTCAGGGGACCTGTGTGGACCCCTGGCCTGGGGCCATGGGGCAGCACAGCTCCAAGCAAGCCTAAGTCCAAATGGGCAAAGACTCTGACTGGGTGCGCGTGAGTCAAGAGAAGCAATGAAGAAAAGTAACAACCCCTGGCTGCGGCGGTGTGAATTTGGGGCACAGTCATTCCTGCCAGGTAATTAAAGGGCACAGGGACAACATCCATCACACCTTGCCTGAGGATTGCCCAGGTCGGATGCAAAGCCAGGACAGCTCAGACCTGGCAGAGCTCAGAGAAGAATGTCATTTTCCTAGGAAAAAAAAAAAACAAACACCACCAACAAACCCCAATTCCTTGTCCAGGTCAGCAAATCCCATTGGCTCTGCCCAGACTGGACCCACGCGGACAACAGCTGAAGGAAGTGGCAAAGCAGCGCATTTCCCGGAGCAGTGGGAAAAATTACCCCCGTTTTGCAAAGGCTGGGCCCCAGCTGCCTGGGCTCGGCAGAGGTGGGTGCCGGCACGCACGGCTGCAGCAGCGACCTCGGGGGACCAAAATCACGACTGTAGCGATCGGCAGACTGGAGTCTCCTGTATAAACACTGTTAATTCCCAAAGGACGGCATCCCCGGGATGGCACGTGGCCCCTCCGCGTCCCTCACCCCACTCCCTTGGCATGTCACCGCATTAAACCCTTGTGCGCGGCAGCAGCCGGGATTAGGGATGCGTTGCTTACCGAGGGGGCTCGTTTTGCCTCCTTACTTCTTGGCACAGGGCTGGAGCCAAACCTGGGGTGTCAGAAGGACCCCCACGTAACCGGCCGGCTTTGCCGGCGACACCAGGGGGGTTAGGCAGGGCTGTGGGGACAGGCAGACGAGGCAGTTTCCTTGGAGGGTAACTCACATCTTGCCATATTGCTTTCAACTCCTCGTTATTTCCCTTTTTCCTCTTGGCAGCCCAAGGCAGGGCTGGGAAAGCGGAGCCAGAGGCGCGCTGGAAGAGTCGCTTTATGGCACGTTACTTCGGCTCGACACTCCGAACGCAGCCAGAAGGTACAGCCCGGGGGTGGAGGCTCCAGACCTGCAACGGGGTCCCTGCGGCTTAGGAGAGGATGAACCAGGGGGATTAAATTGGAGGTTTAGAACCAAGATTAAGTTACAGCATCTTGATGAGTTGGCACAAAGGAGCGGAGGCACAGAGCCCCCTCCGCCCAGCGCAAACCAGCAGCGATGTGCCCCTGCATCCCGGTGCCGGGCTGGGAGCCCACCCGGGCAGCCTCGCAGCTCCACTGCACCGCGGCGGCTTCGGCAGCCTGAACTCACTGCTGTGCCCGACTCCTTGGGCAGGGGAGGCTTTTTACGTCACGTTACACCAATTGTTTTACTAAATAAATATGCATTATGTAATTGTCTTAAATAAGCCAATTTTGCAACTGAACAAGAATTGCATTTTCTTAAAGCCATAACGTCACAGCGCAGCTTAAGGTCCAAATATTTTAAAAACGTGAACCTGAAGTCCAACTTCCCCGTTTCCGCAGATGCTACCGGAAAAGCAGCCCGGTTTTCAGAAGTTCCTTTCAGGGGATGCTCAGTATTTGCAGAAGTTAGACCACCACAGGGCAAAGAAGTTAGCTCCAGGCATTACTTCTGAAAACACTGACCTAAGTGTTTTTCCAACATGGGGGAGGGAGGGGAACCCATCTCGGCTGAAATACCAAGGCTTTAAAAATTAGTTGCCGTTCATGTGCAGTAGCTCTTGTTATTAAAAACACCGTAAAAGTTTTACTGTGCTGACTTAGGGTGCACGTAAAGAACCTAGCTTGTCTTGACAGACCATAAAGGAACTTTTATGACCTATTGGGTCCATGATTTGCGAAGACGGATTTACGCTGCCGTCCAGGGCTGGGATGCTCTGCTGGAGGAGGAGGAATGCGCCAACCCGGTGTGCAGGGCTGCGAGGTGGACCTGCTAGGGTCTGGCTGGGTAAACAACGTGTATATCCGGCATGACCGCGTGTATCAGCATACCTGCGTGTTATATAGATTGTGTTAACTCAGAATGACACGCGATTACGTGCTGAGTACCTTTAACTGATTGATCTTTATTATTTTAGGGTCTTAACTGGAACTTTAGAAAAAAAAACAACTTACCGGTGCATCAGTTCCGTTCTCCCCCAGGGCTAAAGCTTTGGAAATCTGGGCTGAATCCACAGCGTTGCAATTGCTTTATCTTCCATTGTAAGATGTCAGGGAAAACATCAGCTTCACTGCTCCGAGGTTCAGTCTCAACACGCTCCTGGAGTAACCCAAGGAAGAGGAGGACCTGACTCAGTGAAATAATATCATCTTGGAATGATGCTGCCAGGTCTGTTCGGGACAGATGAAACGGTGCAAAGGAAAGCCCCGCCACGCCGGCAACCTCATATCAGCGTCAGGGCTCGTTTACCTTTATAAAACACCAGCAGCCACGGCCACGCACGAGGGCAGAGCATCGCAGCTGCAAGCAAAGCGCTAGTGAAATCCAAATATGTGCTGCGCCTCCAGCCTTAGGGACCGGCGAGAGGAGCCCAGGCCCACCTGCGAGTGACCGAAGCTGCCCTAGAAAAGGGACTAAACCCCCAGTGCCACCCTCCTGGGGCAGCACGGCCGGCCGCACAGCCGCTGCTCTCCCTAGCTAGCACAGCTCATGTCACCCCTGTCCCCTCCACAGCTTTCGGCTGACCCCCAGCCCAGGCTTGGCTGCCCAAATTCATTGCTGGTGTTGGAGCCATCTCCAGAGCTGGGCAGCAAGTGAGACCCAGAGCACCCGCCCCCCTCCCTGCCCTGGTGTCCTGCACGGAGGACGCGCTCGGCTGGTGCCAGCCCAGGAGGGAGCAGGACGATGCCCGGCAGATGCAGAGTCCCGAGGATCTGCGCTCCAGAGCCCGGCGCCTGCAGGAGGGAGGTGGCAGCCCAGAAAGATCAAATACTTCGAACGTTTCTCTCCCAAGCGCCGGTGTGGGCTGAAAGGAAAACTAGTAAAGTCTTTTAAGTGCCGGAGGCTGGAGGGCTCTTCCAGCCAGGCTCTCGCTGCCAGCGGTGCTGCTCCCCGGAGCGATGTCCGGAGGGTCTCTGAGGGATGAGGAGCTCCTTCGGCCTCGGCTCACCCAGGTGTCCACGCTGCCACACGGATGCTCGTGCAGGTCAAACGCACAAAGCTGACCGGGACCCTTCAAGGAGCATCACCCGCTCTTCCTCCTCCAGCTCCTGGCCCTGTCCGCATGGCCAGCATCACGGGCACCGAGGTGGCCGCGCTCTGCAGACTTCCTTCCCCAAAGCCCTTTTCCTTCAGCCCTTGACATCCAGATGGATTGAACCAGCTTTGCTGCACACGTGGCAACCAAATGAAACGGTTTCTTTGGCAACAGTAATGAAAGCTCGGAAAAAAACTTGCTTTCTGTCTCATGCGACTTCAGCAGCCCAGGTAACACATCCCGGGAAACGGAGAAACTGCAAGCGTCTGCCTTGAATTACTGCCTCTGATAGGAATCAGACACGCACTCCGGCATGTCTGCTGCACGTTTATTTATTTATTTGGGGGCTGATTGATTTAAAGACTCCCTATTGCCCGAGCAGCAGCGTGGCACAATAATTCACTTGATCTCTGATTTATATTTCATGTTCAAGTGAAGCGGGATGCTTCTGCCCGGCACAAGACGAAGCTCTATATGCCAGTAGGATGCGCGGCAGCTTCGGAAAACCTGGGCATGCACAGAACTAAAAGCTGAGGCTGCAGGAGGAATAAGCGCAAGATGAAAACCCTGTTAAGCATCCAAACCTGCGTGGCCAGGTTCACACACCAAAACGGGGACTCACGGATCCCGATCCCTCTGTGACCTTATGCCAACTACCCCGGCAGCTCTGGCGGCAGCGGGTGAGGTAATTGCACCTAATTAAGTCCCTCTGCGCTTCTGTCTCCCATATGGGCAAAGGATCAAAGCGCTCCCCACCGCTGGCGAAGGCGAGCAGCGCCCTAGAAAGGGTGAGACAAGAGGGGTCTCCTGGGCTGGGGGGGAGCGTCAACCAGAGACCCCGCAACTTTCCCCCTGCAGCCCCTCAGAGACGTCCCCGGGTACTTGTGGCTCCAAGCGGAGAGGCAGGAGCCTGGGAATCCCATGGGAGAAAAGGCCAGCAGTGACCCCCCCTCCGTGTCCCATCCCCCCCAGGGTGCCAGGGGCCGCAGGCACCTCCCGGTGCTTTGCTGCCACACTGGTAGTAGCAAAAATAGATATAAGCGATTTCAAACGTTTCTCCCTCCTTTTTACAGAGATGGTTACACAGAGCGGAGTTGAGATCTGCTGTTCTCTGCTTCCCACTTGGAAATACCCTCTAGAATTTAAGGAGGATAAAAATAGCAGCATTCAACGGGAATAGGAGCGAGCTCTTCAGAAGGTACCGTAATCACACGGAGCCGGAGCCCAAGCCCTTAGCCGCCGTGAATAGCGCTGCCAGTTGATCTCCTTCAAAGTATCGTCAAATGAGGTCTTAGCCTCATAATTTAAGGGGATGAAGTTCTTCCTAGGGTGGTGAAGATTTGGGCTTTCCAGATCTATTATTTTATATTAACTTCTCCTGGACAGCCTAATTAGACTAGGGGGCAGGGGCTGTTCCCTCCTTCCCCCATTATCCGGGGCCCTTTCTCCCCCCATAAGAGATTTTATTTGTGCTGCACAAAACATTTATCAACTGCCTTTATAGCCCTCCCTGCACTAAATCACGCTCCTAATGGATAGCCCGAGGTAAGAGCACCGCTGTTTATTTTATTTTTTTTTTTTCATCCATTGAATAGCACAGTCACACGCACACAGAGCTGGCAGGCTGAGCTCTGCCTCCCCCTCCTCCCCCGGCAGCAGTTTTAAGACTCCCAAGTGGCTTCACTTGCACTGGGCCAAAAATCACAAGACGCAGCTTGTGAAAGGCTCAGCAGGAACATCTCAAGGTCCAAACGCTGGTGACAACCGGGGGGTGGCCGGAGCAGAGAGGCAGCCTCTCCCCTGCTCACCCTCTGCTTTGGGGGGGGGGTGGTGGTGGAATTCCCAGTGGTGCCACACCAGCTCCAGGCTCCCAAGCGTCTGTCCTCGCAGGAACAGTTGACCTCTGGCTTTGCCGGTGACTTGGAAACCATCCAAACGCAGAGGTCAAGTTAAAAAAAAAATCCCCACCGTTTACCCTAATCCAGACGTTAAGAGTATAATGTTGTTAGTGCCGGATAAAGGTGAGGAAAAACAACCCACCCTCACTTAAATCCAGTGATATTTGAGATCCACTCCACCACCCCAGCTTTTAGGAACACCAACACCCTTTTGGCAAACGCAACTTGCAGGAGAATCCGTTAAGCGCCAGAGGAGTCATTAGCTCACTACACACAAGCTGTTAATCTGCTGTTGGGAAAACATCTCCCGTTGTCCAGCAGGGCAAGGTGCAGACCCCCCTTCTCACGTGGAGACGTAATTCCCAACTGTGTGTAAAATACAAGAGTCAACACATCAGCAAGAATAACTCAAGTGGCTCATTAGAGGCTCCTCCTCGAGCCTGGGGCTGACGGTGGTCTAGCTTCTCCTGGTTTCAGGAGTTTCCCTTGTGATCCTTCTTCGGATAAAAAGCATGTCTGCACTGGTTACAGCGGTCTGGCTGGCAGACGGAGCGTGGTGAGCCCACTACACCCAGCTCAGGATAATCGCCATCTCTACAAGAGTGCGTATCGGCTCGTCGCTGCTCCCGTCTCCATCCGTGCGCGCTGCCCAGCCACTCCTGACCCCCCTGCTTTGCACGGGACACATCAGCTACCGCAGCCTGCTCGTCCCCCGGCCACGCCATGGGCAGGGGAATCGCAGAGTCGCCTCCCAGTTGTTCTATCTCACTGTCTTTAACTCAGTCTTTTGATCGATGAAGCCTTTTTGGCATATAAATCTGCGGGAATTGTAACTTTGCACAGAAGGAAAATGATAATTGGCATCTTTAATAGGACTCGCAAGAGGATAGATGGACCCAGAAGGGCCCGAAAGCAGAGCTGGTCCTGCTCGGTACGACAAACTCATGCAGAAAACACGTGTAAAAGGTTGGCAAATCGGTTGTTGGTGAGGGGTGGCCGGCAGGACCATCTCCCCCAGCCTGCTGGGTGGCTGCTGGAGCAACAACAGCAGCACAGAGCCGCTGAATTTGGGCTCCTCTCCTGCTGCTTCAGGAAGCGCCCGGCTCGTGCTGTGAAGGCCAAGGGGACGGCAGAGCCTCCTGGGAGCAGGGCAAGGTGGAGATAGCCAACACAGACAGCAGCCGGGGCTGAGCCAGAGCCACCAGCCTGCACGCAATTCCCAAAACCCGGCACCCCCGGCAGCCTCACTGCACACCCGCCTCTCCCGCCGGCCCCCCAGGCTTCCTTCCCCTCCGAGCGTCATCACAATTCGGGAGCGTTTGCCGTCAGGGGAGTTTCCCATCACTCATTTTTCCCCGTGCCATTGTACCGCAGCGACTCCCCATTATTAGATCACCGTCGGAGGCTGTCGCACACCCAGCACGCCCCGCGCCGCGGCGACAACCCAACCCCCCCTGGAATCACCGTATTCCTTTTCCAGGGAGCGTTTCTGCAACTCCAGACCACGTTTTCCTTCCTTAACTTCACACCAACAAAACTTCGGTTGAATAAGGAGAACAATAGGAGCAGCTAAATACATTTCCATCCCCTCTGTCTCCTGGTAGCAAGCGCAAATCCCGGGCTTGCAGGGATAGTGCCAGGCTTTTCGCGGGCTCTCTGCTATCCGGTTTGTTAATGTCTGGATGCAGCCCCAGCCCTCGGCCAAAGCCTCAACCTCTCACATAGGCTGCACAGAGAGATTTGGAGATTGCAGAGGATTCTCCTCGCTGGGAATGAAGAAGGGGAACGGACGCACGTGAGAAATGTTGAAAAATGCAAGTGGCTTGTTCCTGGGCAGACACACGCTCTGGGTTTTCCCCGGCTGCGGGACAACTTCTCCATCCAGGCTGATCTTCCAACAGCCGTTGGGAGGCTTGAGGCTGATGGACATCTCTTCAAACGTGGGAAAGACTCTGGATCTATTAAAAAAAAAAAAAAAAATTAAAAAAATCAACCCTCCCAGAAAGCAGCATCAGCTGCGAGCCCTAACCAGGTTCCTCCTGCCGCTCTGCTTTCTTGGATCAGGAAGAAATGAGTTTCATGGAAAACTATGTTTTTCTTGCCCTTTCTTCACCTTATTTTTATAAACCCCGTTGGGAAGTAAAGCATGTGAACAGAGAGAGACAACCTCCTCGCTGCTGAAGTCAATTTGCAGAGTAAGGCAGTAATAACCCCCCAGAAGGGGCGGGAGGCACTGCTGGCCCTATTTATACTCGCCTTACGCTGGCGATTCCTTGAGAGAGTCAACAAGAGAGTAAACCCCTATTAGAGTGAACTTTTGACAAGTCATGCTTTTAAACTTCACCACATCTTTAGCCTGTCACATAGAATAACTCTGCAACCTATGTAAAATCTAACATATATATATTTAAGATTCTATATTACAGATTATAGGCATTAGATAGGTATTAATTTCTGGGTGAAGGCAGAACTAAAATCTCAGTGGCTCTCCTGCTTCTCTACACTACTCTGAGCTTTAATCCCTCCTAAAAGACACACACAAACATGGAAAACTCCTGCCCAACCCTCCAAACCTCGCAGGCAACACGAACCACACAGCCCCGGCAGCACGGCTTGAGGAGCAACACAAATCAGCTTTAGTCATCCCTGTTCCTCTTACCTGGGCAACCACCCACTGTTTCTGCAGCATGCCAGTTTTTTCTGGCTCACAGGGATATTTCGTATCCAAATTCAGCTCCCTAACTTGTTTTTTTCCAAACACTCGAGAGCAACTTAGAGCAGCTTATACCCAGCTTCAGTCCTCCAAACTCCAGCCAGCACTAGTAGCTGTGGCCAATTAATACTTCCTAAAAGCTTTTGATGTGCTCTTATCAAGGGTGTATTTCACTGGGAATTTCACGGTATCGAAGCGAACGCTATCGGCCGTACAGGCTTTGAACGCCTCTGCCTCACCTGCTAGGAGGAGGGAGGGAGGATTGCCAAAGCAGGGGAGGAAGAGCAACGGGGATTCTCACCCCGTGACTTCCTAGGAGTTACTGTGCAGTTTTACATCCTTCTCAGACTGGTTTTGGAGAAGAGGCGATATGCATGCTGGAACAGCCTCTCCACTACGTTGGAACAGTTTTGACAACTCCTAATGCTAAAAAAATTAAAAAAAAAAAAAAGATGGAAAAAATTAGAAATGTTAGAAAGTCATGAAATCTTCAGGATCCTGGAAATAACAAATAGTCATGGTGGAAAGCAATTTCTCTCTTTTTTTTTTCCCCCTCCTACTATGGAGACATAGACGAGAACAAAGAAGTATTTATTACTTGATTCCTCATCTAGGAAGCATAACTAGCTCATGCCTTCCGTGTTTCCTGCACAGCCAGGGCTGCCAGATCATTTACTGCTCTGCGAGGAGCAATCCCCATTTGAGGAGGAACAGGGGACTTCAGGCAAGGACTGTGAGATTTGCAGTAAAACAAGACCTGGCTGCAGGAAGACACTATTTTCTAGCTTCGATATTAATATTAGGTGAAGACCAGAGTTAGGTAGAGAATGCTCTTCACCGTTACAAGCTTCCACGCTATGCCATAGGAGAGTCTCCGAAGTGGGATAACGGCACTGCTGTGGTTTGAAATGCTTTGATTCGGAATTTCTGGAACTGCCTTTTGATGTTATTGCTGATTTCTGTTATTGCTGATTTCGGCATGCAGCTTCTGCTTTGCAGAGATACCTGAATCAGCAATGAGAAAACGCTAGCAGTTTCCCACGTCTCTCTATTAGACGGGCACAGCCGGGATCAGCATTAGCCTCAACCCTGCCTAGAAAAGGGCTCCGTACAAATACCAAGCAATCGGCCATCCCAAGGTGGAAAACAGCAAACAAGCCCCACTGCACCTACCGACAGCATGAGCACAAAGACAAGCAAGACTTAAAAACGTAAATATTCCAGAAAGAAACAACCCAGAGAAGGGTAGGTAGAAAAGACCTGACTTTTCCCAGTCCTTATTGCAACTAGAAAAGCCAGGAAGGAATCCAGGTGTTGGAAATCCCAGCCTTTCTCCCTCTTCCTCCCAGATCCTGCTGGTTTTCCACAAGCGATCGGGACACGCTGGCTCCGCTGGGGCTCCCAGTCCGCCCTTGGAAAGGCTTTGAACCGGGCTCAGGCTCCAGAGCCTGCACAGCCACGGCACCCACCCCACAAAACCCAGTCTGCCGGCGAGCACTGGAAAGGGATGTAAGAAAATAGCAAATGCATTAAAAGCAATCTCTACCATGCTTCTGTACCTAATTTCTTTTTTTTTGGGGGGGCGAAGGGAAAGAAACACCGGGAAAAAGAAGAAAACAGGTCTACAAAACAAGGATTCATGTGGAGAAACATATACTAGGGGTTTTTTTAGGGGGTTTGTTTGGGTTTTGGTTTTTTTTTAGCTTTTCAGTTTGTGAATCAGAAATGAAGTTTCACAGCTCTGCTCTCTTTAAAACATCACAGACTCAGGTTTACCTTTAAACAACCGACTAAATGGAGCTGCAGCACTCCATCCGACCTGCTGCAAGGCCAGGCACTTGCCCGAAGCCCAACATTTACACCCTGGAGGAACCCACGCTCAAAGCCCCAAGCGCAGCAGCGCGTCGTTTTCATACCCCTCTCTTGCAGTAAGCGGCACCCAGTTTTCCGGCCAGGTTTTTTGGGTTGGTTTTAACATGGTCATGCAATGAAGGAAAGATGGGCAACAGTAGCTCCGCAATCGCAAATGCCGTTCCTTCTTGATGTAGCTGCCTCCATGAGATGGGAAGGAGTTTGCCCACAGCTGGCATCCAAACACAAGCCCCGTCTCAGGGAGCTTTGCTGACTCAGCATAGCAATCGCGTTCCCATGGGATGCAGCTGGACCAGCACGGCCCTTCATCACATCCCTCGTGTCTTTTGCAGACAGCTTTTCACTTTGGCCCCTAGAAACTCTCACTATGACTTAAATGCCAGAAAAGGCAGCGGGACGTACGCAGCTGGTCGCTGCGAGGGCTGCGGGGCTGGAGGTAAGGAACAGGCACAGCCCTGCCATGGGTTCCTAAAGGTCCTGCCAGACCACAGGGTGTTGTCGTCTTCTCGTTTTAATTGTCCCCAAACTGCTGTGTAAAGGAGGTATGTTCAGATTTGAATAAAAACAATAAAAAAAAATTTAGCTGACCTACGAGCCTTAGAGAGGCTTTTTTCTTCTCTCTCCCAGTTACGCGAGTGGGTGATGATTTTTATAACACCTTCAAGTCTTAAAACAATTGACATTTTAGCCCAGAAAGTTTACAAAACCCGAAGGAGCCGTGAACTAGAGCTCCCCATGCCCATCAGCTCCTTCTGTACTCCCTACAGGTAACAAACGCAAACCTTTCAACACAACACCTGAGTCCGGCACATACCTCGAAGCAGCCTCGGGTGCCCTTATCCCCGCAGATTTCACCCTCCTTCCCCCGCGGCGTGGCTGACTCTGCAGCTCCGGCATCTAACGTGGCTCTCGGCTCACATGGCTCCAAGGCAAGGGATTTCCAGGAGACTGATCAACCAAAATCCCGGTGAAGTGGTGAGTGGGCAGGCTCGGCAGGTACCAGCGCTGCCATCACGGTGGTCAGACCAGGACAGCTGCTATGGAAATCATTCGCTGGCTCTTCAAGCCTCCCCCTGGTGATGAAGCGGGTGGATGCTGATGAAGATGAAGCCCATCTCCTCTGCTCCACACAGCTCTTGCTGTTTTGCCAGGCAGCTGCTCCAGCACCTTCGGCTGGTCGCAGGTTGAGCACTGAGACCATACACTCTTCAAGGCAAGGACTTTTTCTCTACTCGCTCGTCCAGCATGCCAAACAAGTGCTTTCTGGGTCTGTAGAACAACCACTACCTTTCCTGTTTCTTCTTATTCTTGGCACAAATGATTTTGAATCGTTTCCAACTGAGGTTAAAAGCCTTTAAGAGTGTTTGCACAGTGGGTTTTTTTAACCTGACCTCTAGGCTGTAACACACACTTCCCCCAGCATACACAAAAATACCCAAACGGCTTTTAGTTTAGGAACTGTCCTCATATTCCTGAGAAAAAGCTCTAGAGTAAGATTTTTCTTCCCTTTGCACTTTACCTATTGCTTGGTTTTCAGATTTCAACTTCGTATTTCAACAGTTAAGCCACGGGTCTCCCATCTCGGGTCGGGGGAAATATATGAACTAGAAAGAGCACAGTAATTCACATCACCTTGTTTCTTAGGCAGAGGACCAAAACACTGCTTGCAAAATACCAGTGTTTTTATGCTACAAAAATACAATTAGGCTCTCAATTAAATTTTACTAATTTTACTCGTGGGAGTTTGTTAGCACAAGACAGCCGGAGGAACTCCCAAGGGCTCTCACTAAAATCCTCCGCACTAAGCCTCGCCGTTCCTGCAGCTACAGAAAGGGAGAAACGGATTATTTCGAAGTACCAGAACCCAAATTCTGCAGACACATCCACCACAAACTTTCCGTAGGTCGTTAGTCCCAGGGTACAAACCGGATTAACTCGCTTGACTGAAGTTTTCTCCGTGCACAACCCCGTGTTTGCAGAAGTGGGGTGCTCAAGCCACGGCTCGTGGACAAGACGTACAGACTGACAAAATGCTTCAACCACAGGACTCTTCGCCTTTTTCTGAATACTGGCATCTCCCAAAAAAGAGAGCTTTCAGATTTAATTAAATTTTACTATTTTATTTGTGAAAAAACTACAAGCAGAATTCATAAATAGACATTTCTATTTAAAGCAGGAAAATGATAAAGTGGCTTCTAATAACAGTCGTGCACATGCCAGTAACAGGAATATATTAACATCTTTTATTTGCTAGACAAAGAGCAGTGTCCAATATAAATTTCCCGAAAACATTTAAGACCTGTGAATTTCTGACCAGTTCACAAAACCACCATTGACACTTTAGCATGAAGATTAAAACAAACCTAACAGGACTGTCAGCTCTAAAGACTTTACAGAGCGGAAAAACTTTCAAAAGCGTTATACAAGCTGTCTTTCTGGGCAAATGAAAAATATAGCTCGTATAATACATTAACATAAAAATCCACAAGATAAGATTATGTTTTGACATACTTAAACAAGCATTCTATATTTGTCTCCAACAAACAAAGCTAAGGAAATAATGTAACCATCTTTACACAGTAAATTAAGGTTACAAGTCATACACAAGAACAGAACTGCTTGCGCATTAAAAACTGTTCAGCTCCATTGTCATACTCTAAATGTTGGCTCTTAAAACCATTCGGTTACATACAAGCAAAGGTTATTATATAGTCAGCAATTAATAAATTTTCAATAATTTAAGTTTATGGTAGAGCTTAAAAAAGTAGACTGAGAATGATCTTGGTAAGGCAGGTGAAAACATCTCAGTGGAAATAAACTCACGGAAGCTGCTGCCAAATTTTCGATCTGTCCAATTTGAAACAAGCAAAGTGTTCCAATTAAAATAAATAGCCTGGTGGTGTAAAACGCTGTCATTTTTCCTTTGCAGAACTACGTCAAACTGAGCAAGTCAGGCAAGCTGTGTTGGTGTCTGTGTGTGTGTGTCTGTGTAAGAGTCGAAACTTTGCAAACGTAACACTGTGCTTTACTTACCTGCTTTCTGTGCCACTGAACACCACGAATCTGGTCCTTCCCCTACACTAGTGTTTTGGTTGGTTTGGTTCTTAAACACGCTCCCCACCAACAGCAGGACAACCCACGGACACAGCACAGAGGGAATCCCCCCATGGATGCGTGCCGTGGGGATGCGAAGTTCAGAAATTAAGCGTAAAAGCAAACGCTATCCTTCAAATCCACAACACAACAGCTACGGATGAAGCCGGGGAGGTTCAACGCTTAGCTAGCAATTTCTACTGAATGCAGAATTACAGGTCACTTGTTCCAAAGAAATTTTCCCACTTAGTTATAGCAAGCTACTTTATTGAGGAGGCATGCCCAAAGAGACAGATGTTACCGACTTTACCAGTAGCCATGAGTAGCTGGTTACGGCGTTAAAGCTTTTTCAACTGATCTACAGGTCCATTTTCACTTGAAAAAGAAGCAATTTCCTGGTACACACAATGCTTTTTTTTTTTTTTTTTTTTTTTGCACAAATTCCCAGATTCAACGAAGAAGGTGAGCGTGCGGTTTGACTTGAAGCACCAGAATTAGCCCTGCTGAAGCCAGAGGGACTCGCCACTCGCTCACACTCTTCGCTGGATCACGGCCGAGATGCACGCAAGCCTAATCGATAATGGATCATTTATAAAGCAGTGCAAAATATACAAGTTCAGGGGCATCTTCAAAAAATCTCTCTTAAAAAATTATTCCAATACATTTCAGTAAAATAAATAAATATGGCTGACCAGTTTACCCTCCCTGAGACCCTTAAAGGAATAGTAAAAACTGGAAAAGGAATGTCTTTGCAATATCCCACTAATGTTAAAATGTGGATTGAGAAATTCATAGTATTTAAAACTATGTATAATAAATTGTCTTGATGCTCATAGGAAGCATCTGGTTTCCTTTGGTTCTTTAATAAATACTTTAAAAATGCTTAAAAAGGTAAAGACAGCCTATACTGTGAATATAAGCAGAATTAAGTCAGGGTGCCCACGTTAACATATTCGGAATAAAACCACTGCTGCAAAGGCACTGCCACTGCACGCACCTTTGAGCAGGGGTCGTAACGGATCCCTTACACTTTTCCGTCGCCAGCGTGAAAGGAACCTACGTCTGCTACTCAAAACCACACAGATTTTAAAAGAAATCTTAAATCAGTTGCCTCCACAAAGAGAAATTACTCTTGCTAAGCAAATAATTCACAATATAAAGAGCTGGCACAAAGTTGTCAAAATGTGGCCCTCTTTCATCATGCCCAAAAGTTATGCATTTGATGTCAAATGAAGCCACAGCCTCTGCGCCTGATATTACTGCAAAGCACCCTGGGGCCACTAAATAAAGATGAAAAGCCAGAGAGGTTTTGGGATTTTTCTTTTTTTAAAAAAGTTTGTTTCACCTCTTCAGCCTAGTGTTTTAGCAGGATAATGCATGGAAGGTAAACTGTAAAGCAACACTAACAGGCCAGGAAAAGAAATTACAGTCTGAATAGCTTTAGAGCAAGAATGAAGGAGATGCTGGTCACGAGCACGAGCCACACATGTCGCTCACTTGCCAGCGTGAAAGCTTTTCCCTACTTGTGCTCCCACAGCAGGAGACCCAGAAGCGTCCAAACGCTGACAAGCCCAACATCATCACTGGACGAGATGCTGTTCAGAAACCACTCCTGGAATACGGATGGACTTCAAGGAGAAGAGCCACCCCAACAGTACGGACGGGACAGACAGAAGGGGGCTGACGATGACCGACTGGCACACCGCTGGCTGAATGAGCACCAGCTTGCTCCCTCAACCCACGATCGCTCCCAGCCCTACGGCTCCCTGCTGCCTTCCAACCCAAAGCAAACCCCTCCAGTTCTAAAGTTACCTCAATAACTGATGCAGGTGGATGAAATTCATTAAATCTAAGGACACCAAACACCTGTGGGATGCACGACACAGCGATGCTCACATTACCAAAATACAGGAATCCGTGGCATGCCAACATCAGTCTGGTTGTGAACGCTTACGCTCCAGCCGGGCAGGAACTTGCAAATCAATCTGAGTTACCCTAGAGGAAACACAAGCTACCTGGAGCAATCTCTTCTCATTTCAGATCCCAAGCTATAAAAATCAAAACCGTGTGTCCAGTACGTTTTAGCCATTGCTTAGGGAAGAAACAGGGAAGGAACAATAGAGAGAACAGGTCCCATCCAGGTTCAAACCTTCAGGAACACTTCTCACTTAAGACCAGTTCCATTTCAGTTTCAGTACTTTCACAGAAGGGGACTGTCCCAGATCTTGAACTGTTCAATTTTTTTTTTTTTTTTTTTCACTTCACAGTGTTTCAAGCACCAGCGTTTCCATGTATTGGTTTCAAATAACCCTTTATATATATTTATTTATATATATATTTATATATAATTTATATCAAAACTGATAGTACACAGTATAACTGGAAGAAGAACTGAACTTAAAAAGGATATGTTGAAAGAGGATGGAGTTTGTGAATGCAATAAATAAAGCCCCCTTCCCTCCCCACCCGCTCCCTACCCCAAACAAAAAGTTGTAATGTTCATGGAAAATTGTGCACAGCAGATATTATAAAAAAGTAGATTCAGGAGCACATCCAATTATAAATGATTGTTAGGAAAATCATATAAAACAATGGAATACATAAAAGTGTCAAGAGTAATCGTTAGGGTGAGAAATTCCTTGGTGGCCAGATGCCCACGGCAAGCAGAAATTATCCTGGTTGCATCAGTAAGAGGTCGATGTCCAAGAAAGTGTGTGTTCAAGCACAGAAGAGGCTCTCCAGGATTTAAACAGCATGGGCAGGTGGAGTGTTTGAATTTCATACCCTGATTCATAGTTTCCACAACTCCATGTGCAATTTTCAGAAAGATTCGTCGTTGACTGCCGACATGTCCCCCTTTGGCGTGGAGGAACGGGACGAGCCCTTGTCTGTGCTCTCAGAGCCCGAGCTGCTCTGATTCTGTTGTTCTGATCCTGCACTGGAGGTCACTGTAGAAGACGACGTGGAAGAGGAGCGAGTCTTTTCCTTAAAGTCTGTGATAATTACTGTGACATTTCCCACTGTGACTGCCAGCTGCTGCGCGGTACTTCTGTCCACATTTTTCAGTCTGGGTCTAAAATAAATGAGAGAACATTTATAAAAAGGATAAAAATAAACGAGAATGCAAAAAGTTTATTAGAAAAAGCATTCGACAACGAACTCAGTGTGACTTGCCCTCCGCTCGCCTGCACAGATGGCAGTAACTGGGAGGAGAACCTAAGCGCTGCACAGCGGAGGACAAAGGTTTGACCTTCTGCTCCCTGCGACAGCCCGGGCTGCAGCACACGCTCAGCCCCAGAGGAGAGACCTGTCTTGCAGAGCTCTGCAAAGGGTGCTCCGCTGTAGACTTATCCCTAATCCAACTCTGCCAGAAAGGAGGACACTACAGCAGAGCCAAGCGGACAGGAGCCAGACAGACTGAAGGATCTCCTCCCCAAGGGGTAGATGAAAAGAGTTCTCTTATCTAAATTCACCATCTCATCCTGTGCCCTGATGTTATAAGACAAGGCTGTGACTCTGCAATACAAAACCACATGAAAGCATTTGACCACGGCTCTTTCATTCCCGTATTGGAACTCTGCAGCTGCAAACAACACAGGCACTGGGACAAGTTGGCTTCTCTTTCAACTGCTTTAAGCTTATACAAATCAGATGCCCAATCAGCCTATGTATAAAATGACTCAAAATGTGCCCTCTGGAACCAAGGCTATTGTAAATAAAATCCAGAATGTACAATGGTATTTCTTGCAGCTACCGCTTTTGGTTAGGGGAAGGGGGGGAGGGGAAACACAAAGAAATCAAAACCACCAGAAAAGAACATGCTGGTATTTATAGCTCAGGATTATCTCAGTAATTTGCATGCTGTGCTATCATTCAATTAGTAATGTAGCTAATAAGGGGCTAGACTCTAGGAAGCTGACATTCATGCACATTTCAGGGGCTGGTCTAAAGCTCCGATACAACAGACCTCGGGACACTCCTCCAGCTACCAGCAAATTCCAAGTCAGCTGCACTGACTGCTGCAATTTACAGCTTTTGCTCCTAATTAAGGGTCAGGCTTAAGCAGCAGAATATTCCCAATAGGGAAATTAAAAAGGAGAGTCTTTATACATCAGTGAAAAGTAGCTTGCTGAGAACGCCCTTATTCCAAGGGATGGAGGAAGGTTAGTTTACTTTGGGATCCAGCTCCAGCTTTTAAACCAATCTGCCCTTCCTCCTCCTTGTCTGCAGCACACCAGGCTAGCGCGGTCAAAACAAAAAGAAAAAGGAAATTAAGCCGACTTTGTATTTGCCATGCATGCTCAATGGCTTGCAGTGGTAAGTTAACAAGGGGAAAGTCCTTAAGTGGTAGCGATCCAAGTGATATTCTAGAACTACACAGAATAGAAAAAAGTATTCAGGATGGATGTACAGCTTCAAAAATAGAACAACTGTATTTCTGCAAACTTTCTTACCAAAAATGAACTTACTGCACCAAAAATAGTATTTTCATACCTAACCTAGGAGGTTGTTTCAATTTTTAACAAGTACTGCAGGAAAAGCGTTTCTAATAGAAAATACAATTAAAATACTGCTACGCTGGGATAATCGTCAGTAAAACCTCCTACATGAAACAGCCCCTTCATTTGGTGACCAGCCTTTTCAAACCCGTAGCTGTGCTTAGTGAATTCCCGCAGCAGTGAGACACACGCCCACGCGTATGCGTTGTACATACACACTTGCAGGAGTTGGCAAATTCAACACGTAACCACAGGCTAGATTAAATGATGTCACTTTGTTTGTGGGTAACAAGAAAGGCCAGCTAGCTCAGCAAGTTTTGGGGTTTCCGTCAACTTTCAGATAGCATCTCAGCAGATGAAGGCTGCCCACAAGGCATCAACAGCAAACACAGTAGCAAGCGTTCCCGGAAGCGTAGTACGCGTACGTATTTTCCTCCCCAAGTCCTGAGTTCCTCTAGGAAACCCAGTTCTTCCTGTAATTTGCCTGGGTCATTTGTTTTCTCTTGTACTCAGAAACAACCAAAAAATGCTAGCCTAGATACTGGAACAGACCTTAGTGCCTCCACCTTTCTACAGGGTTAAACACGCACTCCTGATATTGCTTGTCAAAAGTCAGCACTGATAGTCATACTTAGAAGAAAGAAGGTGGCGGGGGGGGGAAGGAGTTCATATAGTCTAAGCTGCATTAAGTTCTGCCCAGAAAAGCTCCTGCTAAGGGCAGACTTTGAGATAATCCATGCACCAAACACCTGAATGAAACTGCCCGTTGTTGTGGCATCTTTAAATGAAGTAACATGGAAAAGACGGAGGGGAAGCAGGGCTGAGGTGCAGATTTCTCAGTCCCGTTCATTTTCATTGTCGATTTTATAACTGAGCCCTCCAACCATTTCTGCAGGAAGTTTTAGGGCTCTCCCCTGTGCAAAGAGCTGATTAAGCACAGATGGAAACCTCCAGTCTCTTCAGCACATGCATACAACTTTTGCTTCCTACAGAAGGAAAAGGAATTGGTCCAATCACATTATTTTGCAAAATGAAACACCCTGATGCTTCATGTTTATAACTATAAACATTTATGGTCAAATAAGAAATATGTTTCAAAACAATTAATCTGAAAGTGCATGACAAGACATGGAATAAACCAAGATACTTTGTCAAAAACAGGTATGGTATGCAAGAAGTTCAAAAAGGATTTCTTAACAAACCGGAGATCCTCAAAAGATAATTTACCAAAAAAACCACCAAAAAACCAAAAACCCAAAACACCACAGCTAAGAAATCTGGGCATGAAAAAACCTGAACAGATAACTTGTAACTCTGTAAAAATCAGATCCTAGAAAAGACTCCACAGCACTCCTGAGTGCAGTGAATTGCAAGGAAAGTTCCACTAAACTGAACACTTAAAAAAACGCTTTAAGAACTGAAGGAGATGATGTATCCCCTAAAAATATCCAGCTAGACCTGATACTATTAAGGATTAATTAGGAATGACAAAAGCTTGCCACAAAACATGGACTAAAAGACTCCGCAGTAGACAGAGTGACTCCTTCAAGGAGTAAAAACGATTATTTGATGTAATCTATCAATTTAATATTATCTCATTAGTCAAGTGCATCAAGTCTCCTGCATCCTAAGTCTCAAAATAAGTACCATTTTAAAAAGAACAGGACCAAAAGAGAAAAAAAAATCATTGCAATAAGGGTGTATTCCTCTAATGAAATCAGGAACGGACAATTTGATCTTTGGGGACTGAGGAAGAGTTAACAGCAGTCCCCACAAACAGCTCAATCTTCTAGCACAGCAAATCTCACACTGCCCTCACTACACTCAAATGAGTTACCGTGTAAAGGATATTCACTCTTATTAAACATTTTCATGCTATTATTTAAAAACTTTCAAGACAACAGTTTTCAGCAGTCACATCTTGCCAATCTTAATGCTAACAGCAGTGCAAACCGTATTTCCCGTGTGCTTTACAACTATTTGCAGCTAACTAATACTGCTTCAGTTCATACGGCTTCACTATAAAATACTTATTACAGCACATTTTAAAAAGAGATGCAATTCTTATATAGCCCACATAGGCAAAGCACCCAGTTGAATTCTGCCTCTTCCAGTGAAGTTCAATAATACAAAAACTGTTCTTTGATGCTGAATTTTTGATTTAAAAAATAAAGCACAAGACACCACTTAAAGCAAACAAGCATGGAGTATCAGTACAGGCAAGACTAGGAATAAACCTCTCTCCATAGACAGCTACTCATTTGAAACTTAGACAAATATGAAACCAACCATTCATGCTTTTTGTTGATAGCAAGATTCTAGCAAGTTCATGCAGTCTTTTAATTCCCGTAAACTTGGAAAATTATCTTGATGATTACAGAGACTGAATTACAGATAAGGAAGTAAAAACGTAACCTTTGTTACTGCTATCGAGTGATGATAAGAATTTGATAAAGACCGCTGATTGCTGCTTAATGTTTCCCCCCCACTGTGTTTTACAGCCAAAAGCATTACTGACCACTTGACAACACAATTATTCTAGCAGAGAGACAAAAACTGAGTGTACAACAGGACAAATATTTCCAATGCCTGAATCTGTCCTCACCAGCAGAGTGTTTGAGTGCTTGTACGTGGAGAAGGCTTCTAGCCACTGCCGATTTTGCCATACGAATGCTGGCAGACCCCGTAGGTTAGAGTACCCTCTGTCCATCAAAAGAACAGTGTCTGCTATTTAACACTGTTCTCAGATACCGAGAGCTTAACTTTATACTAAAGTTACCTTGAAGTGTGATTTGAGTCGCTGGTCTTTGTTGTAGTATTCCCAGACTGTATACTGTTCGCTTCGCTAGGAGGATCTTTCACAATATCTGACTTTGGTCTGTAGGAGTTGGAGGGAAGAGGGAGAGTATGATGTTAGATTAACTGCACAATTAAAAAACGCACAGTGCTACTGAAATGACTCCACATTTAATAGTGCATCCTTCAAACTTACTTAGTCTTCTTGTTAGTGTTCTTCTTTGTAACACTTGGACTAATTTCCTTCTCTTTGTCAGGTTTTTCTTTGTCTTGTTTTTCCACTTTCTCCTTCTTCTCCTTCTTAGGCGGTGGTGGGGTTGCATATTGCTGGGCAACTTGTTGTGCCACCAACTGAGAGTTTATTCTAGGTTTTCTATAACGACACCAAAAAGAGAGATCTATAGTCAATTTTACACAGCAGAAATGACTTCACCAAAAGCAGTATAAAGATTTATTTCAGCAACCAGGGAAGAATACTCCACTTATAAAGAACCAAATGGATGTCCTTATTTAATCTGAAGTACTACTACTGCTACCAAACAAGAAAGAAATTTTAAAATTAAGAAATACTCCAAACTGCTGTTTCATCAGTTTTTAGCCTCATCTAACATTCTTAAGTATAATGCTCCCTTTCTTCCATCCATATCATGAGATCACAGCCAATTTGGGGGGGGGGGGACGGGGGGACACGACAATAGTGAAAAAGCAGCTTTCAAGAAGCTGCCAGCCACGCACTGTGACTACACTTTAAGAGAAGGAACAGAGAGAGTGATAAAAATAAGTTTCCTGATAAACATCGGTCTCCTTCATATCTTTCAATTTAATTTTTCAAATGAGCTTCTGGTTCCCTGAAGCAGCAAATCTCGCACAAATAACAAAGAACAAGAGAAGGTAACTGAGATGACTTTGTCCCGAGGGCAGGAGCAGAGAAGACAAGCGGGCATTCAGGCTTCCATGGGGGAACGGCCGTGCCAGCCTCCGACACACCGTCTTCACACAATTGTCTGCAGTCCCTGATGGTGCTTGGACAAAATACACAAGCACACTTGTCTTTCAAAGACTATTTCCATTTCAAATTACTATTTATACCAAAAAAATAGCTTCGTATGTAACCCATAGCTTGGTTACTGATCCCCAGATAGTCTCACAGAAATCTGTACCTTCCTCTCTTCTGCATTCCTCATCCAAACTCTCCTCTCAGCTTCACAACTCAAAACCTCTCCCTCCTAGCCTGGCAAATCAAAAAGCAGTTTATACTCTGAACACTCTGACCATTCATGATCGATTCGACCTCTTCAGCATGCCAGAAAGATCTATGCTCCCTATGTCCACACAGCTTCGGGGGGGGAGAAAACCAGGTTATCAACTCCATTAGTGTTCCATTATGAGCTGAATACTAATTGCAACAGTTGCTCATGCTTGCCCATAGCCGTTATATTGGTCATAAATACGATTCAAATTTTCTGCCTAGATTAGCCTACTACAGATTGCCAATGAAAGCAGTACGCCAAGTATCATTAAGTCTACAACTGGAACATGGGAACCCAAGGGTTTCTGCTGCAGAGCAGCACCCAGTTTTTACTGCAAACATCTAGAGAGACCTTCTTAAGAAGCTACTTAGTGGTTTCATGTGTTTTAAAAAAATAAACATACAAAACACTAATTACTCATATGTAACATCTGCATTTAGAGATGATACGTACAGATAATGAACGCCCAGAGAAATTCTACTCCCTGTCACAGGAAAATCCAAGTATCTAATTAATAAGCCTCTCTTGGCACCAGTTTTCTGTTTAATGGTACCAAGATGCTCTTACTGAAGTCAGATATACCCAAATATTTAATTTCACTACCACAGCTTGTTATAAAGTCTATGCAACAGGTTGTAATTAGGCCCCGGACGCACCTCGGCACCACTGGCATTTGGATTTTTCCCCAACACAGAAACTGTAACTCATTTTATGCTACTTTCTGCGTACATTTCTGAGTGAACAAAGATAACGTGGTCTTCAGCTATCACAACTATGATGCTGAAACATTTTGCAGATCAGATCAAGCAGTTACCTGTTCCACAGAACAGTGAAGAAATTCAGCATCCTCGCATTTAAAATCCCATATACAGCAATTTGTGTCTGTATGACTGAGAATAAACGCGTAAGAAAGTGTTTCGGTTACATGGAAAAGATTTTTCAGATTGATGCAACCACACTAAAAGCTGGCAACATTAGCTTGTGTCAAGCAACCTGCTAACCGCCTACTCAAAAAAAAAAAAAAAGATAAAGTGTCAAGAAATCTTCAAAGAGAGGGCAGATACCATCTCCCTACATGATTATACATGATTAACCTCGCTGCTTGAAGCTGCCGCTTCTGCCCAGACTTACAGTTATTTGCTGTTTACACAACCAGCTAAGTCAGAAACCCGAGCCATTCGTGGGAAATCCCACATCAAGAATCTGAGAGCACCTTCACAGTTTTTCTACTTTGCACGACTGATGCGTCTGCTGGCAATGTTATTTCCAAGCCTTACGTCCAACCTCTGGAGCTTACCCAGCTGCCGTTCCTGTTGCAGGAGTGCTGCAGCGCTTGAACAGAGATACAAATTTTAAAATGGAAACTTCAACTAAAATAAAAAAATAGCATGAGACACGTTGCATTTCCCTAGGGAAAGCTGGAATCCAGAAAAAGACCAGCCTTGAAGTGCTTCTGCAGAGACACTTTGGCCTGTGCTCTCCTGCTCCTTATCTGCGCCTGTGACAGCACACTACATTTATTAAGTTTTACCATTTTCTGGCCAGCCACTGACTTAACTAGCACAACTTCTCCAAAACCCATATTTGCATATTCCTTCTTACAGGCCACGATGGCTTGCTGGTAAGGGCAAACCCCAAACTGAAAGCAAAGAGAGCAGGCGGCAGCATGCAGGCAGCGGACCTGCTGATGGGGTTTCTCCTGCCCCACCGAGGAAGGGAGCGGAAAGTGGCTGAGACTTTGGTCAACACCAAGCGTGTTTCAAGATCTGCTCTACTACTAGAAGAGATGTTTTGGGTTTGTTTTTTCTTTAACTAATGCAAATAACCCAATAGCCTTCCAATTCCTAATCTGGCTGTTCTACTCACACTAGCAGCAAGCTTAGGAAGGTTAAAAAACAGTAAGTTAAGCAACTGGCATACCAATAGCAATGATAATCGGAGTAATAAAATCCTTCAAATAAGGCCCACACTGACACTACAGCCAGGATACACTGGTTACAAGCCCTTTACAAAAATGCCAAGCAAAGCAAGCAGAGCATCGCATTTTTATCCACAGTAAACTATAACCATAGTAACCACAATCGAGTAAAGCAGCTGCAATTCCAAAACTTGCTCCAGATTTCCCCGCCTACCAAAAACGTGCTTCAAGGGCTAACACTGATCTAGTCTAGCACCCCTCGCACAGACCATCCCTCCAGACACCGCTCCAGCCGTGCCTGCCATATCCTAGTCATGCTGTTTGTCAAAGCGGCCACCCTCCACATGAGTGTGGTGAGCTCGTCTCCAGCTGTGGCAGCAGGTAGCTTGCATTGCCTTCTGGAAATAAAGAAAAAAAAGTAAACTCAATAATAGTTTGCAGTGGATACTAGTCATCTTCCCTTTCAGAATTTGAACAAGGAAGGAAGAAGAAAAAAAAAATATATCGGTGGAGAGAAACAAGCCTTGTCCCACTTGGGCTACAACGATTTAATGCGCTCTGGCTTCTGCCACAGGACTTGGAGTCATAAGAACAGAAAAATCCTTTTTTTATGTTTTTGTTTTTGAGTACTACTATGTGTTTGAGACTCCCAGTCCCTAATTTTGTTCCAGCTGGCCTTTTTTTTTTTTTAATTTTTATTTTTTTTGTAACCTCAAAAGAGAATGCTTCAACCCAAATACGCCACTATTATAGTAAAATAAGTTATCGCTTGAGCAGAATAACCTGAACAGAAAGTTGAAACCACTTCTACATTTTTTTTGTAAGAAACAGCTGCAGAAAGAAGTATCAACCATTTTTTACCCCCAAATCCGGTCATCAGCTTACTTTCTGTAACATTAAACAATTCATATAAACAAAGAATACATCTAAGTGACAAAAATCAACCCCAACTCAGCCTCTCCCAAGCCTTCTAACCAGCACTCGCACTTAAGGAACAACTATATTGTTATTTACGAGAAAGTTTAAAGTATCAACATTACACACAAACCACAGTTAACAAGCCCCAACTTTCAAAAAAATTATTTGAAGAGATGCAATATTTATTATTACACTTGGTTCTTGAATTCCTAAGCAGACATCAAATGCTGAGCCATGGTGCTCTGCTGCTTCTTGCAGGCCACCAGGTCTGGCCGACAGCAGAAAGAGGATGTGCGTTTTCAATCTCTGTTCGCCAGACAGTGCCGGGTCCCCCCCTGACACCAGCAGTGCCCAATGTCCGCTACAAGAGACTCTGCTTGATTCGCCCCCACCCGCGTCCCTACAAATCGAAATGTGCTATTACACCCTGGTGGCCACCATTACTTGCACCTACTCTGCACCTAGTATCAGGCGTGTGCTTTCAAAAACAGAGAAGCCACTATTCTGCAATAACACATGCCAGCAGATAATGCCAACAGATGAACATTATAAGAACAAGTTTTCAATGCAAGCATCTGAAATAGGTATGTTTCCTTCTGCCTGAAGGACAACGATACTCTTCACATGGACAATCTTCCTGCTTAAATAGCAACAGCCTAGGTAAAGACTCGGCCATCAAGATACAACACTGATGTGACAAATAAATGAACGTTATCCTTTTTCTTTTTTCAACATAAAGAGGATTGTCTTCTCCCCTTCTAAAACTAAGAGCAATTAAACTAAATTAAAGTGTGCTTTCAAAGTTAAGTTAGGTCAAATAAATTGTTTCACATTAGTTTAACTGTAGCTCACATCACAGGAGCAAATACTTATGCAACAATTAATGATCTCTGTAGCAAGGACATATGTATGCATAAAAAAAGCCCAAACATGTTTGTTTATTCCAAACGTTTAGCACCTAGGTCTTTTCCATCAACTATCCTGAAAGGTAGTAAAGAGTATTTGTGTGCATCATTTAGTAACAGACCCACACAGAAATCTTATCACTGCAAATACTATACCCCAAAATTGTCATATTAAGTGACACCGGGATGTTTGGCTCACAGGAATCGGAATAAAAGCAAGACCTTCCGTGAAGGGCTCACTGCCTATGTTACTGTGCTCTTGAAAACAGGAAAAAAAACCAAACAAACGGTACATTTAAAGTTCTGGCAAGTATCTTGCAGTGCTTCACCACCTACATTTTCTTCTGTATCTCAAAGCTTCCATTTAAAGCCTGTCTTGGGACCAAACCCAAAGCACTGACACCCAGGAATTCTGCTGCTCCGCTCCTAACCCTCACAACTGGGCTTAGGAATAGAGCAGCACAAATCACACCACACATCCAACATCATGGTAGTTACCTGGACCTGGATCTCAACAGGGGTGTAGGAGGGTAAGTTGCACCACATTTTTCATGTGACCCCAATTTCTGTATCTGTTTGGGATTTCTTTGGCCCTGCTGCCTTGAGAAAAGGCAACACACCCACCTCCTGCAGACACTGCGGAGCAGAGGCTTTAGTATACCCACAGCACCACACAGAGACCTTGAGGGACTCCAGCAATCCCCAGAAACGTGGATCTAATTACAATTGTTCTTACTTTCCTACAGCTATGTTATCAGAAGAATGAAAGTGGCATCAAGTGGGATTTTGGAGTCAAAAGCCTCATGTAACGTGAAGTACCGAGGATTTGGATAATTTCATGCTGTTCTGGCTTTGATGCAAGAGGCGATACCGGCAGACCTCTGCGCGGCTCGTCATTTCTTTGAGAAAATGTGTTGCGTACGCTGTGCAGTGTGGAGTACATGATTATTTTAATAATCCTTGTCACACGTGAATACGTCTTTGCTCAAAGAAAAAGAAGAAAACAAGACTAAAAGTATTTATGTGTTTATAAAACAGTTAGTGACAGAACAATAATACAATAAGCATACTTCTGAGCGATACTGTAAACGAGGTCAGAAACTAACCCATGAACGCATTAAAAAAAAACCTGACATCACCTTAAAAGAGTTTGACATGCAGAAGAACCAAAGCTTTGGAGAAATTAAGTCGTAAACATGATGGTGCAAACACTTATTCTTGCATGCATATTTTCCAGCTCATTTATGATGACCACACGCTCCTTTTTAGCAACAAGAAAAAAGGATGAATGGACAAATTGTCCTTAGTGTACAACTGCAAAGCAGTATGGAAGCTGTGTACACTTATCTGAGAAGTTCTCCCTGTAATACAAAACCACAAGGCAACAATAAAAACCATAAAAGACAACAAGAAGGACAAAAAGCAAGAAATAGATTGAGCAATATTTTGTTGAAAGAACAGAGTTTTCCTTAAACACTGATGTGCTAATGCTTTGTTTTTATTTAGAAGACAGATGTTTAAAAATAAAGAAGTTAATCTAAGGAACATCCACTTCTGGGCTGCAGGTGTTGTTTTTTCCCCAGCATCGCCAGCAAGACAGGGTTATCTTTCAGCTGAAGCAGCGAACAGCATTTGCTCTAACCTTAAGCAGAAGGGCACAGCAACGTGTTTGAAAGGCTCCAAGTGTCAGGTCTGAACATTTGGGAAAAATGTGAAAGAAAATCACAGCTTCGCACAAACAAACAAACTAACTTGTTCACCACAAGATAAACTAAGTACATTTAAAAGCATATGGCCACCTCCAGAAAGCCGCCAAACTGTTCAACATCCTCCTTGACCATCCAAGTCCACAGGCTGTCATCTCCTGGGAAGAGCCAAGAACAGGCAACGCAGAGATAAAGCAGCCTCAGCTTTGCAATAACTATCCCAGGCCACGACAACAAACCTTGAGCTGTTCAGATTTCAGAAGAAGAGTATTTTAAACTTTGTTTGTCGACCAGAAGTCTTTCAGACTTCAGGTCATTTCTCACAGTTTGAATACCCCCCACAGTACTTACGTTTTTAAACTTTAGAAAGTTCAAAATTAATCACAGTACTTAATGTTTAGTGGTCTCACAAAGCTACCAGAGTCAGAATCTGCCTTTCCTCAATTTTCCTCCTTTTTCTTTTTTTTAATCAAATTAAGAATGGGAAAGTTTCTAAAAGAAATACAAGCTGCCACCTCCCTTTACACAACAGGACAGGCACTAGTCACTGCCTGTGTGCCACTGAAGGCTAGCTGAGCCTCTTTGAATGATGCCTGTAAAAAGAATACTCAATTCTTACTAGTTGCAGGAGCCTTAGCATTGTTTATTTTTCATTGTTTGGGCGTATTTACAAATCAAAGTGTATAAATCAAAGAGTTTTATTCAAAGAGTTGCCACTGCACAGGTTCTGCAGCTCACGTTTCTGATTTTTTTAGTGAAAATATGCTAACAATCACAAATCCAGTATTAAGCAAGTTCCAGAATGGATCTATTAAACTATTTCAGTATAACTGCTCAATAGCATAGTGTAATAGCTTTTTCAGTACTTTCACAGTTCTTTTTTAATATACGTTACTTCACATAAACCCATTACAAAATAGTCTAAAGTCAGGGCCGTAGGATGTTTTTGGAATCAGTCTGACCAGAATTTTGCCGTGCCAAAGCTGCAAGTAGTCACAGAAGTTCTCAAAACATTCTAATACAGTACAGAACTGAAAACTGCAAATAACATTTCTTGCAATTGATCACACAGGCACTACCACAAATCCAAACATGAAAGCAAATCAGGACTATCAGTCTCATATCAAGTTAAATAAAAACCATTTTATATGGTGCTCCTTGCACAGCCAGACTTAGGACCTGGTGGGCTTCCAGCAAGAAAAGAGCCCTAAGCCAAAGAACGGGGTGATTTGGTATTTTGTTGGAAATTTTTCAGTGGAGAAGCACCAGTGTTTGCATTTTTGCAAGTATACAGAACTTGCACAAAAGCTCTCCCCTCGCCCCCCAAGGGAAATTGATAAATCACAGCCTGGGCTTTCTAGTTAAAAAGTACCGAGCCAGATATGGAACATAAACTTGAGTCTTCACCCAGTCTCGCAGGCTCTGCTTACCTTACTGCCCTGGGTCTTTGTGCTTCTCTACCACACGCCTTTATAAAAGTAATTCACAAAAGATCATAGAATGGTTAGAGTTGGAAGGGACCTTAAAGATGACCTAGTTCCACCCCCCCGGCAAGGGCAAGGACATCTCCCACTAGACCAGGTTGCTCAAAGCCCCACCCAACCTGGCCTTGAACACCTCCAGGGATGGAGCATGTTGTCTAATATTGTGTGATGCACATGTTTCAGACCACAGCTTTATTCTGATGTGCCTCTGTGGAGGGTTCATGATACCAAGTAGTCTAAGAAGCAAACAAAAGCTCCTGTACACTGTAGAGAACGAAGAGCCATCCGAACAAGGTCTCCTGCAAAACAGCATTTCTCAAGAGCAACAACTCTCCCCTCTTGCAGCTATTTAATTTGAAATCAGGAGATGGCAAAAGGAAGAGTTAAACACAAGTTGTTCTTCAGGCTTCTTTGATACCAGAGCATGGAGGGGAAAATAGAGGTGATGGTGAATAACACCACTGAGGATCAGTTACTGGAAGACAGCTTGAGGTTTACTTAACCACTAGTAGCATAAAATTTAACTTACTATGTCCGCAGGAGACAAAAGAAAAGTCATACTGAAGTTTTGAAAGAAATACTTCTCTGTTTCTCCTTTTAGATTTAGATCCTGTCTGGAAGCCCAGGCAGAACCGGCAGCCTTGCCCATCCTCTCATCTGTAGCACCTATCTAAGCTCAACAGGAGATAATTTCATATCTAATCTGCAGCAGCTAACGAGCACCAGTGAAAGCCCCGAGGCTGTCCACCAAATGCTCACCCTGCAGTTGCTTTCTCTGCCTAGTCCAAATCCCTGGCAGAGACCCACTCCAACAACGGCAACCGCTCCTGGCTCCGTCCCTGGAGCTACAGGTGGAGACTGCAGCCACCACGCACGGCTCCCTGGCGGTAGGCACTGCAGGAGCTTGTGGACATATACATATATATTATATATATTCAGCACTGCCTTGCTATTGTGTAGAGCTGTGTACACTGCTTAATGTGCACCCGCATTCATCTGCTGGAGTTCCTTCCAATAGGAATATCCTTTAAGGATTACCTTTTTCTGCTTTCATTACAAAATAAAGCACATTTCCTTAAATAAATAAGAAGTTCAACACCCTTTTAAATAAACGTAAAATGAGTACAGAATTGGCAAAACACCAAATTTACCACATTTTAAGCACATTTTGTCTTGTTTGATGGGGAAGCAGAACTGTCCAAATGAACACAACTTCATTATGCTTACAAATATTATAAAGCTACTTCTGATCCATGACTATATATAAAATCTAAGACAAAAATACATAGCCAGAACTATAGTTTTTCAGATGCTTACTTGATCCACTATTTACATAAAAAATAATTCTCTACAAAGATTTTTTAATGGCCCGTTAAAAAAATAATCAGAAATTAAGAAAAAAGAGCACAATATATCTGCTTAAAACAAAATTTGCAATATGTAATAGATTAAAATAGCATCAATTCCCAATCGCAGCATCACTCTAATCTCCAGTTGAACAATTTTACAACTCCCCTTCTTGCTTTATGCCTAAGTGTTTGCTTATCACCAGTAGTAGTTAGGCCCATGGCTAAGCATTAATGCCTCCTATTCATTTATTGCATTTGTAGGGAAGAAGTTCTACAGCTGTAGAAAAATTGTGCTAATATATACAAAATCCACAACTGAGTGTTTATGAAATGAGAGGCAACCATAAACGTAAAGATCACACCGAGCCTGAACTTGAAAAAGATGGCCTTGAGATTACAAAAACATTTTTCTTAGGTATGCAAATTTCTTCGGTCATCAATAATTGTAGCCATATGTTGCAAGTGCTGCACAGGCTTCATTTCTAGAAACTTACTGCAACCACCCTCACCATGCTATTGACCCACTTGCTGATCCACTCGGAGCTTCAGGTGAATCCATCACTGAAAATTCAAATCAGTATTTCAGCAGGTTTTACACCGAAACAGTCAAATTTGTTGTACAGCTGCTTCTGGTGTTTTCATCTCCAGACACATCTGACTGCAAAATACCAAATGTTCCATGATTTACAAGGACTTACAAAATTGTTATGGGAAAATCACTGATCTCAGCACAAAATTTACTCGCCTACTACCACCAGGATGATGATAAAACTAAGGACATTTTACTTGCTTGTCAAAAATAAGCTGCTCTCACTAGCAAAAATTTGAGAACAGTTCATAAAGCTGGCAGCAACCAAGATGCGTATAATAAAATACTCAGATTTACAACAAAACCAATTACTTAAATACTTTTTCCTATTTGACTGCTTATTAAGCTATGTATACTCCTGAGGAAAGTGAACAGGCTCAAAACTTCCTGTTGAGTAATAAGGTGCAGTTGGCAGCATGAGAGTATAAATGAGTCTAATGAAAATTTAACACGTAGATTCCCCAATGCAACTGCTCATGGTTATTGTATTATAGTTTAAAATAATGAAAATCTGAGGAAAAGAACAGTTCTGGCAACTCTAACTAAAGCTGAAAACTAGGAATACCAGACTAGGTATTGTAAAAGTGCTTTATCACTGCTGCTAAGATATACGTATTTCCGTTTCAGACACTGCATCTTGAGTACTAACGGAAATTGTCACGTATACACCATCCTTTAATCCAGTTTGACATGTCCCATCTGGGAGCACCTGCCTCCGGGTTTTCGGATACTCAAGTTTCACGCTTCAAAATCACAGCAGGAGAGACACCAAACTTTGAGAACGAGCAAGAAAAAGGAGAGATGCTGAGAAAATGAGCTTCCTACCAAAAAAGAGACATCAGTTAAATTCTGAAGTTGATCCCCTCCCCAAAAGTTTGTACTAGAACTAAAAAGTAAAATATTTCCAAAAGCATGCTATTGGGTAAGCGCAAAGAAAAACCCACGGTTTTCTCTTATGATGAGTTACAAGAGCATTCCCTCTCTTAACGTGCTCAAGTATCTCCAAATTTGATTACGTATCGGCATACAATGCCTAATAACGTGGCATTGCATATATAGTACCATTCTGGAAGAAGTCTGTCAATTTAATTTTTTTTAAGAGAAAATTTAATATGGTCTAATCTATATCTGAAAAAACCCAACATTTAAATAACAGGTGTAAACCACCACCTGTTGTACAGCTAGAGCTGAACGAGATTTTAAGGTTTTGAAGCTGCACACCACTACCATCGGTCCAGAATTTGTGTTTCTACAACACATTTCCAACATCCTTAACTTTTATTAGCAAATGGAAGGTAAATTTTAACTTTGAAACTAAGTGAATTTCTATAAACTTGGAGACCGAAATTTTAAAACTTAGACTCTAAGTTTAAAAATCAGGTCTGATGCAGAGATCAGGAGTTGTTTTTGTTTTGCAATTGCTGTCACCGTTTCAAACACTGTCCTAAAATCAGTACTGACAGTACCAAAACAGCCTGCAAGCCTGTGAGCGACAGTCACTAGCAAGAACTACATTAACAGGGTTTCCAGCCACTTAAGCATAATGCTTAAATTTGCATAATACTTACTCTTTGAGAAATGCAGATGACTCCAGTACCTAACCTGCAGATAGAGAAGCATGATAGCTTTGCTTAAAAATAACTAAGAAATTTCTACTGAGTAGCTCTTTTGCAGAGTCCCCTGGCAATGCAGGGATGGGTTGGTTTATCACAGTAAAATTTCACTGTGCTTGCATGAGACTGGAACACCGTACACTTAGGAAAAAGACGACTCTATCATTTACCAGCCAGGCTAAGTTCACGTAGAAGCAAAATGAGAGACTACCATTTCTACAACAGATGCTGAATAGTCTCAATAGGCCCTAAATCTCTAGGGATGCCATAAGAAGAGGAAAAAAAGCCAAATGAGCAAGGCAGCAATTTTAATTCAGCTACATCAGACACTGCAGGCTTTACCTAAATGAGAGAAACGGAGTTTTTCCAGCAAGCAAAACCTCCTTTTTTTTGTAAAAGAAACATCAATGCTAGGATTTCCTTTCATATGAAAGCAACATTTCAAGAGTCCTTGAACAACCAGGAATGTAGTAGCTTTGCCGACAAAGCTCCAGCCTGCAGCAGCTATGCTGCTCTTAAATAAGAGGCACGTCAGGGCTGCTGCGATGCGGAGCGGACGCTGCCCTGCTGCTGCCCAGGAAGCCAACACAGCACCAGGCAGCAGCACGGGAAGCTGGTACCCACTGGTACCAGTAAATGGTACCCGACCTACTCCTTCGTACCTCTGTCCCAGCACAATCTGCAGTAAAGTAGTCGCTGTCAATCGTTTAAGAGGAAACTTTACCGTTCAGTAAATCAGTTTGCTTTTCTAAATATGACAAGAAATAAAAGACACTCTGAAGGATGATGAGGCGGGCAGACATGCATTTTCAAAAGGCCGCCCACCACGTGCTCAGAGCAGCTTTCTTCCCTGTTGTGTCCTCTGAACACAATCTGATAACTGAACACAGATGTACAAGTGACATTTTGGGGTGTCCGGCTCCATCCAGGTGAGACAGCGCACAGCAATCCTGCATGTGCATGCACTGCTGCCTGGGAAAGCTAGAGGACAAGGCAGGCACTGGGCTGCCATTGATAGCTGCTGCTCAAGCACCGTGGGAACAAGACAGACGGAGAGCACAGAAACTTTTGCTTTCAGAATTACTACTCCTGGGTGTGAGGAACTGACCCAGATGGTTTCAAAATTTGCCAGGAAACAATATTACAATACTCAATTCAAAGCTCTTCCTCCTCCTAACTAGAAAGCCTTAGAAGAAACCTTAGTAAACTGTTGGTTCCCTACTTGGAATACCAGTGTGAGTTATCTACGTGTGCCTAGCACGTTGTAGGACAGGGAAACTCAACTACCTTTATAAACAACACAAGCAGAGAGCACTGTCCTACACAACAAAAAGCCAGGAATAATTAAAATAACAGAAACATTTCCGAGTCCACTGCAAGCCAACTTTGGATCTGCAGATAAAAATAACTATTTGTCCAGACAAAACTATCATTTTTAAAGAAAGTTCTCAGATAAGGTAATCTTGAACCTGAAATGCTCACTTTATTCTATTGTTGACTGTACTATCACTGTTATCATCCTGATGACTACTATTTTGCAGTTTTGCATACGCTTACATGGCTCACATTGATCTGCATACATGCAGACACACATGCACAAATAAAATCCTGAATTGTCATCGTTCTGGTACAAGCCCCAAGGAGGGAAAGCAAGCAAATTCAGTTCAAAGCCCCCCCCGCCCCCCCCCCTTTTTTTTTTTTAATTCTTCAAAACAATTCTGATGCTCCATCCTAAAGAAGTGGTTAGTCTCGCTGAAAACTACCAGTTACACTGTGAACCTGTGCCAGCTGCAAATCACTCCAACCACCCTGGCACCATCATTTAAAGTCATTTTCCATTTAAAGAGTCTCACATCAGCGCCAGCACAGCCTTTCATTACCCATCCCACTTAATACCCACAATCTCTCCACAGCTCACTCGCTCGGTCTCCACTGACCAAGCTGCACACGGAGACTGATGTGCGGATTATTGGGATTCCTAATGCCTTTTCTCCCCGCTGGCTGAGCGCTTGGCAGCCTGCCTGACCCGCAACACGTGTGGGTTTGTCAGCCTAATGCACTATGTCATCTGGAGAGTCTCAGGACGAAGCGGGACCCAACGGCGTCTGCATAGCAACGGCCGACGGCTCCCAAAGCTTCCAGCTACTACACTTTCCGGCACTGGTGGAGAAAGAGATACAGAAGTGAGCGTCTGGGTGTTTGCCACCGCTTGGCTTTCTGAGAGGCAAATATACAAAGTAAGAGCAACAGCATTCAGCACGATCCTTTAACTGACGCTGGAGAGTCAACGCAGGGCTCTCCTGTACAAAACATCCATCCTCACTTGACTGTTGTCTTGCAATGAATCAAAATCTGCACGTAAAGATTCTGGATTTGAGTAACTATCCCCCCTCCATGTAACTCACCTTCTGTTAACAAAATAATGACAGTGAAAATTCAGAGATACAGGCTCAAAAATTAGTTGTGGCCAAGTCAGTTGCCACTCACCAGTTTAAAGGGTTGCTATTAAAATGTACCTATGCCTGGCATTTAATCAGGACAGAAAGAAATGAGGCTTGGGCATTTTTCTATATAAAAGATATACTCAGACATTTTCAAGTGTGAGGAAATACATCACCCCTGTAAATCCCGCTGTAAATTCTCACAGTATGAATATATAAGAGAAGAGACCACACAATGTGCAAATATCAAATAAACGCAAATTTAATATCATGCCTAACTAAAAAGTGTAATGAAAGTGAAACTGGTTTGTAGATGAATGAAATACAGAAGCTGGCAGAGATCTTACTTGGAAATGGAAGAAAAGAATATGCAAAATACAGCTGAAGTTTCACTTCCTCTGTACAATAAAATACAACAGAAAGCTCAAGCACAGCACATGGCACGTCCTCTACAACCTCTTCAGACACCACACGCTATCCATACGCAGCAAGATTTCCTACTTTATATCTGATGTCAGATTACACATTTTTTTTGTGAATTATCTGAGCACAGAAAGATAAAGATTACCAACTATATAAGTAAATACAGGGATTTTAGACAACATTATAAACCTATTCTTCTGCTAATAAACACATACTAATTATTTTATAATAGCAAACACAGTAACAAAACAACTAAAGGAAAGTCTTGAAAAGCACTACTAAGCAGTCCAACTGCACTGGGTTTGGTTGTGGTTCAACATATCATCCAGCTCTCAGCATCCAGGCACCTCAGTCTCAGGTGTATTTATCAAGACACCCCTTTGGTTAGGTTTATTTCCATTTAACTATGGGGAAACTCTGACAAACAGTGACTTGCTTGCTTGAGGATGACTACAGCAGAAGAAAATAAATGAAGTTTTTCTGAGCCCCAGGACTACACTACACTGGCGATACACATCTAGCAGATCTGAGAAATCACTTGCTTCTAGAGATTTACAAAAATGACTCCGTGAGATTCTACTATGTTATGTTGCTTCCTCCTCTAATTTCTTCCTGGATTTGTGCAGCTAATTGCTTCTCACCAGAATTTCCAAGTTAAAGCAAGCTAAAAACAGAACTTTGTTTTTACTCAAACACATTGCAGAAAACAGTGTGGACTGAGTTGAGCAACCACTTCCTAAGGAGCTCGTGCCCTCACTCTGCACCAAAACTGGGGAGTGAAAAGAGCAAGTGCTTTCGGGGCTAGCACAACTTTGAGAAATTACACACATACAAACCATCTAGAGGAAAAACCACAAAATATTTGCTCATCATGATCTCTTTTCATAATCTCTGAGGTCACTTGCAGCAGCAGCAAGTGCCAGGATTCAAACCAACACAAAAGTTCCCCGTCCGGCTGCAGTGTCCACGTGAAACAGCCCTGCCCGCTCCTGCCACCGGCTTTTCCAAACCCACCAATTCCCCCTCGCCAGCTCTGGACACAGTCACAAAAACAGCCGGGTTGACATCGGTGCAGTGGCAGCTCCAGTGCTCATGGCGAACAGCAGTGGGGAAGGTCATGAGTGCTGAAACCCTGGCACAAGTATTTGCAACCTGACCTGGAACCCCAAAGCCTATTTAACATCTTCAAAGACTGAGTGGCAAGTTAGAAAAACATGTAGGCTTAAGTCCACTACCTGAAAATAATCACTTCTGCTAGAAAACTCGGGGGTACGCAAGGCAGGAAAAGTTGAGGCAACCACCTTAATGATGCAGTAACACAACTGCTCACTTTTCAAGTAAGTTTCCTCAGAAGAAACTGAAAGCAATGAAAAAAAACACAGAAAAACGCATGGAAATTATCACTATGGCACAAAAACAAAAGCAGAAAAGCTTTTATGTGCCTCCTTTTAACAAAAGAAAGTCTAATTTTGAAACAGCTGCTTCACAGACTCAAGCCCATGCCCTGAGGCAGGGGCTAGGTTTGGTTTTGTTTCTGTTTATTTCACAGTTTCCCTGTTTATTCAGCTTCTTTCCTCTCCCGGTGGCAGCCAGGGCAGCACAGGGCAAGTGGCTTCATCCAAAACCAACAAGCAGTCCTCACCCCCGACAGCCACTCCACGCTGCTCTTTGAAACACAGGTAGCTACGTTCTTCTGAACTTAGAAGAAGCTTCAAGTCTTTTCTAAAGGAAAAAGGTAGCAAACCACCTCAGAGCTTGCTTGAAAAGAAAAATTCCTATTTTTTTCCAAGTGCCATATTAAGCTGAAAGAAGGTAGTGAAGGCGAAGAAGGAAAAGCCAACAAGTTACACAGTCTAAGCTCAATGTAGCTTAAATGCTACTTACACAACTGTTAAAAATCCACTAGGACAAGTTGGAAGAGGAGTCTCTGCTCCTTCCCTGGAGGCTGCAGACATTTCCCAGACATGCTGGGTCACCAAATCCTTGGGAAGCGTCCGACTTCTCTGCTCACAAACAAATGTACTTCGGTGGCATGATACCAATTCCACCAACTTCAAATGAACAACTTTTGCCTTATGTAGGCAAAGGACTGGCTTACTGAGGGATCAGAGCTGAAGGAAGAGCAGCAACGTGAGCCTTTTAAATACACATTTGTAGCAGGAAACCTGGACACGAAACATCCTCTGGAAACAAATATGCTCATTTTGACATCAATGGTAGAGCTCTTCTACAGGGATTTCCATAGAAAGCTAGTGTTTTGACAGAACACAAGTCTCACTCTACTTCCTTTAGGAACGGTATGCTTGCATTAAGGTGTAAATCCAGGTCTACAGTTCTCCTAATCTCAGGTACACCTGGCCAGCAAAAAAAGGAATGTGATTGGAATGTATATAAAACACCGTGCTACTTGTGATACTGTAATGTGGCTAACAGTAGCAGTGCTGGGATCGAACGCATCTGACACCAGGAGAGGACTTCAAAGACCCACACTGACCACAACGGAACCTGTGCGAGCGTGTGCTCCCACCGGTGCCAGCGGTGGTGGCCGTAGCCGGAGTACAGGCGAGCAGTCACACCAGCTGGCTGAGCACATCCGACACTCTCTGCAGGCTGTAGTCCATATTCACGGTTGTGTTTTACACAGTAAAATGAAGGAGTAATTGTCACATGGGGCAAAACGAGCAGCGAGGACTTGATGGAGCTGTGGCATGGACTGGAACAGGAATCACTCTGGCAGGAGGGCATATAGATCCTGTGCTGCTCTGTCTTCAGCATCGTCGGGAACTGTTCTGCGGCCATGCGTGCATTTGCTGTGTGGATACACCTTCAGCCTGAACGGCGCTCCTCCATCACCACGCTGCACCAACAGTCCCCTGTTCCTCTTGAGCAAAGGTCTTCACAGTAGCAGCTAAAACAGGTTTCACCAAAACAGACAGACTCCCATCAAAGTGTTTGATAAAAGAAGTCACCAAGAGAAGGTGTTTCTCAGAAAAGTGGATTTTTAAACAGACATTGTCTCTTAAAGGCTACCATTTCAATGACTGACATGTAGTGACACAAAATACCTGATAATAAGCTTATAAAAAGAACCTTGAATCATCAAGTCTAATGAAGCTGGCCCGTTAACAAGCAGCAGACAAAGCATGCCCACGCATAGCGCCCACTGCAAAACCAGGACCCAGGACTTTCACAAGTTATTTCTTCACTGCTTCAAAAACAAATAAAACTACCACAACAGCTTCACAGGCACACTCATCTGCTGCTTTTATAAGACAGGTTCCAGGAACAAAATCCTCTTTCATATTTCTTTTTTTTATATCAGCAAGAACTTCAGGTCATTTATCCCCCTCTGGTCCATTCACAGGAGGAAATCATTCACCTAACACAGAGTCTAAGGGGTTTTTTTTCAGAATTTTACAGACCAGCAAAGTTCTCCATGCAGTTAAACTATTTTAATCCTATATGCACACACCCTCCACAGGTGCACAAACAACTGGCCTGGGTTACAAGTGCTCAGTGATGAGTAAACCTTTTGGATGCTGCAATACCTATAACCGCATTTTTCGGAAAGCAGCAGCAACAGTACTAGGGTCATGATGGTCTACTGGCTTAAGTTCAACAATTTCTACAGGAAGATATAAGCTCAGTCTAAACCAACCCTATGTAGTTAAAAAAAGTGACCCTCAGACTTGGAAGCCTGCTTTCAGGGCAACCATGCAAAACTGGACAAGTTATTCTAAACACTTCTTATATTATTGCAATCATAGCATCTCTCAAATTCTTCCAGCCTGGATAAGGTATTTTTACATCAGCTGGACTGATTTTTATACTCATCTAAACTTGCCCCCTTTTCACAACTCTCAGGAGCAGCCCGCCCATTACACAGGTCTAAGTGGGTAAGGATCGTCCCCAGTGCCTCAGGACAGAGGCAATGGCAGAACACTGGCAGGCAAACACTCCTGGAAAAGTAAAAGACAGTGAGTGAGTAACACCTGCCTACCCACTGAAGTACACTAATTATAGAGAATAACTGAATGACTGTTTTCCTTACTCAGGGAGGTGCAGATAAGAGGTATGGGTCTTCTCATACTTCGGATGCAAGTTTAAAGCGCTCTCAGTTGGCAGCGACACACAGAAAAAAGTCACCAGCTGGGAAAATTAACAGCTTCATTTTAAGTCTCTTTTGTTCAAGTGAATAACTCTTCTACTCAGACACACTACGTGAAACAACCCTTTCTCAACTGAACAGATATATTCAAGGCACTCAGCTAAAACCTGAATGTAAAACGTGTAAGGCCCCCGACGCTGGGAAGCAGCCACATTGTATTTTAACACAGGGGAGTCCGAGCCTCCCCACTCCTGCCTGCAGGCGCAGAAGGTGCGAAGGGGATGAGTGCTCCAGCGTCCTCCTACCACACCAGCAACACTCCACTGTATCAACTCCTGTTTTTTTAAAACCAGATTCTCAGGGAAACTCAAAAACCATGCACCAGCCTGCAGAGGAAAATGGAGAGATGTCTACAAAATGAGTTATTTCAGAACACGCACAGACATGTGAAACAGGACCTAGAACTTAGTGTAAGCAGTAAATCCTTAAATGAGATGTTGTAAAGTAAGGTATGGATAGATTTCACATAAGATGTTGTTTACCAGAAACATTCCAGCAAAAATGTATTTCCATTTAATAGACCTATGTTGATTTTATCCACAACAGTGTCTGTCTACTCAATCACCATTTCTCAGAATCGGATGCATGGTGGGAATTGAACTTCTTTGTGGAAACAGGTGTGAACATTTGTTGGAGCTGCATTCAGTTCTGCCTTAGCTCTGTTATAAATAGAATACAACCTTCATTAAAACCTCTCTCTGCTAAAACATCTCAGTTGTGGCATTTATTTTGTGCCACTTGCTGCCTGAATTAAAAAAAAAAAACAAAAAACACTTTTTTCCATAATATACTTTACACAGTGGCTGAAAAGACTGCTTGCATAACAAGTATTATGCAATTTCCCAAATAAATAATACCCTTGTAGGGGGGAAGATTACAAAGTCCCAAAGATTTTCAAAGCTGCAGATTTGGCTTCAAAAGTAAAGAGTATGTAAAAACCGCATGTCATCCCAAATCTTCCTGAGAATTATTGACATCACATCAGCACCCAAAGATGCCATCAGGAACGGTGCCCTACTGTGTATTAACAAAAGACAATCTGGCAAAATACACAATTTACCACCACAGTACCATCTCTAAAGATGGTAATGAGGTTGACATCAGCTAAAAAAACAAAACAAAACAAAGAAAGAACACACACCCCCAAAAAAATCCAAACAAACTCACCCAACACAAAACAGCATGGATGCAGTTACGCTTATAAAGCTGTGCTATGGTTTGGACAGCTTCTAGGCCCAAGGTGGTTTTATTAGATCAGTAAAAAACAACAACAACAAAAAAAAAACACCACACCACAAAAAACCCCAAAATGCTACTTTAACTTTATTGGCCATCTTCAGCCCAGAGAACTTTGCCAGCACAAATATAGTAGTAGAGCATCTCAAATGGAAAATCTACCCTAAGAAAAAAGCCCACCAAAAGACCATGCAACTGAGTGATCATCATGGAGATGTTTAAAAAACAACCAACCCTCACACTGTAAACAAGCTTGGACTTGTCATAAATGGTCCAAGGAACTCACTTAGAGCAAACACAGAAGTAAAAAACGTAGTCTAAATGGCAGCACAGAGAAAAACAAGAGAGCAAGTAAGCTATCTGGCAAACAGACTCCAGTGTCCACCAGTCCCCTACCTTCACATTTTGACAAGTAACTTTCACAGGCCTGAAAAATTTTTGCTTCTCCTTAGGTTTTTTTGTTGCTTTTATGATGCAGCCTTTCCTCTCCCCTGGTGTTTCTCTAATCTCCACTCAGCCCCCAGCACACAATGCTGGTGGTCCCAGCACGCTCCAGCTTTCGACAGCCAACACTGACACTGACCCTGTTCTGGGAAAGGAAAGTCCACGTGTACCAAGCCCTGCTCCAGCCACCGTGCCGGCCAGGAATCTTGGACCCCCACCCAGTGGACAACTGCAGTCTTGTATTTGCACTGAAAAATAGGCTGAAAGTGAAAAAGTGCTTCAGTAAGTAGAAGGAGCCCATATTAGTTTAAACTCATTTTCACTGAAAATTGAAGAGGTCCATTGCAAGTTTCAGATCTTGGAATCCTGAGAGATTTTCACCAATAACTTCAACTGGATATCAGGGAGCAGAGAAGAGGGGCACTGAGTTTTGCAAAGGCAGCATCCATCCTGCCAGAAACTACAGCCATAAAATTACACTTTCACAACTGAGCTAATCAGCCGCCTTCCAAACATAAGCTGCATTTATCTCCTCAGAACAGCAGACTTTTTTTTCTTAATTATCCAAGGTCAATGGCAGTAAATATTGAGCAAACTGACACTCGGGGAAGCAACGTAGATACAAAACTGGAAGGCAGGCAGCCTTACATTTCCTTAGCAGTAGTATCACATTTTAATAAAAAGCTGGTCTTTTTAGATGTGAGAATTACTTTCTAATTAATCACCAACCAATACGTTTGATACGGTACCTTTTTAGAAACAGAAATATCAAGTTCTGTACCAGCATTATTCTCCCTTTCTCATAGCATCATAGAATCATTTAGGTTGGAAAAAACCTTTAAGATCATCAAGTCCCACCATAAACCTAACACTGCCAAGTCCACCACTAAACCATGTCCCTAACTGCCACATCTAAATGTCAACTAAGAGAAAAAAATATGTATTTTTATGTGTTGGAATAGAGCATAAGGGTTTAAGCCAACAGAAGCCAAGGGAATAATAATTACATTAATTTTTTATCAAACTCATCCAGAATTACAGCAACACCTCAGAATTTTGATCACCATCTCTGCGTGCTTAAGATATTTACAGAAGTTAATATAAACAACTTGAAAGCATCACACCCCCAGTTCAATACCTACAAGACAGGAGGTCTCAGGTGCACAGCCTCATCTACTGCCTTGCTGAAATACATCGCTTTTCCAGACAGGTTCACACTTGTCACAAAACAGAAACTACTTTGGAAATCTCAATAACCATTTCAGCTTCCCTAAAAACACACGTGGTAAAGGACTGACAGAGTTTTATTACTACTGTATAACAGAAACGTAGTGCATAATTTCCCTGAAATTTCTATTCAAAAATGCAACAACAAAAATGCGTATCCTTCTCACAAGCTGAAGAGTTGTATTTCAGGCAGCATCCGTAATTACACAGCAATTGAAGATTTCTGGAATCACAGAAGCAAAGAATAGCTCCAACAAGCCTAAGGTGAGCCTTAAGGTTCTTGGTTTGACCCTGTCCTGATGCTACAGACATCAGAGAAAAAGGGGAGGAATGGGAAGAGCGACAAAGGTGCTTCCACACGTCTCATGATAGAACCAACAGAATAGCAATGAGCCTGCCCTGACCACAACGGCCCAGGGAAGAAAAGCATCATCCTTTAAATGCCCAGTGGTCCCTAGGCGATGCAGGGATTGCATAGGGCTGTATTTCTATCCAAGTTACATTCCAGTTTCCTAAGCTCGGTGATGACATTATATAACTATTAATTACACCGCTGTTCAGCATGCTTTTAACTGCAACGATTCAAACTGCTTCCAATAGCTCACTAATCCAAAGTCCAATCCTCTTGACAGCAACTGACAGATTCAGAGTATTCATTTCTAGCTGAAAGGAACAACAAAAAAAAATATTAAAAAAAAAAAAATCAAACCCCTCATCTGTCCACTGAAAAAACAATACTCCTGCTGACCAGACTCACAGCTCGGTCAGGGGCTGGCACACACTGTCGATGGGACTCCAAGCTTTGCGTTAGTGCACTACGTAGCTCTCAGCCCAACAAACGGCAGACGAGGGGCAGCCCAGACCTACAGAGTGGTAAAACACAGAATGTGGATGGACTACACAGAAGTTACGAGCAGTGGGCCAGGTGAGGCAGCGAGCCGCTGGGATCGGCACCCTGATGTGGTGCCATCTTGGGGGTTTTTCCACCCTTCTGACAGCACTGCTGGACCCCATCAGGTACCCCCTCTGCTAGTCCGAGAGGTGACGCCCCCAAAGGCTGGCTGTGCTCACACACCAAAGCCCAACATCCACCCAATCCAGGACCAGCCAGGCGGCTCCGAGAAGCAGCTGGAGTCAAACTGTGCTAACACAGCCAAGGAAGATTTCTTCCCAAAGGCCATCTTTAAATTTTAAGAAAAAACAGAAAATTGGGTCTCTTTTGCATCTTTGTTATCACAGGCACTGAAAGGTTTCAATCATCAGCTACTGGACCCAGTAGACCCCCTTCCTCAGAGCCCTGCTCTGCCTTTGCCCTTCCCACCCACTCTGCCAGCATGAATCCTCCTTGCAAGCTCCAACACAATTCTACATGCATTATTTATCCCTCTTGCTAAGTCATGCAGTGGGATAATTACTTAACTATTGTAATGATATTTTGCAATGGCTGTACTCTATTACTCTAATTGAGTTTCATAGGATTGCTTTTGCTGCATGTTTTGAGCAAAAGAGCATATTTTCCTGGAGTATAAAAAGCTAAGTTTGACATTCATTTTAAGCCTAAGAGTTAGACGTCAAAAATTAATTTTTAGGAGAATATCAATGTATTCTTAATTAAAATGATGTTGATATATTGCTCAGATTTTTGCTATCTCTGCTAACAACCACTGAAGACATGTTTTTTTCATAAATCTAATGAAATATAAAAATAGTTATTAACTATTTGTAAGTGTTAATCACGAAGTTTTTTCCTTTCAATAGGCTGTTGTTTTCCTTGTAAGACTCTTCCTTGGAAGACTTCAGTTAGCATAATTACCAAACGTTTGAAAGGTGAGAGATCTGCAACATTTTTATTCACAAACTAAAAGCTTAAGTCAAAACACATTTGCATGTCTTGCTTAACATCACATTAAATTTTACTAAGATAAATGCTCAGCTTAGGACTCAGAGAATTGTTACAGTAAAACACTAAATAAAATCAGTCCTTCCCATATACTCAACATGATATAAGCTACACAGCAGAGCAGCCCAATTAAACAATTATTTATGTCTCCCTACCCCCAGGATATTCTTCAGGCTATGCATGATTCAAGATATACTTGTAACAGTTTTGTGAAGCGATGAATAGGATTTGAAAAAACACAATAGTCCCAGTAGTTCAAAAACGGTAAGAAAACTTTTTCTGCCTCAAGCCAGAAATTCTTCCAGGAGGAAACTTACTTTAAAAGCTGCTAACCATAATACTCTGAACTAGAGCAGGGAGGAAAGGCAGCAAGCCACTGATAATCGACCCATCTTACCTATTGATAATCTGCCAGCTATATAAGCAAAGGCATGGATACAACTCCGTGGAGAAGGAATACAGTCTTTTTGATCCAAGTGAGCACATAGTGTACAAATATGCTAGTCCTCATATACCTAACATAAACCCCAAGAATTTTATCCAGTTGGCAGCAGAAAGTCTAAACCTTAGACAGATGAGATCCATTGAGAACTACAGCCCTGCAAAATTTGGTGGAATATGTTGGACTTTCTGGGTATTTTGTTTCTTTCTGTTTAAAAACAAGAATATGTTTGGTCATCATCTAAGACATTTACTTTAAAAAAACCCACAGATACAAAGTTTCATCAGTCTCAGCCCCTGTTAAAACTTTAGAGGCTCCAGGATGACTGAGAGCAACCAGTGATCCTGTGCTTACACAAACACAGACCAAGCTCTTCCCCTGAGTCCCATTTAGGGCTTTATACAATACAACTCATTTCTCAATTCTTTTTTATCTATTAAAAATATCTCCCTGAAAAAAAAAAATAGTCTTGGAACAAAGCAAAATCATGAAAGATACCCATGTTAAGTTTCATGTCAACTTATGCCCTTCTCGATGCATCAGTCTTGGAGGCCTGATCCAGCCCTTGCGGCTGACAACAAAGTGTTGCACTGACTTCTACAGCCTCTGGACACAATTCAGAAAAATCAATGCGAAGAGCAAAAGGTCACATTCTCCACAAGCATCAACTACCTGTCGAACCAAGACGGAATTGCAAATGCTAGCACACTCAGAAATAAAGCAACCAACAGCTATTAAAGCAATTCTGGCGCCCATATTCCCACATCCATGACTAAGTAAACCTGTTCCTTACGCTATATGTCTTTGTGTAAAAAAAAAAAAAAAACAAACCAAAAGCCAAACAACCACTCCTGCTTGTGACAAGCTTTTAAAAACAAGTAAGTGTAGTACGTAGCTGTACAATTTCATAGCTTTGAATTCAGAGTGCCAGTGGGAAAGTCAGTCTGGCTTACAAAAAAAAAAAGAGGCAAAAGGGAAAAACTAAAGAGATGGAAACAAAACCAAACTAGTGCTAGGTGTTATCTGTCACTCTCCCTGTTAGGAAAAGCCCTGCGAAATGGCACAGAACTCTAACAGGTACCTTATCGTGGACTGTTTTCCATGACTTGCTTGACACGCCTGGCCCTTGGCAGATGTAAAGCCTCTTCCAAGCACAAGCCATGAGACTATCCTCACATTTTACATCTCTATAAATGCATACACTGAACAGGAAAATGCGATCTCCCATGCATTTACAGGGTAGGTAGGCAGCGTACGGGCATAATGTTCTACTGCCCTCTTCATTGTTGATTTTTTGTATCAATTGGTTAATTTGTAATTGGAAAAAATGTCATCCTCTTCATACAGACAGGGAGGCTTTTCTTTATTATAAAGTTTCACTACCGCTTCTTTGAACGCTGGTTGAATAATAGCAGCTCTCAGCACAGCACACACTTGTACGTTCCCAGCTGATGCAACCTAGGAGTCTACATGAACCCTTCATAGGTCTAAACTTCTGAAGGTGAACGGGTGGTCCCAGCTTGTAGAGGTGCTGCAAAACTGTCACTGTCAATAAGTCATTTAACGAACCTCAAAATTTCAGTCTGAGCTCTGGTATTACAGACTGTCCCTGCGGACAGCCCCGCAGTCCCATGGACACTAATAATGCGCATCTCAGATGCACTAGATCTTCTTGACCTCAGAAGTTAAGCAACTTACAACTAACTTGAGTCACATCCGGTAATAAGTACTTCTAATTAATGACTCTTAATTGCTGCCAGAGTACTGTATTCCCACACCCATGGTTAAGCATGTTCCTTACTCTGCTAACCCACATGTAAAATTGTGCAATTCTAACCCCCCCCATGCCTTTAGTACCCATCCAGCACAGCTGTGCCATTCCTCTGGTGCTTTAAGGAGCAGAGACATCGCCTATGTCACGGTGAAACAAAGTGTACAAAGTCTACCCACCACGCTGTTCCAGCAGTTGTATCATCATTTGTTTTCTTGCTGTCCTTGCTCTTATTTTTAAACTATTATCTATACAGTTCAGAGAAAGGAAGATAAACATTGTTTTTTAAGTCTAACTTCACATGCAGTTTTTGAGAAGACACTTCAGGATTTGAAAGCATTTTCCAAAAATTAACTTAACCTCCTATAAGCCATACAAGGTAGGGACTTTTTACTACATTTGCTTTATAGACAGGTAAACCTATGCACATGAGTTACCTAACTGTCCAGAGTCACACCGAGTTAAAAGGGAGAGGGGGAAGTCCCCACAACAGGCAGTGCCCTGAGTGCCACATCCCTGCTTGCAGTGCTGGAGGGTACACAGAAACACCCACCAGCCATCCAGAATAACGCTTTTCTGCTAACATTTATAATTTCATTGTATGTCACATGGGAATTAACCATCTCTGGACACCAAGATAGTGCTTATACAAGGTCGGCAGCCCTGTATCCCGTAACAGGAGCACTCCTGCCCACCCTGGGGCAAGCCCACGCTCGTTCCCGATGGGACCACTGCTACGCCACCTCTGCTGAGAGGCAAGAGCCCCAAAAGGAGCAAATCAGCCATGGAGGAACAGCCACTTGCAGATTAACTTGTCCTCCCCGGACATGATGTCCACCATGCTGCCGTTAAGCTAACTCATTACTGCCACCGCACAACAGCAAGCCATCCAGCCGTCCCCCAGACAAGCCACCCGACACCATCAGACACAATTAGAGTAAATTCTGCAGCCCACCAGCTTCACTTTCAACATTTCTCCTCCGATTAAGACACACCGTCCTTCGAATCCCATGCTGGCATCAGGCATCTGCCGGTCTTTCCTACACAAGTCAAGCTATTCATGTGTAAAATAGAGTTTTAAAAATTGCCAGGCTGTTCTGTTTTCCCTCTACATGTTCGGGGATCACCTGGGTTTTTCTCTACTCAGCAAGTTGGAAGTAGTTCACCTGCACTTCAGTTTGGTTTGCACTGAAAAATCCAGAAAATCTAATTAGTTTTGCAAGAGATCCTTTGAACAGAGATTCCTAAGACCTCATCTATTTCTTGCAGTTCTTAGAACCACCAGGAAAGTTTCCTCGTAGGTAGACCAAGATTTGTAATGAATGCTTGACGCACACGAGTCTACTCAGTAAACCTGTCATTACAGATAAATAATGTAATAAGATAACAGATAAATAATACAGATAAATAAAACACATAATTCCTCCAAAACAATTCACCATTTTTATGACACACAGTTTTACGTGATACACGTTTACAAATTTCTAATACCATGCTGAATTGGAAACATTTCCTAGAAGTTATTAAATAATTTTGTTAAATTGATCCACACCCATGACTGTTACAGATAACAAATGAAAGCAGTTTTGTCTCTCCGTAAGGCACCTGTAATAACTGAGCAATTGCAGCAAACAGGCACCAACCAGAGCTCCCTCGTCGTATTAGCATCACAGAGGAAACCCTCCCCTTCTGCTGCTAATGATGTGCTCTACCCTGTATCCCCAGGAGACAAATGACTGCACTGGCTGATTGACTCCATCACAGGGTCATCATCCATCAATGTATAGCCTCTCTTATTGAAATCTCATCTTGGGAAGAGAAAGTGCTCAGTACCACTTCCGAAAAAACAGTGAAAGCACTTTCAGAATAAGAGCTCCAAAACATATAATTAGAGCCAAATGTTTCAGCAGAAATGCACATTTCCAACAACCTGAACATACATGCATGCTTTGTCCCACCAGGACAAGTAAGATTTATGTCCTTCTACTAATCTAGACAATTTTTTTAAACAAAGGAATGAAGCACCTACCATAGACATAAGTTCCTTGATCAAATTAAAACACAGACAATGAATACAATCATACAGACTAAAAAATAGCAACTTGAGGATATTTAGCTAGCTGATTCGCTAAAAGGTGAATTCCAGCCTCTTTTACACAGGCTCAAACCACACTAACATCATACTATCCCCACTGACACCTGCAAATAGAAGTGAAAGAAAATACAAATCCTTCCATGTATTTATTTGGTACATAGATCATGAAAAAATTAAAAGGAAGTAATCCTAGTCAATTAAGAACTACTCTTAAAATTTAAAAAAATACTGAACATTCAGGGCCTGGGACACAGGGTGTAACCAATGCTCACCACTCATCAGGCAGCATTCCGATCAACTTTGCAACACCCCTGCAGCCACCAAATACCAGTACTTCTACATCCTCCCTTCACCTCCCCAATTTGACCATGTTCAGTTGCACATGAATTAGCCAGAAATACTTCCACCTGCACAAGAATAATTTAGTTCAGGAAAAGTATTTCAGGATTATAATCAGTCTGTCTACTCAGCAATATAAGTCTGAAGCAGGCAGCTTTATCTCAGGCAAGATTATTTTGTCTCACTTAGCACCCCTGCATGTTACAAGCAATCCATCATAACTCTGAAATCCCAAAGAACAATCTCCTTGAGAAAACACGTCTCAACTTTTATTCCTTGTTTACCCCTAAACAGAATCCAAAACTGACTTGCTTTGCTTCCATTTTATTTAAAGACAACCAATCTGATAAGATCCTCAAACTAAAGCTCCTCGAACTCCTGAACATATTCCCATGTAAGTTGTAAAAATAGTTTCTGGAAGTTTGCACCTCCATATAGCAACTGACAGAAAGCATACACTGTGCTTACTTAGATGTGGAACATTTCAGCTCTCAGCAAATTGCCATAAAATATACGCTTCAAAATGTTTGTCAGAAGGTTAAAATCAATTTGACTATAACAAGACTTCTGCTTCTGTGGTAAAGAACATAATTACCAATTTTAATATTTTGATCCTTGTAGCATAAGGGGTTACTCCACAATCCTAGGCCAAAGTCTCAAATAAGACCACATACGGTTCAAAATCAGGTCTCCTGGTTTCACGATCCATATTTTAGATCCCTACAACCTCTTTTTCTCACGCATTTCCAGTATTACTCAACAGAAGATTGGCTGTGGGTGTACTTTTAACTTTCAGAAACACAGGCAGCACTTCAATAATAAAATACTAAGAAAACAACGCCCAGTTTTAGCCAGTTAGTTTTGTTTTTTCTAGGAAGGAGTTGAGACTCACCTGACTCTGAAGATACCGAGTTACTGAAGAGTCAAACAAAACCCACCAGGCCAGCAAGTAGAAGTGATGCTTTTCGCTCTCATTTATGTTTGAGCCAGGCAGGATTACAATCTTCCCAATGTTTAACAGGCAGTGAATTCGTTGATGTACCAATTAGCACTCTGCTACAAAGAACATGCTCCTAATTAATAGCTGGCTTATGGGAAGAGGGATGTTGAGGATTTGGTCGTACCTCCAGATGTAACAAAAAAGTGTGAAAGGAGCTTTGGTTGATGTGAAGAAAATCTGTCTGCACAAAGACACAATCAATGTATTTAGCATGTGTCAGCTGTAAAAGGAACTTACATAAATGTAATGGAGCCATTTCCACATTATTTCTGTCATATTGTGTAATCCCAGACATCTGCTTAGAGTAGTATGTACAGGTTACTGAGTATTCGAGGTCTGCTTTTTTTGCCATGTCCTTAATAAACATGAAGGGGCAATAGTGATAATTTGCCCTTACCTGTCCGAAACATGCACACTTTAAATAAATCCTCATAAACTCTCCTGTAAGACCCCTTCCCTCTGGTAACACCCAGATTTCTCCTTTTACCTTGTGAAGAAGGCAGCCAGTGCAAAGAGAGACATAAAGTACAGCTGCAAGACTCAGCCACGGAGAGAGTTTGTATGAATCTTATTTCAGGTCAGAGCTATGCGTTACGAAACTCCAGCACACCTTGCGAGTGACCTACATTGCGGGACTGAAACCCACTAACCTACAGAACCACCCGAAATCCCGCAAAATAGGTCAGTGGGTTTCCTCATAAGAAGAATTACGCAGACAAGGAGAGATGCACATAATAAAGGACAAGCAGAGCACATCCTTCGCCTAATGCAGGAGCACTCTGCAAGCTGTGTCTCTCGCCCTGCTGCCATATTCCTGCACACCGGCAGGACTTCACAGAAGTGCCGTGAACTTCTGTGTTTCTCACCGATGGACCGTGGAAGGACCTGTCTGCTTGTTCAAGCCTGACGGAGCAGGAAGAAAAGGAGCAGCACTGCAGCAAGGAACAGTGAGCCTACCAGTAGCAAAGCTGTTTAATTCACGTTGCTAACGCAAAGCAGGTCTCGCAGCAAGTGACAAGTGTACAAGTGACACCTGATTCACAATCAGCCTGGAGTTCCAGCGAGGGGTATCCAGGCTATAGCACAAAAGCTGGATGCAGCCAGCCAAAAGAACCCATCCAGCCCACAGCACATTACCTGCCAACCTTCATCCCTCATTGGTCTTGGATCCCATGTGCTGGTTTCAGGGACCTAACAGTTCAGCCAAAACAGAGCCCCAGAGCACTATGAGTTGCTGGGGAACACAAACAGGCTGCACAGGACAGTCAGCCAAGATCCCGCAGGAGCTGAGGGTGGCCGCAGAGAACCACACTTCGCATCCACCACCTCCCTCCTCTCAGCTATCGCGCCAGTCAACACTGCACAAATACTTTTCTATTTCCAGTTCATACAAGGTTCCACTTATTAGATGAACCCACATCAGTGTGCAAATAACACACGCCAATCGTGCAAATGCAGCAGCCCCTCCGCAGCCAGCTGACGGGAACATGAAACAATCAGGGCAATTAAGAAAGGCACGCAGAGAAAGTTGCTCGGCATTCCTCTGCCTACCAGTTCCCCACGAGGACCTGCCGAGAGCGAGGGCCAGTATCCCAGTGGACGCAATATCTGTTTACAGCAATAAAGGAAAGTTACACGCCCTCTCCTCCTACACGCACATACATACTTTGACTTAGATTCCTGTCACCCAAAAAAGCGGTCATGGAGGAAGGGAAAAATGAGTAATATCCATGCTGCATATTATCAGTGATAGATTAACACGCTCAGTGTCACAGTTAATCTATTAGACCTTTATACAGTCTCCAACAGAAATTAAGAGATCGATCTTCAAACCCTACTATCCACAATTATTTAACCCAAATGGGTAATTCACATGAAAACGGTAATACAGATTTTGCTATGTTATTTAACATAAAGACTTTTCCCCGCCCATAAAAAAACCCACCAGAACAGGTATAGCTATTATTCCTTAATAGGATCCTATCCAAGTGGTAGAAGCAAAGTGAGTCACAGCAGCTGCCACACTACCTGCTGTGTTTGTCACCTACAGCATTTCAGGCACCCAAATTTGACAACCACAGGAAAGCGGTATTGCCAAGGTGCTGCACGTCAATACTGAGGATCCTCCCCGCTGAGAATGGTTCCCCAGAGGTGCTCAGACCCAAGAGAAATCCTGGGGTAATGGTAATGAGATCATTAATGCCAGAGCCAAACACTAGCAAAGAGCAAATCAGGACACAACTCTTACTTCTTTCAAACAACCCAAGTACAAAACACAGATTTTATGCCAGTGTTATGCTTGCACCAGAATGACAGATAATAGCTGATCCAAAGCTGAACAGCTTCATCTGCTCAGATGAAGTCTCACAGACTAACTCTATGCTAGTTAAAAAAAATAAGCACAGCATGAATCTGTACCAGTAGTCAGTTTATCAATACACCAAGCCATGTGGCTGAGGCACCTGGGATCCAGCAATACGAGACATGAAGTCAAACTTAGCGTATCATCAAACTGCAGCCTCAGAATTTGGGGCTTGCTTCGAGCCATCAGCATTGTCTGCTTGTAAAATGTGGGGTTTGCAAAAGGCTCCTCCTGTCCTTAGCTCCCATGCCCTGGTGGGTTTGCCAGACCTAGCAAAAGTGTTCCTCATCCACAAATTCAGAAAGTAACAGCTAATTACTTTTAGACAGCGCTGGTCAACAAGGTATGAGACAATAGTGGTCTGAAGAACTCCTTGCATGTGGGCAAGCATTTTGCAAGTAGGAATCATGCGTTCCAGCACTCAAAACCACCTAGGCAGAATTACACTGTTCCCATCCATTACCAACAAAGCAGTCCTCGAGGGAGCACGTCTCCAGGATCTGGATGGCCCCGTGGAGCACTGGGGGTACTCCAGGCTGGTACAGACCATGCTTCACTCCACTTGATCCAATCGCCATTTAACTTTGACAATCAACGGGGGAAAACAGGGATGATTTAACCATAGATCTAAATGGCCAATTAGTAAAACAAATATTCCAGAGTAAAGGCACCAACATCCCTTCCATAACAGCTTTTTCCAGACGAGTCACATACTCCATTTTTATAGAAAATAACCCACTTAAAAGCCAGCTATGATGCTAAATAAAACCCACCTTAATGCAGGTAAAAGCTATTTAACTTGAAAGAATGGAGTGAAACCACTTTGCTTCTAACCTAGACCACAGCTACACACCAAAGCAAGCATTTTTAGAAAAACAGTCGGGCAAATAGATGGCAAATAAGCAGGGCATACATTAGTTGTATGGCGGTCTGGATCATGAGCCTGATTCCTCATTCCAGGAATAGCAGGACTATCTGGTGTCTATTCTGGTCAGCCCAACTTGGATGCAGAACAACAGAATATTTTCAATGGTGACATGGACAGTAGTTTATGTCCTTCAAGGTGCTAGCTTAGATCCTGCCAACATGCAAAGGAATTTTCTGGAGAACTGATGGAGAACAAAGGCCGGTATTTATCTGAGACATCTGCTGCACACAAGAGAATATTCATTTTAGAATTATGGTGAATCGTTTCAGCTCGACCTCCCCTCAACACAATGGCAGAAGAGTGAAATGCGGCCGACATGTACTCCCCGAGCCTTCCACAACATTCAAATCATCTGGCGCAATCTCCAGACTACACACTTTGGGTATACAGGTATTAGCAACAAATACAACAGAAATGCTTACCTAAGTGCACGCCTTGCAGAGGATATACATATTACAACTTGTTAGTTTTGTAATTTTGTACTAAAAGTCCTATTGTTTTGTTAATTGGTATGTCAGATATCCAGTTGTTGCTTTCACATCTTCCACTGACTTTTTTTACTGCATTTCTCTGTAATCAAGGCACATTCATGATAGAGGGCGTGAAGTTTGGACAAGGAAAGCACTTATCCTGAAGTCAGAGAAAAGTTAGCATCAGAGAAGCTCCACCACCTTGCACTGCTTGCCTATTTATCCAAAAGGGAAGATTCAGAAAATAGTAACTACCCCTGTGAAACTGCGGGGGGGGGGGGAATATTCTCCTTCACAATGATGTCTGAAAGCAATCTCACACAGAAGCACTCTGCGTGGCTGTGCCTGGGAGGAGAGAGGAAGCTACAAGAAGAGGTGTACAGGAACACAACCTACGGAAACCATCAGAGAACCAAAGGGGAAGAGGAGCAAGAATACCATTAAGAAAAATGGAAGAAGGGAACCATCGTCTACCCTTAAGTAGGAACACACAGTTCCCCATAACGGGAATTACAAGGCCAAATTCTGCCTTCGCATTCCTATGAAATCCAAAGTAAACTTTCCTTCCACGTTTGAAGAAATAATGGATATCGGAAGGGAACTGTGGAGCAAACTTCCCAGCAGAAGTTTTAACCTCAAGCCATCTCCTGTGTGCAGGAGCTGGTGGGGCTACACCAGAGCAAACCACCAGAACCACCGCAGGACGCAAGTACAAGTGGTGGCCAGCATCAGTTCCCTGTGCCATTACACCAATACAAAAAAATCTGGGAAAGAAAAAAGTATTGCACACCCCAGCAAACACATTAATATTGCTCACTCCCAAGCTAGCCAGTTAAATCATCATATTGCCCAATTGAAGGTTGTGTTGAACATAACTTGTATCTTTGTTGTGACCCTCACAGAAAGAAAATGGTAGAAAAACTCAACATACTTGCCTAAATAAAGCGTAATAACATTTAACCATAAAAAGGCAAGAATGAAGGTGAGGAAAGGGAGTTAGTGACATACTGTAACAAATCCAGTATTCAAGTAAGTACTACGGGTTTAACGTAATCTTTGCACGACAACTCCTGAATCTCTAGAGATGGATTTGACCTCATTTTTATTTAAAAGTGCAACTGAAATATTTATAAACAGGCCCTTGAAAAAGTATTCAGGTGCAATTTAACTGTTTAGCATCTACAGTGATTTTGACTTGGCACGTCAACTCTAAAACTCACTGTGTCTGAAGCTCCTTTTATGAGATCCTAGGGAAAGGGGATAGCTGGATCTGAGAAAGTAAAACTTCTAACTGCTGCCAGCCACCCCTCCCACACACCAATAGATTATATCGAGTCTGAAAAAATACACACACAGTGAGAATTAGCTAATGTCCTCACTAGTTCTCAAATCAGAGAATATTTATTAGCCAAACTAAATTCTACAGCAAACAACCGGCTTCACGGTGGAGGCGGGGAGGGAAGGTAGGTCATACCAGATCTTAACAAACTGGGCATACTGTAATCACACACAATAATTTGATGAAATCCAGTTGCCTCACCATGTCTACAATGTCTGTCTTTCACTACTTTGTTGAGGTTTTTTTAAAAGTGAGTTTGATAAATTTCCAGTAAGTGCTACTGAAGTAAGCCTTAATGAAACAAGGCATTTTTAAATGTGGAAAAGTGTCATCAACTTGTCAAATTGCAACTTAAAAGTCAAGCTCATCAGACACCTTATATTTCAAGTAATAAATTATCAATCACAACTCGTTAAGTATCTTTACATCAGTCATTTATTTAAAAAATTCTGAAGAATTTCCCCGGCATCGACTCATACGTCACATACCGTAACACTCAAAGCAATACCACAACAAAGAACTCTGACCTCCCAGGTCTTCTCAACATACGACACTCGCTCACAATGTTCAATCACTCCTGCTTTCAGTTATATTTATTCATAAATGATGTAAATATGCAGGAAGACATGATGGTCCATTGAATATTTTAAATACTTTCTCAAATTCTACAAACAAAAGCAATTTAAAAAGCAGCAAAAATGAATAGAAAGCTGATGAATTAAATGACTTAAAATTAGAAGCCATTCATAAGGGTCCATTAAAAGCTAAAGAAAAGTACAATGTTCTAGACCCAAGGATCACATCTGCAAGTAAGGCTACAGTTCTTAACCCAAATTCATCAACTGCTATCCCTCTTGAGGGCCCTTTAAAAGACAAAACATCCTACTACCTCAACAAACAGTTTGAAAATTATCATGAATTTTTAAAAAAAAAAAAAAAGTAAGGGCACATGAGAGAACGCTGCTGCTCCCAAAATGAACATCAGCATGGTGGCCAAATGAAAATTATCAAGTCTGATACAAGACACAACCCATATGGACTCCTACATCTCATTAAGGCTCCCCTCCTACAAACACCCGTGCACACGCTTGACATGACGCTGGGAGAACTTGCGGTGACGGCAAGGCTACACGCCGTAGTAGCACAGTTAAAGATCAGGCGACTGCAGGATCAACATGTTTCACCTGTGCCAATAGGGAAGCCAAGGAAACAGAGAACCACAAAAATCAAGCATTGACAAAACAAGACTGAACAAAACGAGTGAATAATCAGCTGTAGGTGCATACAGAACACTACTGTCCCGAAAGCTCGACCTTACTCAGTGCTATAACTACGCTATTTAAAATTGTTTTAAGTTCAACACCTCTGTATATTTTGTAAAAAGTGTTGGGATACTTGTAACCAATGTGCATCATAAAACACGCGGTGAAGTACTACAGCACTCTGTTGCTGTAACTCAGAGAGTTTCAATGGCCCAAAAGCATGCTCCCCATTAAAAATGTAGGCACTTCACATTGTTTAAAGCACAGCACGAACAATAACCAACTGAACATGCTTTCACCTCCTTTGTCAATCAAGTCAAGACAGCCAAGTCATGCAAACAGCCTGCTGATGAGAGCATCTCAATACACTGCTTTCACTCAAAGGAGGAAAATGATGCCTTTCACAATGGAAATCTTGTGGACTACCTCTTTGGCAGAGCAGAGAAACGGGAACTCAAATTTGGAAGGTACAATATGAACAAAATCAGACGTCAACATGGTAGAACAAATCAGAAAAAGAAAGAAAAAGCAGAGCACCACATGCCTGTTTTAGCACCAATTGATATTTCCAGGACAAACTTTCTGAACCCATTAACTGGGAGAGTGCAAGTTTTTGGGTTGGTTTTTTTTTTTGAGATGAAATTAACTACTATATGTCAGCTTCACCATCTCGTAAAGACTTCCACAGTTACTCAGCGCAAGGCAATCGGAGAGACCTGACAGCTCAAGCTTTCAGCAATCCGCACCATTCCCACACTGAGCACAAAGCCGATTCCTTTCGGATGACAACAGACACCGAGATCAACATCTCAGGAAGGGAGCTGTTGTTCTCACGGCAGCTTTAGTTTCAGCCGTTTCCTTTCTCGCTCCCTAATCCTCAATCATTCCTACTCCTGTAGAAAACACAGGTAAATCTCCACCCAAATGACAGAAAACCGTCTGCCCCAAACTACAGTCAGAACATTTCTGGCTGCCTGTGGATCTCCAAGAGGCCCTCCGTACATCAGCGACAAAAAAGCATAGAACAACAAAAACATTCAGGTTGCTGCCACATCCACGAAACATGTCTTCCAGCTCCAATTAAACGCTTGAAAGAGAATTTTTAAAATCCACAAGCTTTTGAACAGGGACAGAAGGGACTGTATCAGGGGGAAGGGGGGTGCAACCAGCCGATATCCAAGCACCAGCCAAAAAAAAAAAAAAAAAAAATCAACAAGTCGGTGCAGCCCAGAGCGGAGCAAAGGCTGTGTTGGAAGGTGCGGACGTACCTTGTGGAGGTGCCTTTCCTGACATCGCAGATGCTGCATTTGAAGGCTTCGGCGCTGTTCCTGAAGGTGCACACGCTACAATCCCAAAAGCCTTCGTCGGCTGCAGGTTTGGCTTGCCTTTTCGGCCTTGAGGAGGGGGAGGGAGAGGGGAAGCGTGTGTGTGTGTGTGTGTACGTGTGTGTTTGGGGAGGAGGACAGAGGCGGCGGGAGGAGGAGGAGGAGGGAGAGGAGGAGAGAAAGAAAACACACACATGAGAAACCATGTTACACAGCCCCGAAACCCAGCGTCTGCTCTCACCGCCGCTCTCCCCCTCGCGCCCGGGAACGGCCGACAAACACCTACCGGGGCCGGCGCCCGGAGAGGTGCGGTGCGGCGCCGCGCTCCGCCCCCGGCCCCGGCCCCGCGCCGCGGGAGGGCCCAGCCGGGCCGGGCCGAGCCGAGCCCCGCCGGGCCGGGCCGGGGCCGGTCGCCTCCCCCGGCACGGCGGCGGGGGCCGCCCCCCTCCCCCGGCGGGAGGGTGGGAGGGAGAGTTTGAAGGCTGGGAGGCGCGTTCCCTCCTCCACCTTGTTAAACCTCCCTTTGTCTGGGAGCAGCGAGTGCGCGGAGCGGGAGTGCGAGCGAGCGGAGCCGCCATGGCTGCTCCTCACACCAGACCAGCCTTGGCACCGGCGGCAGGCAGGGAGACACCGGCACTCCTCCTCCTCCTGCTGCCCTTCCACGCTCCCTCCATCTTAGGTGCCTCTCCCCGCCCGCCCCCGCGCAACCTTCCCCTCCCGGCCCCGCTCACCTGGTCGGGCTCTTCTTGTCGCCCATGACCATGGATCGGGGCCGCCCCTGCCCTGCGCACAAAGAAAGAGGCGAGGGGGAGGGGGACGGGGCTGCCTCCGTCCAGCAGGCTCCGGCTGCTCCTCACCCCCGCGCCGCCGCTCCTGCCGCTGCCAGGCTCCGCTCCAGACTAGCAGCGCAGCGCAGCCCGGCGCCCTCCTCCCTCCTCCTCCTCCTCCTGCTGCCCTTCCACGCTCCCTCCATCTTAGGTGCCTCTCCCCGCCCGCCCCCGCGCAACCTTCCCCTCCCGGCCCCGCTCACCTGGTCGGGCTCTTCTTGTCGCCCATGACCATGGATCGGGGCCGCCCCTGCCCTGCGCACAAAGAAAGAGGCGAGGGGGAGGGGGACGGGGCTGCCTCCGTCCAGCAGGCTCCGGCTGCTCCTCACCCCCGCGCCGCCGCTCCTGCCGCTGCCAGGCTCCGCTCCAGACTAGCAGCGCAGCGCAGCCCGGCGCCCTCCTCCCTCCTCCTCCTCCTCCTGCTGCCCTTCCACGCTCCCTCCATCTTAGGTGCCTCTCCCCGCCCGCCCCCGCGCAACCTTCCCCTCCCGGCCCCGCTCACCTGGTCGGGCTCTTCTTGTCGCCCATGACCATGGATCGGGGCCGCCCCTGCCCTGCGCACAAAGAAAGAGGCGAGGGGGAGGGGGACGGGGCTGCCTCCGTCCAGCAGGCTCCGGCTGCTCCTCACCCCCGCGCCGCCGCTCCTGCCGCTGCCAGGCTCCGCTCCAGACTAGCAGCGCAGCGCAGCCCGGCGCCCTCCTCCCTCCTCCTCCTCCTCCTGCTGCCCTTCCACGCTCCCTCCATCTTAGGTGCCTCTCCCCGCCCGCCCCCGCGCAACCTTCCCCTCCCGGCCCCGCTCACCTGGTCGGGCTCTTCTTGTCGCCCATGACCATGGATCGGGGCCGCCCCTGCCCTGCGCACAAAGAAAGAGGCGAGGGGGAGGGGGACGGGGCTGCCTCCGTCCAGCAGGCTCCGGCTGCTCCTCACCCCCGCGCCGCCGCTCCTGCCGCTGCCAGGCTCCGCTCCAGACTAGCAGCGCAGCGCAGCCCGGCGCCCTCCTCCCTCCTCCTCCTCCTCCTGCTGCCCTTCCACGCTCCCTCCATCTTAGGTGCCTCTCCCCGCCCGCCCCCGCGCAACCTTCCCCTCCCGGCCCCGCTCACCTGGTCGGGCTCTTCTTGTCGCCCATGACCATGGATCGGGGCCGCCCCTGCCCTGCGCACAAAGAAAGAGGCGAGGGGGAGGGGGACGGGGCTGCCTCCGTCCAGCAGGCTCCGGCTGCTCCTCACCCCCGCGCCGCCGCTCCTGCCGCTGCCAGGCTCCGCTCCAGACTAGCAGCGCAGCGCAGCCCGGCGCCCTCCTCCCTCCTCCTCCTCCTCCTGCTGCCCTTCCACGCTCCCTCCATCTTAGGTGCCTCTCCCCGCCCGCCCCCGCGCAACCTTCCCCTCCCGGCCCCGCTCACCTGGTCGGGCTCTTCTTGTCGCCCATGACCATGGATCGGGGCCGCCCCTGCCCTGCGCACAAAGAAAGAGGCGAGGGGGAGGGGGACGGGGCTGCCTCCGTCCAGCAGGCTCCGGCTGCTCCTCACCCCCGCGCCGCCGCTCCTGCCGCTGCCAGGCTCCGCTCCAGACTAGCAGCGCAGCGCAGCCCGGCGCCCTCCTCCCTCCTCCTCCTCCTCCTGCTGCCCTTCCACGCTCCCTCCATCTTAGGTGCCTCTCCCCGCCCGCCCCCGCGCAACCTTCCCCTCCCGGCCCCGCTCACCTGGTCGGGCTCTTCTTGTCGCCCATGACCATGGATCGGGGCCGCCCCTGCCCTGCGCACAAAGAAAGAGGCGAGGGGGAGGGGGACGGGGCTGCCTCCGTCCAGCAGGCTCCGGCTGCTCCTCACCCCCGCGCCGCCGCTCCTGCCGCTGCCAGGCTCCGCTCCAGACTAGCAGCGCAGCGCAGCCCGGCGCCCTCCTCCCTCCTCCTCCTCCTCCCTCCTCTCCCTCCCCGCGCCGCGCCGCTCCGGCGGGCGGAGCTCGCCGCCGCGCCGCGGCCAATGGGGGCGGCCCCGCCGCCAGCCCCGGCGGGGAGGAGAGCGGGGAGCGCCCCCCGCACCGCCTCCCCGACGGGTCCCACCTCCGCCCCCGGCCGGGAGCCCCTTCGGGCCGCCTCCCTCCCCCCCGCACCGGGACCCCCGCCGCGGCGGGAGGGCGGGCTCCTCTCAGGCGGCGGTGGCGGGTGGCCCCTTCCTTTCCCCGTCCCTTCCCCCTCGGAGGGCTCGTCGCCTGCCCGGTCCTCGCGGGAGCCCGTGAGGGGAGAGCGCGGCCCCGTCCTGCCCGCGGGGCGGGAGCGGGGTGCGGGCGGCGAGGGGCACGCAGCGGGGGTCGGGGGAGGCGTAGGCCCCGCTCCCTGAGGGAAGGGCGGCCGGACCCTGCCTCGCCTCCTCGCCGGGCGGCCGCGCTGGAAGTTAGCCCGTAGGGCTGGGCAGCCAGGAGCAAACTCTGTGTCCTGGCCTCAGGCAGGGGCTCCCTGTGCCTTCAGGAATACCTCGGCTGCTGCCTTTACGAATTTCCTTTCTGCTTTGGGTCAGGTCACTAAGCCTGCACAGAGCCGAAGGCGTTTCGACAGCGCTGCCAGAGTCTTCTAGAAATGTTCCCATCAATCCTTCCATGAGCTATCAACTCCATGGAAAGCACAAGCTGTGGTTCTGCAAAACTGCCGGAGTGGCAAAAAGCGGCACATCCCAGCAAGTGGCACGTCCCAAAAAGCGACAGTTCTGCCCCAAGCTCGGCCTTGCTCCCCCCTGCCCCTTCCAGCCTACGGAAACGCTGGCGTGGCAAGCTGGAGGGCGACGTGGCGAGGACAAGCCCTTGCCATCTTTGCTGAGCCACTTTTCACAAAGGGCCGGTTCCTCCGGAGGAGATGGGGGCAACGAACGGCTCGGGAAGGGCAGCGGTAACGAGCGATAAAGAAAGACAAAAGTTGGTTCAGCCGCCCCTAGCCACATGAGCACAAGCCTTGCGGGGCAGACATTTTTTCACTGCGCTTTCCCAGTTTCTCAGTGGCGACCAAGCCAAGCTAACAGCTCCCACCGGAGAGGAGCAAACTTTATCCCCAGGCAAGAATCGGTGCAGGCAGGAGGGACACTTGTGGCCTGCACGGGGCTGTCACGAAGACAGTCTGAACAAACGTAACCTATGGCCGAATACAAGAAAGAAAAAAAAAAAAAAAAGTTGCTACTTAGAAAGCAAACCAATTTAAGTGGCTTAAGGCAGGATATGCTCCTACCACGACAGGGGGAAAGCATAACCGTGTCCTGCGCTTTAGTGATCTGGACTCACGAGCCACAGAGGGATTTTTTCCCCTCCGCTCCACCGATGCCCATCTTAACAGTCAAATCACGCTGACAGGGTCATCTCTGTATTTAATAGCTGCAGGTAATCCACTTACCCTGCCCAGCCCCACACAGGTAATTTAACCCTTGCTGGCGCCTCTGCCAACTGCGGTTCATACAGACGAAGACTTCCAATGACTTTTTTTACGCCACACAAGTTTCCAAACAATACAGCGAGAAGCAGACATACTCCAAGGGCAGAGTTAAGGTTGCGCAATTATCACATGTAGGAAGTGTCATTTTCCCGTTGCATCTGCTGTTTTCCAAACATTTTTGCTCTTTTAGATTACAGCAGTAACATTTGCTTTGGGAATCTGTGTGGGAACAGTAACTCAGCAGTGCTCATGGGGTCTGGTAAGCGCACGCAGAGTCCTGGTGTGCCATCACCACCAGAACTTTATGGCAATGCTGTTTATGGGGACAAGAAGACGACTGTATTTGGAGACAAGGGCAGCGCAGAAGCTGAGAAGAAGCACAAAAAGGCAGAAAGCGCTGAAATTTTGACTTGGGAGGAGATGTGGGCACGGTCTGACTCCCGTTTTCTGCTACAGCTGCTTCCCTTAGCTCCCATTGCCACGTTAAACAGAGCGACAGTCACCACAGGCACAGAGTAAATTATTATGGAAACACCAAGGAGCTACGGCCCATTTTTAGAAAGCAATTTATCTCCTCAAAAAAGTTTCAGGGTTGCTGTTTTCTTTTCATAGCAAAAGTTGTTTTCTTTCCAAAAACCTACTACATCCTTTCTTATCAATTCCCCTGGAAACCTTCCTTCCTCAGCAAATAACGCTTTCAAAGTCACGTGTGAAAAGCTTGGCAACCCAAGGATAGCATGACTTCATTCAATCACGTACATGCACTGGGAGGTAGTCATTCCCAGTTTGTTAAACACTCTTCAAGCTGCAGTTGGTCATCTCTGCCTTCACGGATGGTTCCTGAAGGAGCACCATGGCTGCTGGTGGACTTGCGCCTTGATCCAGCTGGAGCTTTTGGGATGCTGCATCCTGCAGGCAGCACTTCCCTGTTGACTCTTCCAGGCACTGACCTACCAAGACAGGAACCATTGGCAGAAATCAGGGCTGAAAATACAGTCAGGCTGAATTACAACTGCCTTGGTGGGGTATCTCTTTCACGCCGTGGTGTTAGCACAGTTGAGTTACCCTGGCAGCCTCAAAATTCACTGAGGTGGCATGGGCAGTGCACCCCACTGAGCATTTGGGGATTCTTAATGGAGTTTGGGCTCTCACGTGCTGGGAAGACAGCCTCGGGCAAGTCATTTAACACTTCTCATTAACTCCAGCACTTGAAAAGTGAAAGGAGTAAATTTCTAGGCTCACACGTGAATCTATGGCACCAGTTTTCAAGCCAGACTCATTCCAGCTAAATGTTTTGGACTCCATGGTGCTGTTCAGTTGGTGGTAAATCCACCTGAAGTTCCCACTCTTGCCTCCAGAAGATGCCCCTTTCTCAGCGGTGCCAACCATGCGCAACTCCTTGCTTGAGAGCACTCTCAAGTGCAAGAGGACCCCGTTAACCCACTTATTTCCACCTCTCCCCTTCCCCCACCGTGTGTATCTTTTAACGACAAAAACCTTGTAAAGAGACACTGGTTGCGGAGGCTTCCAGGGCATGACCAGAGACACGGCACTGGGCAGGTGTGCTCACAGCAACTGGGAGAGCAGGGCATGAACCTCTCAGGCCAACCTGGCTGCCGCAGCCTATGCTGGGAGCTCATGTGCAAATGGCTTTGCCCAGCAAAGCTTGTCTGTGCATCAGTACATCCTTCATGTCAGGTACGGAGATGTTGGGATGAGACAGATGGAGGATGGTTACCCCTCTGCACTGGCTCAGCATCCCCATCCATCTCCCTTGCCCGAATCGTTCCTCACCCCAGCAGCGCCGCAGCTGCTCCTGCTTCTTTGCTTCAGCCCTGAAAGCAACTGATGGTCCATACCCTCCATGGAGCAGCTGGCCAGGGATGCTCGGAGCATCCTGTTAGTAGCCTCTTCAGCACGGTGAGACCTGCAAAATCTGGGGTGCTAAGAGCGCATTATTCTCTGCACCTGGACCATCAGTATAAACGGATTTAAAAATAAACCGGGATGCTACACACAGAGCCAAAGTCAGTATTTGTGCATAGGGTTCAATGCCAAATATAAATATTAACTTGAGCTTCTCGGCCCCGTTGGTCCCTGTGGTAAATATGCATTTTTGTAATTTTGCATCAGATGTGCATAACTTCTCAGAAGTGACTGCTGTCCTGAACAGCCTGAAGTCTAACCACTGATAAATGACTTTTCTGTGGATTTAATAAAGACTTTGTTACACAGGAGTTGGAATCGGGCTCAGAACACAGGTCTATTAGTTGAGCCAGATCTAAAAGGATCAGAAGTGATGCAGCTGCTCTCTGGGGCAGGGAAGTCGTGTATCACCACACGATTAGCACCTTTTAGTAGAAGTGGGTGGAAAGGGAAATTAGCAATTGAGGGTAGAAATGGTGAACCAGCTACACTAGAGCACCTTAACAGGCAGCATTCATTTCACTGTGTCCTGCTGAAGGGGATTAAATGTGTTTGGCCTCCCCAGTTTTCCAGGATGAGGAGAAGACATCAAGGGGTGGAAGAAAAAGAGGCTGTGTGAAAGCTGGCGGACTTCACACAAAGTAGCATAATGTTTGCCGTACCGTGAGAGCATCCTTGGCAAGGGAAGCAGGAGCCTATGCTCAGAAGCCTGGAAGTCTTCACCACAAAACAAAATACCAAACCAGAAAGCATGTGTTGGCCAGAGACATTGATGGCCAGCTAACCGCACACTGTCTTGCTTTCAAAGCACGGCATTAACTGCCGTCGGCTTCAGGTGCCGATGCCAGCGAGAAGTCAGGAGGAAACTACTCTTGGAAGTCTCACTTAGCACTTGACAGCATCTTTGAAAACGTGGCCCAGGCTGAGTTTGTAAGCTTTTGGGGAAAAGCGTTGTGCTAGGGATTGTGTAAACACAGCACTGGCTGATGGATGGCCCTGGTGCACCACAGAGATTTATGCGTGCTCCAGCAAAACGTACTGAATTAACAAGTGTCTTGGATTAATACAGAGACACTAAGAGGCTTCACTGATAATTGTGGGAGAGAAAGAAATGATAAGGAAGACTTGTCACACAGTGTGCTATTTTCCAGACTTCAGTAAAGACTCGGATGCATGTTCAGATGGGATATTTTTGGCTGAGCTGAGAGCAAAGGCATGGCAAAGTAGGCAAGGGATGAAGCAAGGAGAACCACGGGGCTGGAGGAAGATGATTGGTAGAGCTCCCCAAAAAAACTGCCTTGGGATGAACATTACTTGGTATTTTCCTTAGGGACCCCATTAGGAAAAGGGGGGATTGTGCTAAGAAGCTGAAGATGAGAAGCAGAATGTCACACTGGAAGAAGAGAATAACTTTGAGAGAGAGCAAAATGGAGATGGGATGAATTATAGTGTTACCGACTTAGGCAGCTGGGCACTCATAATAAAACTTTCTAACTTAGAGCGGAAGCTCATCCGTTTGTCTCACAGGAGAGAGAAAACCTGTCTCAGGTGTTCGTGTGCCACTAGTGTGACTTAGCTCCTGAAAAGGCCAGTGTCAAACAGAGGATATCAGGAGATGTAGAGACAGGGAAACATATAATGGCACTGTACAGTGCACAGGCAAGATTTTGGAATTACCATTCTCCGGACAATTCTCCAATTGAAGAAAAAAATGCATTCAAGCTGGGACAAGCATGAAGAAGAGTTTCTGGGATGGTCAGAGGAATGGAAAGCCTATTTTATGAAAGAAGTCTCGACAAACTCAACTTGCTCAGCCTAGGGAAACAAAGGCTGGGAGGGGATATGACCACTCTAAAAAATACCGGGGAAGGAGGCAGCACATTGCAGCAATAAAAGAGCTAGCAGACAAGAAAGAAGAGCACAAGTGATCTATGCTGGACATGTAGGCTGGAAACTAGTCATCTGTTTCTAACCTTCAGAGGAGCAAGGAACAGAAACAGCCTCACAATGGGAGGAGCAAAGGCAGTCAATGTAAAGATGGACCTTGATCGCTTAAAGGAGGAATCCCACAGTGGAGCAGCTCATGTGGTCCCTCCTGCCCCTGTGATCCCGCTGAGGTCAGACCCCACTGCTGTCATCAAAGTCCTGTCTCTCCCTCCTCACCCACCCACACCAAATAAGCTTGTCTGACTTGTTTCCAGCCAACAGATCTCAGTAGGAGCTCTCTCAAGGGAAGGGGAGAGGGGCAGGGAGAAGAAAACTCTTCATACAGCTTTTATGCCTAGAAATGAATTTCTTAAACACCCAGTGATTTCCAGTTTGCTTCTACATTTGGTATGTGTGTTTTTCCTCCCAGAAAACTTAAAACTTCATCTATTCAGCAAAATAAGGGTATTTTTAAAGTTTCCTTTTTTAATACAATCTACTTATAAACGGTCTTTCATGGGTTCTTTGCAAAGTAGTTTTAGAACTGAATTAACAAGTGATCAAATGCTGACTATCAGGAACTTCAAACACGAAGCCAAAAACTTTCTATCAGAAACAGCCTGCTGAAGAACAACGTAGTAGAAAAAGGATCTGAAAGATGAGGAGCAATATGCAAGCAACAGCCAGTGCCAAGAACCTCCAGGGTCTGCAAACCCTTAAAACGCCAGACAGACAGGAGTAGAAACAGCCTGAAAAGGTAGAGAGGCATAAAAAACTCTGTTTGCAACAGCTTTAAATATAAAACTCAGCCGAGTAGAAAAGAAAGGCAACAAAAACTAGAGGCTCTAGCTGAGCATCCTGCACACTGTGTTCTACAGATAGCAAAGGCTGTGCAATTTAAATCTGTAATCCCTTCCCGAGCAAAGAGGCTTTTGCAATAGCGCAATCTGGATGTCACCAGCATATGAATGGGCATCTTGGGACTGCTCTGGAGAGCAGAGGTCAAAGTTTAGTGATGTATGTAGTTGTCTCCCTAATGGGTCTTATTGATTATTATCCATAGAAACAAGCAACGTCTCCAAATCTGCCTCCCTCTTTGTGCTAGATGCTGGCAACCAAGAAAAAGCACCTTGATATTCTAGCTCCACGCTGTTTGTAGAACATTGAAGCCCGCAATGAGGAAAGACACGAAGTTGCTGAATAGACTAATGACACACAGCCAGTGGAAAATGGTAAATAGATCTGTGTAACATCTGCACAGGAATGATACGTGGGAGCACAGTGTAAAAAAATAATATGTAATAAAACACACACACAAAAAAATTTAGGCTAAGATGGGGGGGGGGAAGAGGAAATGAAACCAACAAGTCAACATTGCAATTCAATCACCAAAATAAAACATGTGTCATGGAAGGGGCTGAAAAGCCCCAGTGCCAATAGAGCCAAATTCACACTTGTCCAACTGCAGGTGTCCCAGCAAGGTATCTTAAATATTGAAGTGAAATTGTCATATCTGTGATACAAAATGGCAGTAATAAGTTGATGTCTTCACGGCACAGGCACAATTCTGTTGCGGAAACTTCAACAGGAGAGCAAAAGTAGAAAAAGCACCAGAAGGACTAGACCAAAAGCACCAATGCTATTTTTTCCTATGCTAGTGACCACTGCTGGGGCAGCCAGCTGGCACAGTCATGTGGGCAGAGCCATCTCAGGTAGGGCACTGGGAACCCCTCGCGGGGTGACTAAGCTGATAAATAAGCAAGGGTAGGGGTGATTATCAGATCTCAATCTTCTTCAGTCTGCAAGACAGAGCCAGAGAAAGCAGGCCCACTCTTGAGACTTTGGTACTTCTCCTTCTGGCTGCTGCTAGAAACCTGAAGGGGGGGAAAAAAACCCCAACCCTGTCTACAGTATTTCAGAATCTCAGAAGAAACCCCATTTGGGTTCAGGGTTAGCACCATCTCGGGTGGCAGGAAGGTCCTGGCTGTCCCTGGATATGTTTGCCCACCTCCATACGGAGACACATGGCCATTAAGGCAGGCCCCACTGATGCACTGCCTGAGATCTGGCTGTCCGCTCTGTCCATCCTCGCCCTCACCTATCTCACAGCTTGCAGGCTAAAAAGGGGCAGAGGAGTTTGGCAGTGCTGCTGAGTTCTCCTGGGCAGCCGGGGACCCAAATGGGTCTGCACACTGGGGAAAAAAAAAGAAAAGCATGTGAGTATGAAGCAAAGTTTAGACTGTGTCGTCGATATTGAGGCCGTAGCACAAACCAGATCAGCAGTAAATACGTTTACGCCAGTGGAACTGTAACGACATGATCCCAGACTCTGCCAGCGATGTCGTTATTCAATACACAGCTAAGTCGTAGAACAACAAGCCTGCCACACACTCTATTTTCTTACAGGTACAGCAAATTTGGCTTGCTCTGGGGCGTGTGAAGGGACCAGCTCCAGGCAATCAGAGATGCTGTGCTCTGTGCAGCTGGCATTAGGATCACCGGCGTCTGGTGGGAGTGCAGCTACGCAGGACTCACCAAAACAACAACAAAAAAGCCTCTTTTCTTGTAGAGTACAGCTGAATTCCCTTCCTCCCGTTCCCTTAACAGATGTCAGAAAAAGCATGAATGGCTGCAGCTCTGTGCTTGACTCACAGCTTTCACACTTGCTGCAGAGCTGGCCTAGTGTTTCTGAACCCAGTTCTGGAAGGTGTTGGTTTTTGAAAAGAAAAATAGAGAGAAAGGAAAAAAAAAAACCCAACCTTAAACACTTAATAGTAAACTCCTTCAAAAGAAAATTTGCTTCAAGCCAAAAAACATTTGCCAAGTTTCAACTAAATGTGAATTTTCACTATGCTGTAATAAACACCTCAATATGGGGGTTTCAAAATGAAAATGCTGAGACAACTTTGCTCCAAGCCACTCAAAAATATATATATAATATATCACTGTTTTTTTTTTTTAAAGAAAAATCAAACTACCCCAAGGAGACATTTTATGGTGCTTCAGTTATATATATATTAAAAAAAAAAAAAAAAAAAGCCCAAAACAGAGAAAACAAAATGAAAAGCCATGGATTCATCTGTTGCCCATCATCCCACTCGTGCAGGAGGATGTAGGCAGGATCAGGACTGCCTCCCCAGAACCAGATCACAGGTCTGGATGCTATTGCAGCACGTTAACCTGGGAGCACTATGGGAAGGAAGCATTTCCAGGAGAGAGAAGTGGTCTACTGCAGAAATGCTCTTGCAGAGCCTACTTGGCCATTTTATCTTCTCTAGACTCCAGCTAGGGTTCCCGTGGACTCTGCGACACACAGCACCAATTTCTGAACCCAATGCCTCCTTCCCTGAGCACCACACCAAGCAATGCCTGCCACGGCTGTAGGCATCGGAGGGGCTCCAGCGAGGCTTTCCAGCAACTGATAGCGATGGCCCGAACCATCAGGTGTTCATTGGACTGGAAGAGTCTAAATCCTTGACTGTTCAGATGTTGAATGACTTTTCTTGCGCTTAGGCGGGTGCATGAGGTGGGATCCTGAGAAAGCAGATCTCTGGGTGCGAAGCATGAGCATATTGATCTTTTCTCAGGGCCAAGTCTGGCTGCCTGCTTTGCCGACAGCTGCCGATTTGTTTTGGAATGTACAAAAATGCCCTTAAATCCAATTTAGGCATTAAGGGAAAAAAAACCCGTGAGTGCTGTATGGTAGCTTTGCAGCCCCAAAGGTGTCCACAACTCCTGAGGGGACAGCAGTGCTGCCATCACCAGTCCAAAACTAGTGTCGTGGTGCTGCCAGCTACAGCATCCCTGCAGAGATGAGCAGCAGGACTCTGCTGCCAGAGGAACTAACAGCTTTAGGCTGGGTTTAATTCTGGGTGGCTCCCTTGCACCATTGTACATAGGATGGATTGGGAAAGCTGCAACAAGAGAACAACCTGCATTTCTGCAGGGGAAGAGACCGTGTTTGGGACCGCAGCCATGAGTTAGCTAAACTTGTCCAAATAAAGGGGGGAAAAAAAGCTACTTACGTTGCTTCCCCAGCCTTGGAGCAATATGTTTCCCTAGGATCAATTCATAACAGGTTGCTGTGTTCAGAGCTAAAATTAGTCTTACACCAGGAGAATGATTTAAAAAAATGAAGAGCTTACTGCATTCATTGCTAAAAAATTAATCTTCTGCTGAGAGCTTCCTTTTCTACTTTCCAACTGGCCACCTTGCTTTCATTCAAGGAAAGCCTGAGTAAAAAATGTAAAACCGTTTCCAGGTGGTTTTGGTTAAAGCAAACAAAGAGCCGTGAATTGTGTCAGAGCCTGGTTTCAGGCATGGCAGAAGGTGGAGGGTTAGCCAGAAAGAGAGAACCGCTGCTGCTGAGATACAGCCACTGGCCTAATTAGGTGGAATAGCTATTAGCAATTCCACCTAATTAGATAATTAGATTAATTATCTAATTAACTGAGATTGTTGTTAGACAAAGGCAGGTAGAGCCTCAGAGGTGATAAGAAAGATATCAGGGCAAGGTTACTCTGTGATTTATATTGATTTCTTTAACAGTTCAAGAACTCCCCTGGTTCCCACATTTATTTACCCTAGTCTTGCTCCTCCAGGGTTGTTTTAAAGTGATTAAAGCAGGGAAGGGAAGCGAAGGGGAAGGGTGGGGGGACACTTTTTTAAAAAATAGGGGCGGGGGGAGAAATTTTCACTGCAAGTTCCCCCCCATGCTATTGAAAAGTCAGGACTTAGTAGAGGGGAGCAACTGGACTGGGCAGGGGGATGCGTTGTGGGACAAGTCCTCCTGTGTCCCCTGACTTCTTGTGCTTGGATTTTGCTGTGCATCCTCCCTGCAGACCTTTTCGGTTACCCGGGTAGTTTGTATTTGGGGAGAGAGACGACACGTGAACTAATGATGCATCAGCACTGAACGGTAGCTGTGGTGCTGGCAGATTTTTCTCCATCGCTTGCTCTTCGCTTGCAGTGCTGGTGGGAACCACAAGCCAATTAAGGAGGCCTCGTTGCGGTAGACGTGGCGTAAAAGTAGCATTAGAGCATCCTGCCCCAGAGACCCAGCAGTCCTAAATACCCAAGGGCTAGCGCAAGGCAGGTTTGCAAGTTTAATAAGCCAAGTCCTCGTCGCTCAGGCGTGAAGCTAATATTATGCCAGGCGGGCCCGGGTGGCGGAGGCATAGCTGGAGCCTCTGGCTTCCACGCTTTCAGCCGCCTGCTTTGAATTTTGTCGTGATGGAATCAGACCCATGGTGGAGCCCAGATTTTGGGAGGCACAGGAGGGCGTGCAACCAGATTGACCCTGCCCTTCCCATCCTACATCTATTGTTAGATGCATCAAGGAATTTGACCCACTTTGGGAGTTTCTGGTGGTTTTTCACATTCCATTTGTCCTTTCTGACTAACGTTTCGCGCTCGTGTGTCACAGCCCTGGCTCTGTTCCCTGTGGTGGATGTTCAGATTGCCAGAAAAAGATCCAGCTGCTGTGTCCCACTGTGTTTAGAGCTTCTAAGCTCTGAGCAGATCCAAGACACTACCCACGCTGGGTTTTGAGGTGTCGTCTCCATGTGCCAGCTCCACCTAGCATCCTCCCTTCTCGCCAAGTTTCCCTCCTCCAGCCAGCGGATTGAATTCGGACCTTACAGGCATTGCACACTCACCCACACTGAATACACAAGCCTCGCAGACTACAGCGTAGTTTTTGGAGAGGCCCACCAAAAGTGCAATCACAGGTGGGCTCTTCCCTGAGTTTTGGAGCTCGGCTGGTCTCTGCTCCTGCCGCGGAGCACAACAGCATTTACAGATGTGGTGAGCAGGACATCCTCAGTGCGGGGCCAGCTCTCTTGCTCACCTCCCTGTTGGAATCCACACAAATCAGCCGTATGGCAGAAGCAAATGGTTTACGCACCTTGTCAAGAGCTCAAAGGTGACTTATGGTTTATCTTCTCTGGCTTTGGTTGGTCCCACAGCTAAGCCAGCCCCTTCCTGCTACAAATGCCTCACCATCGCTTCCCCTAACTTCTCCTGTGCACCTCTGAGGTTTCTCTTTCATACGCCCTCATAACACTCGACTTCTTCATTCAGCCTTAATACCTGTGTATAATAATAGCTTAATAACTTTATAATAGCTCCAGCCTCTCTCCTGAGAGGTACAGAAATAAACCTGTCTTTCCTAGTCGCAGAGACTATATTAACAGATCCATTATTGGTCAAACCAGAATCGTTAAAATTATTAGCATCCCCCGCTCCAGTGAGTGTGCCTCAGCATCCTATTCAGCAAGATGCTCCACCCAGGCCTTAGCAGCGTCCCATGGAAGAGCTGCAGAGTATAAATGTCACACCGGTGCCTTGGGTACCGCGTGGGGCTGGGCAGGCTGTGCCCTGCCAGGCATGGGGCTCCTGCTCTCCTGCCCACTGCCTCCACGCCCCAGAGGCCACGGCCGCGATCTCAGGCAGAACTTGCTCTTTCCTAACAAAAACATGTACATCTCCGTGGGAGCTAAAGGGTTGCAAGTGCAGACCAGCCACATCGCTGCGAGCAGCCGTCCATCTGTTAAGAGTATTGGAGCAAGCGACTTTCAAAGCCAACAGACACTTTTTTGCAGAGTTTTTCCACTGTAGAGAATATCACAAAAACTTCTATTTTGTTGTGTCATAATACTGGTAACTAAGAGAGATTTTTATCATTTTCAACTAACTCTGAAACCCGTCCCAGGCCTCAGGGAGGGAGCTCTCTGTAACCAGCCCCAGGACACACTGCCTGGGGCGGAGAAGACCGGTCCCCAGCAGCCCCGGAGAGCCGCCTCGCCTCCGGAAAAACTTCCCCCAATGATTTTGGCCTCTTTGGAAATCTGTCACCAGTGTGCTGAGGCTGTCCCCCATTAGCCAGCGGGACGGAGGGGGACCACAGACCGAGAGGAATGGATTTAAGTCACGCCCAGCAGCAGACTTTTAATCCCTATCGCAAAATCTGGCTGTTCTGCTACTGTTTTCATCCAGTTCAACAAGTTTGCAGGAATCGGAGTACAAGAAATCAGGCGACTTAACTTAAAGCTGGAGGCTGATCATCCACAGAACCTAGCGGCATTAATGTGCTGATCACATTTGGTGCCGAAGGCCCCGGGTGGGCAGTTATTTCATTTTGGGGGCTGGGAAATCAAGCAACGCATCTCACTGCAGCCCCAGAGTTCAAACCCCGGAGGACAGTAAATCAGGGAACGGTGCACAGGCAGCGCATTGGCACTCCTCAGCATAAATATCAATTTTCACACGGTGGTCAGCTTCTGTAAGTGTGGGGAATTGGTGTGGCAACGGGATTTTAACGAGGTCTGGTTGCGATTAATCCCTTTCTAGGCAGTTCTTCTAAATGACTTGATTCCTTGTGATCATTCAGTAATTACGAGACTAAAGCAAACTGTCAGGGACTGCAATGAACAGTTCCATTAAACTATCCAAGGCTGGAAAACAAAAGGCACTTGCTGGAAATTATTAAAACAGCATAAAAACATGGAACTTACCTGAAATGGAAGGTATATTGGAATGAGTAAGAAATATCATATTGCAATTAATGCCATACAGGATACTACAGCTGGACGGAGCCTACCTATGAAAGAATATTGCGATACCAGAGCAAAACCCACGGCCGAGCCTGGCTGCCGTGGTGCAGCTTGTGCTGGGCTGCTCCTGGCCACGCTGCCCTTCGGCGGGAGACACCCATCCCGGGTGGGGGACACCCATCCCGGGCGGGCTGGGGTAGGAAGCAGCAGCAGCCCCGACAGGACAAGATAAAGCAGAAGTCTACAAATAAACTGAAGTCGGTCACTCAAGTTCCTGCTCTTACGTCATCCATCCTCTTGCTTTTACCCCCATGGCAGAGAAGATTCCCTGCCCAGAAGGCAGCCCGGCCGCTGCCAGAGTATGCTGGGAAGAGGGAGAGAGAGTTTGCTTTGCAGGGGAAGCAAACGCCTTCCTCCAACTGATCTCCATCGCTCTTTATCTGCCCGCAGCTGCTCGCAATCTGGCCCCGCAGATAAGGAAGGCAGCGCTCCCCATCCTTCCCGTTCCTCCAGCCGGCGAGGTCTGGCAGCTCCGTGTTTTCTGGAGCTGGGGACAGCAGCACTGTACAGCAGACGAGCGTGTGGCCAAGTCCCATGGCTTTGGCCAGGAGTTGCCATGGTGTGGCAGCTGGCCATGGGGATGGCAGGCACGGCAGAGCAGGCACAAGGGCTCAGCACACATCTGCTCCCACCCCACAGCCCTTCCCGTGCTCCAGGAGAGTGACAAGGGTAGGGGCTGGGCTGGATCCCTCTGCTCCCTTCCAGATCCATCCCTCCTCTCCTCCTTTTTGCCACCTCTTCCCCGTCTATAGCAGTAACTCGGTACCCTCCTTTCTTCAAGCTGAGCAGCACAGCTCTGTCAAGTGCATCCACTGTAAAAGGGCCAAATTCATCCCAGGTGTCCACGCAGAGGCTTAACCGGAGGGACACTTGGGATGGATTTATCCCATTACACAGCGTGTTAATCATATTACTGCAGAAACCTGACACAGTTCCCAAAGCGCGAGCCGACGAATCCTCCCGGAGCCCGGCGGGCCTCGGAGCCTCGTTCCAGCCTGCCAGAGGTTCTTTTATTCATTAATCATATTTGCTTAATAACCTTGTATCTCTCCAGCGGAGGGAACTGCCAGGCTCACATAAGGTAATTGTGGGATGGCTCTTCTGGAGAGCTGGAAGTGCCGACATTTTCATCTAGTGCGTGTGGCACAGCTCCGTAGTAATTTCCTTCCCTGGCCTCAGCCACAAGGGCACAGGGAGGGATGCGAAGCCCTGCGGATGCTAGGTACCCTTCTGACAGCGCTTCTCCCTCAGCCTGGCAGCAGAATTTATGACAGTGAATTTATGATGTTCTGGGTCTGAGCTGCCTCTTGATTGACAAGCCCGCGCGCAGCGGCAGCATGTTTAGTGCAGGTAATTACTGATGATGTCAAGGAAAAAATTGCGGAGAAGATCCTGTACGCAGCCTGTTAATTGTACCTGTTCCTCTCGCTAAAAGTTTTGATAGGTGTAATCCATCAAATATGCTTTATGCAACTTTGCAGTGGTTGACTAAAGGCCAATTTTATTGCTTCAGAAATCAATGGGAGCAGCCCTGTTGGGAGCAAAAGATCCCGTTGATGTTTCCCACCTCCTGTATCAGCACCCGGTGTGTGAGAGGAAGGTGCTGATTCCAGAGCCTGCTTCTCTCTGCCGCTCACTCGCTCCGTGCGGTGTCTACTGTTACTGTCCCAGGAGCACTTTTTGCTCTTGTACTGAATTAAAGCCTCTGAGATTAGCACTGGTGTTGTTCCAGCATGGGGTCTCCCTTTGTAGCTGAGGTTCAGGAACTTCCCTTTGATTAGGCTTGTTGAGAATCAAGCTTTTTAAATATCCTATGATTATATCACTGAAAATCTCCAACTGGTGCATTTTCCAAACTCTCTGCTGTTTGCGTGATGTTTATCAATCAGCCCGGGGTTCTCCACCCCACCAGTGCCCCCATTTCTGTACAACATCACCTGGGTGTCAGCCCTAGAGCAAGGCAGAGTGACACCCCACTACAATCCCCAATCTATTTTTTCCCAGCTGTTGATTCCCAGCTGGCAAATACTGTGGCCAGAGATGGAAGAAGTAGTATATTTGATTGCTCGTTCCCATTCAGTCTTGTCCACCTAACCCACGATTCAGTTGCACCCCAGCAGATGATACACCGTTTCTTGGGGGGCCGGGGGCCTCGGAGGGGCCAAGCAGCGCCTGGAGGGACACGGGGAGTGTCTGGCAGGGATGTCTGGGAGCGTTTCCTCTCTCTTCCTCCTTCCAGGAGAGGAGCGGTTTCACATCAGCAGCCTCACGGATGCAGTTAAACTGCAGACCAGGACGGTTTTAAATCAACCCCAGATGGGCCATCTCCTTCTTCCAGGTGGTGACAAGTCCTCTTCAAGTCCCACCAACCTTGGAGGCACTGGGTGAGGCCCCTCAGACTGGCAAGATGCAGATTTTACCTGGCATCCTGCGTGCTGCGAGCCCTTCAAACTGCTTGTTAATCCTCACTAGATGAATGATGAACTGCATTCATTTGCAGTTTACAGATGGAAAAGGGAGAGCGGACAGGCACTCAGGGACACCCGGGGAGCGCGTGTGAGGGGTGCTGCCAGGGCACAGCGAAACGCTGCTCCGTTCCTCCTTGGCTCATCCCACTGGAGCAGCGCATCCCACTCCGACGCAAAGCAGAAATGACGCTGACGGAGTACGATGGGATTGTCAACGTTCTTCCCATCAACAGCACATGGAGACCAGGGAAGGCATATGTGTCTGGAGCTGTGTCACTCTTCTTTCTGAAATGCAGTACCAGAGTCTCTGTTCTGGAAGTAGAAAATCAGGGACCTGCTGGCACATACGTCCGGTGGGGAAGAACTTAGGAAATTCAATTGAAATGCTTTTAAAAAGCAAAGGGAAAGCAGACACCCTCCCAAGACAAGGAGACTAAAAAGTGCCTCGGCTATTGGGAACAGCTATAAATACAGCCAGGCTGGTTCTGGGAGAGTCATGATATCGTTTAAGAACATTGCTGGAAGGCTAATCGCATAGTTTAAAAGCAAACTTAGTAAGTAGTAACTATGAAAATGTTAGTTCTGAAGTTACAGGATTATAAGAAAGCAGACTAGTCTATGCTGTATGTTAATGCCTGAATCAACGCATTAGAGCAATAATCTGCACTTGGTCTAGCTGTATAAACCTGCTCAATATTTCAGCAGCAAGATATTTTTGCCTTGGTTCTCACAGAGAAAAATACACTCATTTATTTCCCCGAAATAGCGTATTATGATGGATGCAACTGCCATACTATAGCTAATGGATGTAACATGATGGAAAACATCATTATTTAGGTGTGGGAAATTGTTCTTTAGGAATCTGCTGTCTGTAGCAGACCTGCACTCCTTGAACCTCAATTCCACAACGCGTTTCAGATGTGGATCTTAAGTGACTGTTTCTAATTAGCGTATCACAGAGCCCTGTCAAAATACCTTTTGGTGAATGGCAATAATGTGTGCACAGGATTTGAAATCGGATCTAGAGAGTGGCTGTGGAACTTGACGCCTGGCCGAGCAGCAAAAAGACGAACGTAGGGACCAGACCCAGCACTCCTGGGTGCTGCTGGTCCTGTGCTATTCGTGCCCCAGCACCTCTCACAGCAAAGGCGCCTGGGGAGACGCTACAGCCGGCAGCGCAGATCAGGCCGGTATCTCTCCATCTGCGAGAGGCTTCTCTCAAGGGCTGTGCGTCTCCCGAGGGCCGTGCATCTCCCGTCTACCGCAGCACGGGTACCCAAGGGCCACGTTGTGGGGGTGAGATGCCTGGCACCCCAAAGAGGTGTTTCCAGCTGCGCTGGGAAATCGTAAGCTCCCCGGTGACACGTGGCACAGGAGGAGGGCTTTTTCTGCTATTTCCCGCAGGAAAATGAAAAGGAACGATCAAGGCATGTGAGTGCTGGGTCCAGCGATGTGCCCAAGCGGCCCAGCTGCTACAGAGAAAATTCATTCTTGGTTTGGGATTTCTCCTACTACCCGGACTAATGGAGTCAGCCTGGTGTAACGCCTGCAGAAAGCTGCTCTCTGCCTGCCGGGACTCAGGAACCGGCCCGCGCTGAGCTTCTTTTGGCCATTTAGTCACGGTCCAGCACTGACTCGCTGTAATGCCCCATCGCGCCGCTCAGCCCGAGTGACACAGGCCAGAGCCCAGCAGCCCCGGCCCAAACGCACTTACTGCAGCTTACGCAGCACTTCCTCGCAGCGGAGGAAACCCCTCTCCGCTCCCCCGGCAAGGGCACGAGTGTAAACATTTGCAGCTGGCTCCCATCAGCCGTGCAGAAGCGTGTGCTTCAGGTGTTTGATAAATGGTCCTTGCTTTCTATGAATGCTTCTGCGGTGGATCAAAAGAGGCGTTAAACCTGCCTCTCCAGCCCTAGCAGGGGCACTCCGGAGGGTTTCGGCTGTGCCAGAATAACACGCTTTGCTACTTCAGTCCTCGTTTACGCTACTGGAGGTGTACAAGCAACTCCCATTGAATCCCGCCTCTTCAAGGAATGGGTGTCCAAGCACTTCGCGGGTGTCTTAGCCAGTTTTGAGAGGTGCCCAGCACCCAAAGGCTGGGTGCTTTGGGATGCTGCCAGATCATCCCTGCGCTCAAACAAGAGGGAACTCCAGCTATAGTTGTGTGGGCTGAGCCCTTCTGGTTACTCAGGCTCAGCTGCCGTCAGAGTGACCTGGCTCTTACCAATGCTGCTAGCATTGAAAGGGAACTAGCATCGTTATCTCTCATTAGCTGATTGGGAAATTAATGATAAACAACTTGTACAAAACCCCCAACTCTGACAGTCGTGTGACTGTCACTGTCATGTAGAGAGTCCTCTCTTGATTCTCCAAATTGCCCTGAAAAGCCTGGTCCATGCATAGCCTCAGTGACCACAGCGCAAAAGAAATAAAGCAACAAATAATTATTATTTTACAAGCCCAGTTCTTAGATCACTATCGCTATTTCTAGCACCCACTATATGTTTGTAAGCACCTGACATAGTCCTAACTGTTAGAGGAAAATATACCATGCTGGATCCGACAGCCTGAAAGAGGGGAGGCTGCTGCAGCTCCGTGCCCTCGGCAGGCACACGCACGGTAGACGGTACATATATATATATATACGTACATGGCTGGCCACACATGTCACAGACGGGCACTCAGGGCATGCACACAAACAGAGCCAGTACCAATGGCCTCATCCTGCTCCCCTCCCTGGCTGGACAGGATGGAAGTCCACGAGTGAGACTGCATGTATCCAGGGTGGGTCATGGACCCCTCCTCCTGCCAGCAGCAATCCCAGTCCCCCACGCCAACCTTGCCGGGGAAGCTGTTATGCCGAGAGCCGGCTGGATACGAAGGCTCAGGCAGCTCGCAAGCCCCTGCGCGTGGCCTCTGGAGTTATCCTTGTTAGAGCTAGTACCTGTTGCAGAGCCAGGCTGGAAGGCAAATTGCATTAAGCTGTTTAACGAGGAGAGCGAAGCTGCCGGGAGGAGGAGAGCCGTGCCGCAGCCGCAGCCACCCGCCGAGCAGGGAAAGCCACCCCAGAGGCAGCGCTCCCAGCCACAGCCACCTCCTGCGGGAGCAGCACCCACATGGAGCCACCCCCAGCAAACAGCCCTCGTGGAGGGGGGTCCCAAAGGAATGGAGACACTCCTTCCGAGCGGTCGGCAGCACCCGGCTCTGGGCATTGTTCCTGCCACGCTTTTTGCTGGCTGGCATGCGTGGCGAGGGCTTGCCTGCCCGGGCTGCTGAGCAGCTGCTGGAGGGTTTTGTTTGACTTTTTTATTTTCTCTCTTAGCTGGGAGCTTATTGTGCATTTCCAACAGCAACAGGGTGACCCAGGTGATAATTCAGCTGCTACTCGGCCTGGCACCGGCACAACTTGGACACGTTTCAGACACCTGGCATCATGCAAGGAGGGAGGGGGAGAAAAGGGATCGATACCCTCTGCCCCAAAGGCAAACAAACTGCATCAATTTACTCCAGCGGCTGCAGAGACTCGCAGAAATTATCTGGGTTTCAGCAGGTCTCACGGAGACAAACTCCTCCATGTGTTTCTCTCCGTAGGGAGGTGGTTCGGCAGCCCCCTGTGCCTCCTTCCCCGAGGAGAGCCGTGGGGTGAGCCCCTGTTTGCTCCATCTCTCCGATGTCCGAGGCCAAACCCTCCAGGAGCACACACGGGGGCAAGAGGACCCAGAAACCTGCCAGCACCCCTGGGATCACTCCTCAGAGGAGACAAATGTTAAGTATAAAACACATTTTTTTGCTGCAGCCTAAATATGAACAATGTGGTTACAAGGTTTGGAGGCAGGTGGACACAGAGAGAAGCAATCCGTGCCTGTAGCTCCCAGTGCTTCATTTCAGCTCCAAAACATCCTCTGTTTGAAGCGGCTGAGCAGCTGCTGGGAGGCACACGCAGCTCCCGCGGCTGCGGTCTGGGACGGCGAGCTGTGTCCTGCTTTTGTGGAAATGGGTCTTGCTCCAAGGGTCTTTACATGCACATTCTCTTCCCGGGGTTCAGCTCAGGCTCAGACTCTCCCCTTCGCCCTCCCCTTCCCCACGGCCCCTCCCAGCATTTCCTGCAATTCATGACTCCATGCTTGACAGAGGTCAGGATTTAACGCTTTTCTCTCAACTGGTCACTCTGAACTTGAATTCCCCTCTGAATTTTGGAGGCCGGGGCATGCCTCTGGCATGGCTCAGTGGGACCACCCTGGCCAAGCAATGAGCAAACCTCCCCAAACGCTGTCCCAGCTCTTGCCTGTAAACAGGTCACAGCCCCCTGCGAGGGGGACGCTGCTTTGTAGGACAAAATCCCATCCTCGCCAGAACCGGCGTATGCACTGAGCCTGCGTGTGATACAGCCACGTAAAACGACGAGCAACCCTTATACAAGCACACCCTGCAGGTAAGGCACCGATTTCTCTGGGCACACCCCAGAATGGTGCTGGGTGACAGGGTTTGGGGAAGGGGGTGGCTGCTAACCGTGGCTCCCAGGGGCCGGCTCTGGGCCAGCAGTGCCGCTGGCAGCCCTCTGCTGCTCTCAGGGGGTCCCAGGGGCTTTCCCACGGAGCTGTTGTGCTCCCACTGCCTTTCCCTCTCCTCTCCCTTCACCCTTACACTGTTCTTCTGGCTGCCCAGCTTGATAACTCAGCCAGCAAGGACATAAGCCACTGATAAAAGGAGAGAGGCTTTTATTTATTATTCAGCCATCTCCAGGGTTTCGGTGCCACAATGCATTACCCTACTTCCCATATACATTATTTATTTCCTGGTTCAACACAGGTAAAGCTAAAGTGAATGTGAAAGATGTTTGAAGCCCATACACGAAAGACTAATCCAGCTCAGCTTCCCCAAGCTGAAATCCCTTCCCTGCTCAAAACCCAGCCTAAAGATGAAATCCTGCTCTTGCTGAAGTCAAAGAGAGTTTTTAATAATGGATTTCAAGGGCTCAAAGCCTTAACAGATGTCTGAAGGAGGAGTGGTCCTGGATGCAGACGTCCCCTCCCAGGCAGCCCAAAACGGGTCTGCCCAACCACCCGTCCATTTTGGGGCAGGGCTGCCCTCACCGCCTCCAGGACAAAGGATTACGAGCTCTCAGGCAGCAGTGACATCAGCGTCACAAAACCAAAACGTCTTGGGATCTTGCTACTTTTTTTTTTTTTTTTTTTTTTTGGCATCAAGCATTTGAAGGGAAGCAAATTCAGGAACCGGAGATGTTCCCGAGCCTTTGGGTCACAGCCTTACCGCCATCTGCAAAGGAAGTAATCAAATATCACCTCAACCCCGGTGAATCCCAAGCCGGCGCTGGTGGCCATCCCTGCAGGCTGCCCGCTGTGGCAGGAAGACAGCGTGTGCCGGGCGCTCCCGGCTCCCCGGGCTGGCCGGGACAGGCACTGACTCTGGTCGTGAGTGCTGAGTTCCCGTGGACACCATTTCTTTAGAGAACAACAGGATTTCTTTGGATATCAATGGGATTTCTTTGGATAACAACGGGATTTCTTTGGATAAGCTGTGTTTTCAGGAAGGAGGGAGAGGAATTTGATCCTCCGCACCTCGGTCCCGAGAGGGGAGTGAAAAAAGATGAGCTGAGATTATTTAGGCATTTATGTTTTGATGAAAGCCGGCACTCGCCGGGAGTTACCTTGCCGAGGAAATGCTCCTTTTTTTGTGGTTCCTGCTGCAAAGGATCGACAAAGTCAGCCAGGGTGGGCTTGGAACGCTCAGCCTTCAGAAATGTGCTTTGCCACCCCTGCACGCTCAGGCAGGGACGTTGAAGGGGAGCTCCTCGGTGCAAGGACACGCTGGCTTCCCTCCTCGCCTTCTCCCACCCCCTCCCTCCTCCCGTCCCACCGGGCCCTGGCACCCTGGCAGGTACATGATCTCATCAACGCTTATCAGTATCTAAAGGGCGGGTGTCAAGAAGATGGGGCCAGACTCTTTTCAGCGGTGCCCAGCGACAGGACAAGGGGCAACGGGCACAAACTGGAACGCAGGAAATTCCATCTTACGTGAGGAAAAACTTCTTTGCTTTGAGGGTGGCAGAGCACTGGCACAGGCTGCCCAGAGAGGTGGTGGAGTCTCCGACTCTGGAGACGTTCCAAACCCGCCTGGATGCCATCCTGTGCAACCTGCTCTGGGTGACCCTGCTCTGGCGGGAGGGTTGGACTCGATGATCTCCAGAGGTCCCTTCCAACCTGACCATTCTGTGATTCTGTGAAATAGCAGAGCAAGCGCTATTAATGTGCAGCGTTTAGAGAACACTTAGCCAACATTCCCTGTCCTCCTCCTGGGAGGTAAATGAGCCCTTTACCTGGGCCTGGGGGCCTGTCCCCTGCGGTGGGGGCTCCCTAGGCAATGTCCCTGCTATGGAGGGCTCCAAGGACCCCATTCCCCCATGCCAGCTCCATGCCTCACCCCATCCCTGTCCCCGGCCTCTTTGCTCCAGGACTGGCTTTTGAATTCAGACCAGCTTTCTAACTCAGGCTTGACCTTTGCCCAGCGGCAGCAGGATTTGGGGAGACAGCCCACAGCTGCCTGCACTGGGCATGAGCATCACGGGACTCCCCAGTCTCCCCGTGCCGGGGCCAGCTCGGAGAAGAGACACCCCTCACGCAGGCAGGGTGCTGCCGGTGCCCGGCGTCAGGCAGGGGTCGGCCACCAGCTCCCAAACCCCGTGTCCCCCTCGACGCCTCTGCGGCTGCTCAGCCAGGGCTCGCTGAAGAAGCGTGGTGGAGGATGGAGATTTGCTGGGCACTTCCATCCCCCATCCCTCCTTGCTCTGCAAGAGCGGGATCAGGAGAGGATGCTCCCCCTGTCCCTGCCACCCACCTCGCCTGTAACAAAACATCACCATGCCAAGACCAGTGGCCCTCCCTGCAGCCAGGTCCCTGGGGCTGAAACCCTCCTCAGATATGCAAGATAGCCCAGCCATGAGTGTTGATACAATGATTACCGTGTTTGTTGTGTTAAATATCACTGTTTAAACAATTGGTGCCCTTAAGCATGGTGTTTGGGAGCCCATGTCAATATTAGCTTGTGAGCAGCAGGGAGCAGATAAGCTTGGAGCGGGTGAGGACCGTCCTCTCCTGTGTGCCACGCAAGTAACAAGTAACGCCTTCGCCTTAACTTTCCAACCTTCTTTGATCCCTTCCCACAATTGTCTTGTCATCAGAAAAGGAATGTGGCTCTTTATAAATAACATTTGCTTTGATGTAATATCTCTATATTTTCTGCCAATAAAATGGCCTTGATTCAGCCCAGCCCCGAGTAAAGCCCATAAATATTGCTTTTCCCTTCTTAAAAGCATGCTTAAGTCCCTCGGATGGCAAGGGAAGGTGAGCACATGCTGCGATGCTTTGCCGAATGTGGGGAGGATTCATCACACGCTGCAATTTAACCATGCACTTAAGTGATTTGCTGAACTGGAGCATTAAATGGGAAGCAGCGATTTCTTTTAACTGCCTATAAATACCATAACTTCTTCTCATAGCTGGAGCTATTTTTTAATGACTGGTACTTAGCTACATTGAAGTTTAAAACCCCATGGAAAAAAAAAAAGCCCTACTTCAGCACATGGCTAACACAAAAGCAACATTTCTTGTCCATATGGAGAACATATTGGCTGAACTCAGCTACGAAGTGACCTTTATCTTCGCTCGTGAGATGAGACCAATTAAGTCGGTGGTGGCAATGCTGCCAGTGAGTTATCGCTCTCCTTCCTCGGGCAGATAAAGGTCAGGCACGAGGCGATGCTCGCTGCCTGGCAGCTCACGCTGCTACCTGTTGCCCTGAGATGACTGCAGATGCCCACGGGCTGCTGCTCCTTGCAGGGCCCAGAGGCTAATTTCCAGCTAATTGGGAGAATTTGGACCTCCCCACCTCAAGTGGGATGCTGGGGAGAGGGTCTCCGGATGCTTGTGTGGGTGTATATATATATATATATATATATATATATACACACACAACCTGGCACTGTGCCTGGCAGAGCTCCAGACTGAGCAGCCTGAACCGAACCCCTTCTGCAGTTCTCCCCCCACCGCCAGCCTCATCCCACCGTGGGGCACAGCCAGGGACCGCAGGGCACGCGGTGGCCTTCGAGCCGTATATCACCGCAGCCGGGTATCACGGTCGGGGCGCAGGGCAGCCGCCTCCCCCAGGGGATGAATTACGGAGCAATAAACCACGCTCATCTCAGCAGGAGGGTTTTATGCCCACCATCAATCAGGAGACACAAACAGCTCCGTTCCCAGCAGGACTGGCAGAAAGCGAGGCAGAAATGGGTGCGTGGGGATCCTAGGGATTTATGGGGGGGGTCCCCGGGCAGGGTGGGAGAGCTGGGCACCTCAGCACCCCCCAGCCCCGGTGCCCCCGCAGTGTAAAGCATTGCAGCGCCAGGGATGTGGTAGTAACTCCCTTATTACCCATCCAGCATCTCTCGGCAGCTGGGAAGGGACCAGGCAGAGGTGATGGCTGTGGCCACGGTGTCCCAGCTGCTGGGCTGCCGCGGGTCTTAATTAAGCCACTCGCATTTAATCTGATGAAGTGCCAACAAGCCCGGCAGCTCCCAGGCTGGGGGCTCCTGGACCTTGTACCTGCGTGCCCAGCACTGCCCGCTTCAAAAATTCAAATCACAAAGTAAAAAAGCAAACCTGCCCCGAGGAGGCGGGGAGGTTTCGGGAGCCGGGTCCAAGGTGGCTGGGCTGGTGGCAGCCTGCCCGCAGCAGAGGTGTTGCAGGCACAGTTTTGCCAGCAGACACCTGGCTCTCTGCTCCTCCATTTGATCTCTAATTCATAAAAGAGCATCATGTGAAAAAAAAAAAAAAAAACCCAAATATCCTCCTCGTAGAGATGTTGGAAGGGGTTGAAGATGTGCGTTTGGGGCTGGCAAACCCTACAGCTGTAGTTAGATACCTAAGTGCCTTGCTAAATACGGCCCTAAACATCTGCTTTCCCATTACTTACAATTAGGAGAAAGAGCAAAATCCAAGCCAGCGCTTCCAAATGGCTGTATCCTAAGCACACGCACCTGGACAGAGAGACTATCTCTCACCTGATACCTGCTCTCTGGTGAATTTGCGTTTTCCTAAGAGGCGTGTTTCACCAGCAGAGGGGAGTTGCTTTCTGAAGCGTCCCGAGAAGCCCCCTGCCAGCTCTCTGGGGTGGTCAGCTACAAACCAGCCTTCTTGTCAAGACCTTAACCAAGACGAAAAGGCAATAAAGCTACAGACCCCGGTTTATTCTTCAAGAGAAAAGCTCAGATCTGAGCAGCAGAAAGACTGCAAACCTGTTTCGGTGCAAAGGGTAAAACAAGCCACAGCAGTGCAGAGTCACACCTTAACCTTGAAACCCCCCGAGATGTGCCCCCCACATTTCTTTGGGCAGAAGAGCTGCCTTGCGCCCCCAGGCAAGCAGTAGATCATCGCCTCTCCTCTCGCAGCCCGGTCGGACGTTCAAGCCATCCTCCCGGCCAGAGCCCGCTCCCCCTGCATCGGCGGCAGGAGCCTCACTCATCTCCATGGAATCCCAACGTGCACCTTTTTTCTGCAGGAGATCCTTCAAGGACATGAATAATATGGAATAACGACACAACAAAGTGCCATTCATGTATTTATGGACGGTCTTTTCCCTGGCTCCAGTTAGCTTCTATAAAGCCGTCAGTTTTAATGAGTGTTTTGTTGTTACCGTAACGTCGCAGGATCTTATATCTTTTCCTTGCTCTGCTACGAAAGTTTTCCTTGCTGTTGTATAGATGTTTTTCCAAGCTAAAAATAGGATTATCTTTTTACCAATCGAGTCTGTCTGGGATTATGTATTCAGAGAGTGTGATATAGAGACGTGGAATAAAGGTTTAATGAATCACAAAATTGAATTCTTTAGGGGCTGGCAGAATTTTTCTGAATAAAACAACAACTTAATGTCCTACGTGTTGTACTTTACGAACTGGGACCTAAACTTATCTTGTACAAAGGAAATTACAGAGGCAATCACGGGAGGTCTTTTATTAGTATTTCTTCTCTCCCCAGCACAGAGTAGAATATGAATTGATTGTCAGAGATTTTTTAAGTGCCTTTGATTGAAGAGATGATCTCTGATAAGCTGCTGGAGGAAAATAGAAGCCAACAGCTGCTCCATTTAACATCAGTTAGCCTCCAGTTCTGGCAGTTTGCTAAATAACTATTTTACATTCATAAACACATCTCGGTGTCACAGCCACGCTTGCACACACCTCCCCGCTTCTGCGGAGCGCTGCGGGATGCCAGCTCTTCAGTGGTGCTGCAGGAGAAGTTAAGTTGTGATGCTGAAAACATAGGCAGGTCCTTCTCCATCTCACCAGCCTGGATGTTGGCATTTGAAAATACCCCAGCAGTTCCTGACAGTGCTAGAACCCTTCTTAAAGTGGGGGAGAGATCATCAGCCGTGTTTTAGAGCCGAGGAGAGAAAATAAGTCATTTCTTGTCTGCGGCATTGTGTCTAGCAGACAATTAAGACATAAATACCAAACCTTTGCTGTTAATAAATTTTGAGGGGGTTGCTGATCCCTGGATAACTCTGCCATGCTTTCCCCCAGCTTGCAGCGTAGTACATCAAGTCATTGCCAGACCCGTTTCATGACTCTGGTAGCTGATTATTGCCATAACCCGCCTTCGCTCACACCACACAAATTGCCTTTATTTTAACACCATCGCTGCCCGTTCATTTCCCAGGCTGCGCAACGGCTCACAGCCCTGGGGTGCCTGGTCCCAGCGGGAGGGGACTCCCAGCTCCGTGCCTGACTTTTGCCTCCCCCGGCCTGCCAAAGCGGGACAGATGTGGGCACCAGCTGCCCCAACATGTGGATGGGTGCCGGGGAGAGAGGCAGCACGGGGCTCCGTTGCTGGTGCTGCTGGGGCTGGGGAGCCCCGGCTGGGGTCTGCTCCCCATGGGGATCATCCCGCAGGGACACCCTTTCCTGCTGCCATCTCCGGGGCGCTGCAGCTATAAAATGCATCTAAATGTCCTTCAGTTCATCAAATGGCACGGGTGTACATCTGCGACGCCTACCTTTGCGTGCAAGAGCAGCCCTACGTGAGCACAGCTATAGGATAAAAAGCCTCTCAGCCGGTGCTTTCCAGTGGCGGGTCCCAGGCGACTCCCCAGCCCGGTCCCATGCCATACAGCCACCTCCTGCACCAGGTCACCCCTCGGGAGCGGAGCGGTGGCCCAGGGCAGCAGCCTGCCCCACGCTCCCCCCTCGCCGGGCTGCAAAACCTGACCCGACAGGGAAATTTATGTCCCATGGCTCCGCTGCGAGCCGTGCCCTGAGGCACCAAAAATGAATCCCCCAGTACAGTTTTATTACTCGCTTCAAGGTGCGGTTGAAAGATGTTGTCCAACGCGGCTCCGCTTTCCTCCTCCCTCCCTCCTTGTGAAGGAGAGGAGGAAAATCAAGCTGCTGGCTGCCATCGGCACCTTCCCTGCCCTGGGCACTCCTGCGCCAGACCCGGCAGCCTTCCGCACGGGTTGCAGCCTGCTTTATTGGCAGCCTGCGTTTGATGCTATCCTGGAAAGGCTCCGAGAAGCTCACAGGCTCCGCATTTAGCACAAGCAAAGCCTTTTCCAAAGGAAACACTTTAAAGGCTTATGCAGGAACAAAGCTAAAAGGGCTTGTAATTATTTAGAGTAGGGCAGCGGTTAAATTAGCCAAGCAGAGTCATTACCCGCTTCTGATCTTCACTGCAAGGCAGCGAGACGATGCACATCTCCGCGAGCTACAGAGCCGGTCAATTCGGAGGCTTCATTTGCCCAGGAAACCTTCAGTCTCCCAAACAAAGCGCAGCTGCAAACCGCCGGCTCTGCGGAGCGGCCACCTTGTCCCTGCTATAGCAGAGAGGAGGAGCTGACGCTAGGCAGCCAAAACTTGCTCCAAACCACCCTGACCAGGCCTGGCCGTGTTTTGCCAGAGGGTTTCGTGCCCTCTGATCCCTCTCGCAGCCGACCAACCCCTCTGGGGCGGAGGGGAGCGGAGCCACCCATAAACTTTGGGGTGCAGCAGCCCTGGGAGCGACGTTGCAGGCTGTCTCCCTCCTCCATTGCTGCGGCTGAAAGGATGAGTGGGAAGAAACAGTGGCTTTTGGCCATCGTTTCCGATGGAGCACTCGCCAAGGCAGAACTGACTTCTTCCTCCTGCTGCAGGGCTCCTTCTGCTGGAAAACATTCCCTGGAGTATTCCTGGGATTGAGGGATGGGAGCAGGCCATGCAAAAGATGCCAGCTTGGGCCTGTGCCAAAGCATCGTGGTCAGACATCGCTGGGAGCGTTGCTGTCAGGGGAAACCACATCCCGCCCGAGGGAGCAGCACGGACGGGGGACTGACCGATTGCTGTGGTCCCCGAGCAGGAGCAGCCGCAGCAGGGCTGGGCAGGGGTTTCCAGCGTGTTCGGGCTGGACTCAGAGGCAGCAGTGGGGACAGGACTGTCCACTGCGGTCATGGAATCATAGAATGGTTTGGGTTGGAAGCGACCTTAAAGACCATCTACTTCCAACCCCCCTGCCACTAGACCAGGTTGCTCAAAGCCCCATCCAACCTGGCCTTCAACACCTCCAGGGATGGGGCTTCCACAGCTTCTCTGGACAACGTGGGCCAGGGTCTCATCAACCTCAGAGTGAAAAATTTCTTCCTAATATCTATTCTAAATCTCCCCTCTTCCAGTTTGAAGCCATTACCCCTTATCCTATCACTACATGCCCTTGTAAAAAGTTCCTCTCCGGCTTTCTTGTAGGCCACTTTTAGGTAATGGAAGGCCGCTATAATGTCTCCAAGGAGATTTCTCCGGGCTGAACAACCCCAACTCTTTCAGCCTGTCCTCATGGCAGAGGTGCTCTAACCCTCTGGTCATCTTCGTGGCCCTCCTTTGGACCTGCTCCAACAGGTCCATGTCCTTCTGATGTTGGGGGCCCCAGAGCTGGACACAGTATTCCAGCTGGGCTCTCACCAGAGCGGAGTAGAGGGGCAGAATCCCCTCCCTTGCCCTGCTGCCCACGCTGCTGGGGATGCAGCCCAGGATGCAGTTGGCCTTCTGGGCTGCTAGCGCACATTGCTGGCTCATGTTGAGCTTCTCATCCACCAACACCCCCAAGTCCTTCTCCTCAGGGCTGCTCTCAATCCATTCTCTGCCCAGCCTGGATTTGTGCTTGGGATTGCCAAGGTCAGGTCTGCTCCTACCATGTCTTCCAAACAGACAGGGAGATGAGCTATATTTGTACCATGGGTAAGTGTGAGCTTGTTGCAGAGATGGAGGGGAAACTGAGGCAGCACATGCTGCAACACAAATGGCTCTCAAGGTGCTGGAGGAGCATCACGTCAGTGCCCAGACATGCATCCCTCTCGGTGACAGCCCTGCGGGATGAACCTGCCCGTTGCTGGAAGCCACCCCTGCGGCTGGGGGAGGCACCGCGCCGGGGCCCGAGGGTGCCAGCATGGTGGCTGCAGGACACCATCCCTGCTCTGCCGGCTGGCAGCCCAAACGCTGGAGATCCAGTCTCTCCTGCGGCCTCCGAAACACAGGAACAAACCCGGCAAAATTTGGTTTCGAGACGCAATTTCACCCTAATTGATATCATAAATATTAAACCGAACAAACCCTCCTGCGCCCTGCCACGCCGGGAGCGCTGCCTGCAAGACGCGCCTGTGGAAGCGCGGGATGAATTTCTGAGGGCTGTAGTTATAGCAACAGGCGCTGCCGTTTATCGGCAGCAGTTCTGCAACTCTCAGTTGCGGCTTGAGAAGCGCAACGTGCTGCACAAAGCCTCTGAGCCGCGGCGGCGACCAAAAACCCATGGGCAAGGGGGCAGCTCTCAGGCACGGCACGAGCCCCTTGCTGCAAAACGCCTGCCTGGGGCACCCTGGGAGCTCCCCAGCCACCTTTGCACCATCACCCGTGGGCACAGACCCATAAAAAAGCAAGCCCCGTGCGCGTCTTCTGCTTGCACAGCCCCCAAAGTGTTCGATCGACGTTACGCAGAAACAACACGGACGCCTGCTGCTGCCCGTGGAAGTAAAGACCTCTTCGGCACCCAGCGTGCGCGGGGTCAGCGAGGCACACCGGTGTCTTTAAATGACGCTTTGCTGATTTTCTCTTCTTCACGACATGCAGCCAGGCTAAAGAGCAGTTCTCTTGCCTACAACTCACACGCCCTGCTGGAAAATCAATAGTCATTTGGTGATATTCTGGCACTCGACTCCCTGCGTTGCAATAATTCCTTGGGAGGAGCAGCTCCAATGCGCTGGTTTCCAGAGTAAGCCAAAACCAGTAAGGGCTGGACTGGCCTTGGGCAGATACTCTGGGGCCATTTGAGCAGCACAGCCTGATAAATCCATCCAAAACTTCAGGAGCCTGATTTTGTGCCTGTCCAAGGGACTGTCCCAGCCCATCAGGTGGCAGAGAGGAGGCTGAGAATGTCCCTTGGGGAAAGGTTCCCCACGTCCTCCCCCCGGCAGTGCAGCGCACGCCTCGCTGCTGCCCGCCTGCTCATCCTAAAAGTCCTGAAAAACGGGGTGCGCACCTCGCATCGACCTCGCTAGAGCCTGGACAGGTTTATGTGTCGGATTTATACGAATCACATCCCAGCCTACACCAGCAGCAGGTATCGCCAGCTGGTCCCAATGTGGAGCGTGGACACTGAGCATCTGCGGAGAGAGCGGGCAGAGAGCTCCCCGGGGCCGGACCCGGCACACACAGACCTGCTCCCAGGCGGCTCCGGCAGGACTACAAGGTACGAAGGGTAAGTTCCAGCTCATTTACCTTAGCTTAGCTTATTTACCTACAGAAACAGAGAGAACAGGAATTACAGAATTCAGTAATTCCTGAATTACCGAAACAGGATCGCTGCTTCAGGGCGGGGAACAGACGCTGGATTTCTGAGTCGGCACCGGACCAGGCTAAAGCGACGTGGTTCTGTTTGCCGGCTTATCCAGGGAGCCAGGGAGCAATGGAAGGGGGGCATGCCAAGCACCAGCCACGGTTTAAAACAATCAGGGTGCTTAAAATAGATTTGGGCAACTTTGAACCACAAAAATAAAAACCGATGGAATCTTTTTGTAATGAAGAACAGAAATTCCTCTTTTCTGTGAATTAAGGACAGCATCGGCAGGGCTGGATTTCAGCAGGTTTCAAAGGGCAGCAGACATATTATTTTTAAATGATAAATAAAATGTAATAGCCTGACCTGAGGAATACAATCGTCTGCTTTCAATGCGCTCCGGTTTCTTTAATTCTTCTCCATCAGCGCAGATATATGAACTGCCACAAATCCCTGCCACGTCCCCATCTGTGCGCATTACAGCCTGAAGCACAGGACCTGCTCTGGGTTACAACCTGAGCGGGAAGCAAATCCCTCCCGGAGAGCAGGAGGGGAAGGACATGACTCTTTCCCCTGGGCGCTGTCTGTGATAAGAGGAGAATTAAGACCTCCAATCTATTTCTAATGGAGAGGTTACGAGAGGGCATTTTGTAAGCAATTGAAAGGTTGGTAAAGGAGCTCGGCCGGGAAATGTATGGAGTCTCGTTGCCTTTTATCTTCTGAGCACATAAAGTTTGCAGAATCTCTGTTTGGGTTAGCAGGAAACCTCTGCAAGAATTATATATGCTGCCCACATGCTTATCAAGGGAGAAAGAGCTGTGCTCTCTCAGCCAGCCGTGGGGTTTGGCAGAGATAAAGATATCCCCCTGCCCAGCAGTGACCTGGGATAAATCATCCTGTCCTCGGGCTACCGTTACGCCTCACCTCGGCTCGGCCCCTTCCAATCGTCACACAACTTCGCTGCCGGAGCCAGGACGGGGGAACGTGGCTGCGTCTTTTTCAAGCGTCCGAGTGCTCTCCCCGCAGCGTGGGAAAGAAGGGAGCGCTTAATTTACAGTTCAGCTATAAACGCCTTGTTCTAGATAGCCTATGGAGACCGCAGCTTAAATACACGCCTCGCTGGGCACCAGGAAAAACAGTCTTTGGATCCGGTTGGTTTTTAGGCCGGATCCCAAGGCTGGAGGCTGAAGGGTGGCCGGGGACCAGGAGCCGGCTGGGAAATACCCTTTTTTCTGCAGACAACCCTCACCAGCTTCACGGGTGTCACCGTCCCTTCGTGCCTTCAACCCCGGTTGCCTGTCAGCTCCCACGGGAGGCCAGCGCATGCTGCTGCCCCACCGCACCACCGGACACAAACCCCACGGAAACGGCTGGCTCTGCGACACGCATTTCCCCCCGGAGACCTCTGACAGCCCCAGACCCTCCGTGGGATGCAGAAAACCATGCGGGCCAAAGCTCAGGTCTGCCCTATTGCTATTACAAAGAGGGTTTGCTACGGCCCAAAGCGCGTCGGCGTTGCCAGCGGGATTGGGATTGTGGTCTGCGGGGATGCAGCATGCCGGCGGACCGGCCGGGCTACTGGCAGAGCAGCCCAGGCTTCACATGGGCGACTTCAGGTCTAGCACTTGGGGACCATCACAGCCGTGAAGGCAGCACAGAGATGTCCTCGGGTGCGAGAAGTTGGTGCAAATCTCAGGTTATGTGTAAAGACAGAGAAAGCCGCTGCCCGCAGCGCTTGTGAGCCCGGAACGTGGGCAGCGGATGGTGCTAAGGGAACTTAGGGCTGCCACGGCCACCCAGGGAAATCTGTCCCTTCCAATTGATTCAGCGATGATTACGAGGCACGCAATATTCAAGAGACTGCAAACGGAGCTGGCTGGGCATAGATATATAGCGTGAGGCCTGCGATATTTGCTGTCAGCCAACGCCAGCAAGTCATGAGAAGTAGTGACGCGTATAACCAAAATCCCAGAAGACTCGTTGTTTTATGTAAGCACCATATATACACCCGGAAAATAAAAGTGTGTGTGTGAAAGAGAATAAATTAAAATCCAATTTCATCTATACCAAATAGACGCCATCATCAGTGGGAGGATGTTAGAGATATATTGGTACGCGCATAATTCTTTGGTGAACTTTTATGGGCCAATTGATAAAAAATATTCTCATGAGAGCAATGCACATTATTTCTAGAGCTCCAGTGTTTTACTAGCGAGTCAGTGCAGAGATGTGTGATTTACACATCGAACACAGAGGGCTACCTCGACACGGGAAGCACAAGCACGAGTGCTCCGTGGGGAATTCTCCCCTGGAATCAATGCACAATGTCTCTGTTTGGCCTGTGGAGACATGACAGTCTGCACCAAGATTTACGTGGATCTGTCCTGTTAGAAAAGGAGCAGACACTTTTAACAGCAACGTTCCCAAGCAGGACAAAATCCAGTGCGGTGAAAAAAATAAAATCCACAGTAGTCCTGCATTTTTTCTTACTATTGTCTTAAACACCTTCAGCAAAGCAGAGCAATTTCCTTCAGCTCTCCATGTGTTCAGAAAACCGAACATGAAAAATCTAGATAAAATATAACAATTTGTGTCTTCTTTCCAGATGTGTGGCACTGGGTCAGATTCTTGCAGAGAAGCAAACTGCTCGGATAAGGCCAGCACTGTTTGCTAACCGTGATGTCCCTCCTTGCACAGCGCAGAGCGACGGCTAGCCGGTCCGTGCTGCACGCGGGCGCAGGCACTCCCAAGGTTCCTGACACCTCCCACACTTTCTAAATAGAATGATAGAATCATAAGATAGTTTGGCTTGGAAGGGACCTTTAAAGGCCATCTAGCCCATCACCACCGCAATGAGCAGGGACGTCTTCAACCAGATCAGGTTGCTCAGAGCCCCGTCCAACCTGACTTTGAGTGTTTCCAGGGATGGGGCATTGACCACCTCTCTGGGCAACCTGGGCCAGTGTGTCACCACCCTCATCGTAAAAAATGTCTTCCTTCTATCTAGTCCAAATCTACCCTCTTTTAGTTTAAAACCATTAGCCCTTGTCCTGTTGCAACAGGCTCTGCTAAAAAGTCTGTCCCCATCTTTCTTATAAGCCCCCTTTAAGTACTGAAAGGCAGCAATAAGGTCTCCCCGGAGCCTTCTCTTCTCCAGGCTGAACAACCCCAACTCTCTCAGCCTGTCCTCATAGCAGAGGTGCTCCAGCCCTCTGATCATCTTCGTGGCCTCCTCTGGACCCTCCAACAGGTCCATGTCCTTCTGATGTTGGGGGCCCCAGAGCTGGAGGCAGCACTGCAGCTGGGGTCTCACCAGGTCAGAGCAGAGGGGCAGAATCCCCTCCCTCACCCTGCTGGGAACGCTGCTGGGGATGCAGCCCAGGATGCGGTTGGTTGTACCAGTGAAGTGCCAGCTCCTTGCCCAGATCTGGCCGCAGCTCTCATGGAAATCGATCACAAAGCTTCCTCATGGGGCAGAGGATGCTGGTTCACACACCCCGTAGACCATCGGTCAGGATTTGCTTATGGAAAACAGATGGAATTTGTGCTGTTTAAATGAGAACTACGTTCTCTGGTTTGGTCTCACGGAGTTCAGGGGGAAATTTTCAGCTGCGAAGTCTCTGGCTCTGCCTGTGGCAGGCCAAGGTGCCATGCCGAGCTCCCGAGTGATGCTCGTGCAGCCGAAAGACGTGGCCGCTGCTCTGCAGCACCTCCCGTGCACTTGCTGAGTGCCCAAAGCCCTCCCTCACTTCTGTGCTCTCAAGGGACCAAAAATTTAAATAAAAGAAAACGAACTCCGGCTTTCTGAGCTCACCCGGCAGGTGCGGTTTCTGATTTCTTTGAATTCACAAGTCCTGTCTGTGTGGAGGAGGGCTCCTTTAGTTAGTTAAGTGTCGTTTACATAGAAAAGAGCATTCAAAACCAAACCTGAAGCAGAACAGGAAATTTACCCCGAAACTTGGAAATCGGGTGCTTAAATGGTAACAGCATTTTTGCATTTCACTCCGCCCGTGCTGCCTGCCCCTGCTCTGCTGACTCAGGCAAATCACGGGGGCCCGGGACTCCAAGGATGCTTTTCTCCGTGATCCACCTCGCCCTTCACCGCGGCAGGAGCAGCCGAGCTCGAGCTCTTCTCCGCGGGCACAAAGAGGTCTGCAGGCAGAACCTCTCCCCCCGGCGATCAGGAAGGAGAAAAGTCACTCGGCCCTTCGTGCCGTGGGGGCTGCGAGGGGAGGGCTGCGTCAGGAAATATTTACTGGGGCTCAACAGTCACCTGTTTGGGGGTTTTTTTATTATTTATTTATGCATCTTTGCATTAACACGTATCACAGCTCAGCCAATTTTTTTTTTTTTTGGCACAAATTTAAAATAAAATAATCCAAGATGGTTAAAAAAAAAAAAAAGCCTGAGGTTTTTATTTCTTCCATCCCGAAGAACAGATAAGTATTTTTCTCATTCACCAGGAGTTTCATGGGCTGCAGGAGGAGGCCCGTTAAGACCGTGTGTCTAAGCCATGCGTTGCAAGCGCATTGCAAACGCCCACCACCGTGGTCGCGCTCCCATCGGGACGGCATGGATCCTGACCGCTTCGCTCCGGCGGGACAAGGGCACCCAGCCAGCGGTGCCGCGAGAAGAAGGATCGGGATGAGTCTCTAAGGAAAAAACTGCTGAACATAAAGACTTCGTTACTTCTAGCCAGCACGGGACTAGTCACTGTAATCAGCCTTGCCGTGTTTTAGCCTATTCAGCAGTTTTGTCCCTGCTGATCTGTCCACACTAACATATGTAACTATTTTATTAAAATCTAATCCAACTACAGAATAAATAAAAATCCAATAGTAATACTGAGGTCTAATTAAAGACAAAAACCTGTTGCCGTCTTTTTAGATTAAACTGTCTTCATTTTACTTCAGAAATTTGTGCTTACGTAAATCAGCCCATCAGGCTTTTTTAGGCATGTAAGTGACTCCAAGGGAGGGATGGGGGCCCTGGCGAGGCCCCCCCCGGATGATACGACCCGAGCGCTGCTCAGGCAGGTTCAGGTAAACGAGGATTTGATTTTGCTGCTCGCATCCTGGGTTGCACGGATCACATCTTACTCGCCAAAAGGCATCTCCCACAGCTGCTGACGACCTTACCCTTTTGCTTCATACCGGTCAGCAGGGTTTTCACCAGGAGGGTTGATCCACCACGGATTTTGGGTATTTCTTGGATGTTTTCAGCAGCAGGAATAGCTGCTGCATCTCTCAGCCGCAGATACCAAATTTAGCATCTCGTGGGAGGCAGCGCCGGTTACAGCTTGCAGGACTTACTCCGGGACCGCAGCCTTAGCGGACCCTCCTTGCCTCTGTGCGCGATAGATCTGAGTGTTCGGGATCTGATACCCTTTGGGTCCATCAGATCTGAGCACATTTTGCAGGTCCGTGCACACAGGTCGGATCAGAGGTAGAGGATTTCCAGGCCGACCGTTCGATTTGAAATAGATGACGTTGCTGTGTCGCCTTCGGCTTGGCCCCGCAACGTCATATTCTCTTCTCTGATCTCCCGTTCCTTTCTTTAAATGGCGAAAGTAGCTTCACAGAGTGCCAAAAAAGGTGAACTGCGGGAAAACACAAGGATGCGACCCGACACTTGCGAAGTGCCGCAGCGAGCAGGGACCGGAGCCGCAGCTGGCGACAGAACTGCTGATGGGAACGGCCCCAAACGGATTTGCACCGGTTGCCTCCGACACGATGTGCCTGCGCTGTCCTGTGGGATTGGGGAATTTCTCTGGCTTCTCAAACTACAACAAACACACATAAAAACGTGTCCTGGTCAATAATTTATTATACTGAGATGGCAGCATAATTAAGTTACCAGAGGGCTTTGGGCAAATATCTGGTAGCATAAGGTGCTACGTGCTTTTGGCACGAGCTTTATTTAAACACATTGGATCAATTTGAATCAATCTGACATGTACACACTTCAGGGCACGGCCAGTTTCAAATCAATTAAACTCCTTATGACTTTATGATTAGAAAACTGAGATTATAAAACGTTAATATAAAATCACAGTTTATAAAGTGAAAAATAAAATCCCAGTGTAATGTTTCATGAAGATCACAGGAATCATTATATAAGCTTCATTAAACAAACAAGGTAAGGGTAATTAGGCTGTAAATTGAGTACAGTAGTTAAAAAAAGAGAAACTATAATTAGGAGGTGATGGCCACTTAACCAAAAATAAGGAAGTATGGATAACTAGGTGCCTTCTGCATGATTTCAAACACAAACACAACTGATTTCTTCGGGAGACCGTGTGCCCGAACAAAACCTTCAGCCACAGAAGCTGGTTGTAGCAAACGGCTACGGGACAAGCGAGGCGAAGAAACTGATTTGCGATTTGCCTGGAAAGAGGAAAAAAAAACCATGCTGAGCAACAACGTACATAGAGAACTTGCACAAAATAGTGAGTAAAATCCCAAATTGTATTACAGCCCCAAATTGTGCGGTAAAGATATGATTCAGCAGAGCGCTTGGGTGGGTGCTGGGGCACCTTCCTATGCGGCAAACGCATATGGAGGGTTTTGCCTGGCAGAGCTGGTGTGCGTCCCACTGACGTGGACAAGGACCGAAACGTGCACTGGAGCACCCGGCTGATGAGAAACGAGTTTCAGCTGGGGGCTTGAGAGCATTGCCGGGGGAAGGTCTGCCAGTACATTTTACCTTCTTGTGCATTTAATGGGGGAATTGCCGAATTCAAAAGTGCCGCTCCCTGCTGCACCAGTTTTCATTAACAAAAGTCCCACGGGAACGAAATCTTTCCAATGAGCATTCAATCTGCGGAAGGAGCATGATGATATTGTTTATTCTCTGGCTTGGCACAAATTATCTAAACAGATCAAAATCACCCCCAGTGCAATGGCATTCCTCGGGCAGATTCAGGCCAGCATACCTTTCCAAATGCTGTGAAAGATCCTATAAGCGATTCTCCGTCAGAAATACGGATAACGATTTTGCACGTGCTTTTATCTGACCTACCCAATAAATACACATTAATACAATGAAGTGTCCAGTGTTTAAAAAAATGCTGTGGGTGGGAAAATGCAACAGGCTTCCCAGCAGTTCCCTCTCTTACACATGGAGCACCAATCGCTTCCTACAGCACTCGGACGCGCGTGCCAAAGGGCAGGGACCAAAGTCCACTAAGTTAGCAGAAAAACTCATCAGCTTCAGCAAACTTTGCACCGGGCCCGGCACGGGCAGGAAATCTCCTTTGCTCTTTGTCTTAACACGGTGGAAACCCAGGAATGCCACAGAGCTTGTGTAGCTTAACCTTTGCTCACAGCCGAACGGATGTCGGTTTAAAGATGTAGAAGGTCTGAAGAAAAAAAATGGAAAACGTAGAATGGGACAAGGAGGAATCATAACTGATGCCGAACAGAGGAAAGCCCTTCCAGCAGAGCCCGCTGTGCAGGCGGGGGCTGGCAGGGCTGCGGACAGTCTCCAGCCTAGGTCAGGTATCACCCTCCCTGGTGGACCTGCGACGTGGGGGTCGGAATCTTCTCCCAAGTAACAGGCGCTAGGACAAGAGGAAACGGCCTCAAGTTGTGCCAGGGGAGGTTTAGGATGGATATTAGGAAAAATTTATTCACCAAAAGGGTTATCAAGCATTGGAACAGGCTGCCCAGGGAAGTGGTGGAGTCACCATCCCTGGAGGTATTTAACAGACGGGTAGACATGGTGCGGAGGGACATGGTTTAGTGGTGGTTTTGGCATTGTTAGGTTAATGGCTGGACTTGACGATCTTACAGGTCTCATCCAACCAAAATGATTCTATGGTCCTATGAAACCCAGGCAGAACAGCGTGCCCAGCCTGTCCGGTCGAATAAGAGACAATCCCCTCGCAGCGCAGCCGGCTGGGAAACACCGGGAGTTTTCACGCAGCCCAGCTCCCCGTCCTCCTCTCCCCATCCTCCTCCCCGGAGAGCCCCCGCCGCCAGACCTGGGCTCGCACAGCCCCGCGTGGGATGCCCGTCTGTCTGTCTGTCACCAGATGGTTTCACTTCACACATAACAGCATCCGGCCCCCTCCTCCCCTCTCCACCAGGCTTGCCGGGGGCTGCTGCACCGGGTCGGCCACCAGCACCCCGGGGTTGCTGGCCGGAGGGGGTCTGCAGCAAACACCCGACCTGTTTGAAAGCCAAGCAGGCAGCCAGGCCAGGAGAGCCTTCCAAATCCCATAACCACATCCCGACGACTCAGAAAATAAGGTATCAAGACTCTCGTGTGGCTTGAAATAAAACCCAAATCTGGATTGCTTCAGCCTCGTGCTGCCACTTTGAACTTCTTGGCAACCGGTTCAGAGCCTTTGAAGCTGCATCCTGGTCCCACCTCCCTCCCAGTTCAAACACGGTGCGGCCGGCATGCCTCCCATCAGCTGGCCAGCACGTTGGCAATGGCTGGATGGGCGGCCGCGGCACCCCAGCAGCCCCACAGGCACCCCGGCAGCATCTCGGTCCAGGTGCCGTGTCTCAAGGGAGATTCATGGGGAAGGCACCCACTGGGGAGGTTATTGCAAGGAATTAATAAGCAGAAAGAAAGGATGAGCCTTTGTGGTGAGCCGTCAGGTCCCCAGGATCAGCCCCTAAATGTTGAGGAATCTGAGTCAGGCCCCCAAAATCATGAGCTGGGTTTAGAGCACGGGGAGGTTTAACTCACTGCCTGAGGCTCGGCAGGTTCCCCGGTGGGTTTTAGTTTGGTTTTCAAGGGTGGGATGAATCACTTTTCCACGCTTTCCCCCCAGCCCGGAAAGGTGAGAAACAGCTAAAACTGAGAGAAACCCCAGAAACTGGCGATATTTCCCGTGGCTTTGCTGCAGATGCCAGAAACCACCCGAGCCCCAGGGAAAGGACTCCGTGTGTGTGTGTGTGCACAAATACGGAGGAGAAAAACTGGTTCTATCACAAAAGCGGTGGTGACACAGTGGCCGGGTGACACCATCCAGCCCTTGCCACCTCCCCACAGAGCACGGAGCCTCAAGGCGGAGTCGGGGGGGGGGGCTCCTGGGGACCCCCCTACCCGACTGTGCCTCCACAGGGGTCTCGAGGGGGGAGCGGGACGAGGAGACGGTGAGGGAAGGTTTTACGAGCTGGCGTGCGGCAACTCGCCAGGGACGCCTGAGCGCTGGCGGGGAGCCAGCACGACGCTCCGGCATTTATTAGGGGACCCGCTGGCTTACCAGGAAATTACACAACAGTTAAATACTTTATACGTTGAACTAGTTTATTAAGGAGCTGCTCAAAATATTTTTTTTTTTTTTTAATTTTTTTTTCCATAGAGGGACCCTTCTGGAAATCATGCTGCTGTGAGCAGGAGCCGGCCCCGCGGTGCGGCACGGCTCGGTGGCACGGTGCCGCTCCATCGCCGCTGGCAGGGAACAGGAGCACAGTGTGCAGAAAAAAAGAGCCGTAAAATGGGAGATGTCTCCCAGGAGCCTGCAAACAAATGTAAAAGAGCAAATCCCAACAGGCAGGCGTGAGCAGGGCTGCAGCTACCAGCAAAGTCGGGGCTGCAGCCCAGGCTGGCAAACACACACGGGTTTTTAAGCTGTGAGTGTGGGCACCGCTGGAGAAAAACCACGGCACGATAAATCCCGCAGGGAATAAACGCTTGTCGCATGCCTGGGCCAGGCTGGGGAATGGTCACATCCCCGCTGGGGCTCTCCGCGCCGGCACCCCTGCCCCACCGCCCTCCCTTCGGAGATGGGACCAGACCCCAGCGCTGCTTCTCGGGTCACCTCTAATTTTCCATGGAGGCAAACCCAGCGGTGACTCAGTCTGGCCTCACGCACCAGGCAGGATCTCAAGGCTGCCAGGATGGTAAATGCCAGTACAGCGACTAATGAGCAATAACCTCTGCCAGGTAACGAGTGACTCAGGCGCGTACCCCAGGCTAACAGGTTGCAAAGCCAACACAGATAAATGACAAACAATGAACCTAGAGACTAGAAATAAAACAATGTGCTGAGTGGAAAGGTCACCATAGGGACCGACCAGAAAAGTCACCGAGGCTGTTGCAGATAAGCGAAGAAAGGAGGAAAAAAAAAAAATCCCCACGCTTCCTATGGCAGGGGCAGGCAGCGAAGGAGCACTGGACTCCTGCCTGACCCCCTCCCTGCGACCTGTCGGTGGCAGAGGGACACTTTGCAGGGGGACACGGCCATGGCCAGGGGGTTGCACACTCATGTCTACAACCCACCCAGCCCCGGGGAGCACCCTGGTTTTGTTTGGTGGCCTCAGGCACAGCAGTAAGGATAAGGAGAGGAAGGCAACTGTTTCTGATCACTTAGGAAGAACTGGGGAGCCTGTAACGGCCGGCATGGCTCCGACCTGGGAGGTCCCCAAAGGAGGGTGTTCAAATTGTCCCTACCAACACAAAACAAAAAGGTCGCCCGTGGAGGGAGGGCACGCAGCCGTTATCGGGGTAACGGCAGCCATTCTGCATGTCCCAGTGAGGAACAGCAGAAAATGAGTTTTCCATGGCAGGCATAACTGTCAACACAGTGTTTGCGCCGCATCGATTATCGCTGGAGAAAATGGGGACAGCGAGTGTACTGACCTTTACCGGGAAAGCACCAGGAATCTGCAGGCTTTCCGCTGCAGAGCAGAAGTGCGCTGCTTGCCTGTTACCACAAAAAAACAAAAAAGGAGGCATCTCGCTACCCTCTGCCTTGAGAGCACAGGAATCACATCCTTCCAGTACCGGTACGCCCTCGGCATCGCCCAGAAATCACTACGTAGCTGCACCAGGCCTTCTCCCAGCACCTGTATCCTGCCCTTTCACTCCTCCACCTTCTGACTGGGAAGGCAAGGCTGCGGAAGATGCTCGTGGAGCTCCTCAGCACTCTGCCCTCAGCCACCTCTAATCCCGGACAAACCAGGCACGCGCGGGCCAGCGGGCAGTAGATCACGTAGAACTGCTGGAGTGTCACCAGCGAGGATGTGGCAAGCGGCGGCTATGGCCACTCACCCATGAAATGTAAATTTAATGTAACTATTTGCAATGTAAAGTGCTTTGCACTTTGAAAAATGTGCTATTATTTGTGCCTTTTATTGGAGAGAGGGGGAAAAATATATTCAGAAACAGTCTCTTGTGCATGTTCACTTCTTTCTGCATCCAGAGTTATGGAGTTTATATTGAAATTTAGCAGCTGTGGGATACGCAGACCAACAGTGCCATCACCACTAAATCATCTCTTATTTAGCTAATGCCCTTCATAGCTCGCACTCTCCTGCAAAAGCTACATATAGAATAGAAAATGACCTGCCAGGCTTACAGCACACTGGTCAAAAAACCTCCTCCTTCGCTCAGTTCCTCCAAAATGCACTGTCCCAATAATACCAACAATGTGTTTATAAATATTTCAGGACTAGTGGGTTTATTCTTAGCAATAATAACATTTCCCAAGAGTCTTTTTTGTTTGTTCGTTTTCATTCACCTTACCAAAAGTATCCACCCCAAAACAGTTACATCAATTGCGAAAGAATATATGTAAACGCATTAAAGAACATTTAAAGCACTACTGCTGCTATTACAATATTTTATTGTATTTAAAATTATGAGAAAGACTTCTTAACTTTCTAGTCTCACACTGCGTATTAAGGAGCTGGCTTTTTTTTAACTGTACATCTGTAGATATTAACAAAGCAAGAAAAAAAAAAGGCTCACAAATAGAAGTATTTCAATTATTTCAAAATAATGTGGATTTTTTTTCCATCTCCTGACTTTCAAATTCATCTTTCTCCCCCTTTCAGGTCAACCTCGTAAATTATGAGTTTCGCAGCCAAGGAATTGGAGCCACTGGTAACTCAGAAATCAGTAGACTGGGAGGGGAAAACAGTTGAGAAAAAACAGTTATTGTTAGAAGTGATGCAAAGAAACTTCTTTACTAATGTTACTCTGCGTCCACAGGCTCAAGAGGAAACACCTCCAGTAAATCCCTGCAGAAGATGGTTTGAGCCGAGCTCCCGCATCACATTGCTATGGGCTATCAATGCTCATGCAATCAATTAGTTGAGTGCAGGAGAGAAGTGGTAACAACTTCTCTCCTCTAAATAACTCACAAGCGTCTGGCCACCTCCTTGGTCTTCAATGAAAAGACAAGACTTGAGGCTGGCACGAGGTAGCTCTGAAATGCTAACGTACATCCATGGTGGGTGGTAGAGCTTTGGCCAGAAGAACTGGGCACATCCAGCCCACCTCGTGCAGGCAACGTGACATCCCTTGTTTCTGCTTAGATTTAACAAGTTAACTATTGAAAGCTAGTTACATCTTTATAAATCATCCTCCAAAAAGAATACGCTTTTGCCCGTGAAGCCAAATTATGAAAGACCACGTGGCACGACCTACAAGACAGCGCGACTGCTTGCTGATTTCTTTTCTTTCTTTGGTTCAAAATAAATTCGCTCTTTGTATTGTATTTTTTTAAACTGCACATCAAAGACTCGTTTTGCTCCAGACAATCTGAGTGGCCGGGCTTAAACTGGTGACAAGATTAGTCAATGGAGGTGACAAATGCCTTAACAGCCTCAGATACTTGGTGAGGAATGTCCCTGCACCAAACCTTAATCTGTCACTAGAAGTCAGGCGTGTTAAACACTGCAGCAGAGTATCTGGTACTCCGGTATGAGAGCAGGTGCACTTCATCTCAGGGTGACACCATCCCTCATCAGAAACTGCTGCAAGGGACGTTCATCGAGAAGCCCTGCAGAGAGCCCCCACAGCCCCCGTCCCTCACCCAGGTGAGCCGGAGGGGTTCCCTACCGGGACAGACCTGTTGGTGCAGAAAGTTGAAGATCGATGACGGTGAACAAGGTTTTCATCATTCACTGCGATAACAAGAGGCAGAGATAAATACTTCTGTAGGCTGCAAGGCTGGTAGGAGTGGTCTTACCTCGTGGTTCATTAAGTTTCCAGAAAGCTTCATCCGCTGTCATTAAGTGCTGCGCTAACGGGATTGGCTGGTTTCCCAGTGACTTGACTCCAGGAGACATAGCAAAACTTCTACCGAGCACTTTTTTTAAGCCGCAGCCTTTAGTGATGACTACCATCAAAAACCTGTGAAAAGAGCGAAATGCGGGTCAATAAAAGCTGTAAGGGCGGTTCTGTCATCAATTTGCTGCACCACGAAGGACAGACAGCAGTAGGAAGGAAGGCCACCTGGAGCAAAGGCGTCCCAAAGCCTTATTGCAAGATCTGCAACGCTTCTAGCATGGGAGAACGAGCACACATAGCACTGCGTGCAGCAGAGGATGATTATGGAAAACTCGATCATTTTCTGACTTAGAGCAGCGTAAATCAGGAGTGCCCATGGAGTTACTAAGGTAAAGCCTAAAGTAACGACTAAGCAACAGAAATATCCATCCCAGAAAGTCAGATTGTGCTGAACTCATCCCACGTGCGAGGACACTGGCCCCGGGTCCCCTCCCAGGGTGCAGAGGGGACACGTTGGGATCTGCCGGGGGCTCGGGCAGAGCAGGTTGGACTCGGGGAGAGCCTACTCATGGGTGTACCTGCACCCGCTCCACTAATCCAGCCATAAATCTCACCCCCTTATCATCACTCCCCCAGAACTACTCCCAGTGCCTTCCAGCGGTCCCGTCGTGTGCAGGGACTGGAGGATTCAGACATCGAGCGCTCACGTAGGAACTTGCAAGTGTCCACGGCAGCTGTCCCCAAGGAGGACCGCGGGCAGTTAAGGCACCGGCCAGGCTCGGCCTCGGCTCCCCTCGCTCCACAGACGCAGCTGCCAGGAGACCTGGGGCCGGTGGGGTCCCATCGCATCAATCATCGCCTTCGCAAGCTTCTGCCGCTTTTATGCACGGCTTTCCTTCTCATTTAGCATACACAGTGGAACGAGTTAAAACCTACAGCCATTTATAATAATTATTCTGAAGGTTGTCTACAGATAACGTAGAAAATAACACTGGATTTGGAAAAAAGAAATCCCTTTTAGCTTTAATAAAAGCATTTCAAAGCACTAGAAGGTTATTTATAGGGTGTGTAAATGTAACTGGAGGGGAGGCAGAGTAAAGGGAGTTCAAAGGGTGTCTGTGAAAAGAAAAAACCCACTGTGTTATTGACACCGCTTCCTGCTTTCTCACACTCAACAACCTTCTTAAAACAAACTAGAGGAAACAACAGCAACAAAAAGAAAAAAAGCTGCTGAGAGCTATTTGAGATTAAATAATACTTTTTGACAGCTGGTAGGAAAAGGACTGCTCCTGCATTCATGCTTACAATGGCATGCTGCTCCGTACCCTTACTTGCTTGTAGAAGCATCCAAAAGCCCAGAGGGAGCCGCGGGTCGGGGACAGCGGGGGGACGGGGACGGTGCCTGCGGGAAGAGCTGAGCCCTGACCTGCAGCATCAACGGGCTGGGGCGAGAGCGAGGTGCTCCCATGAGGTTCTCCCTTGCTCCATAATCCTCTGGCATCGCCTACGGCTCGTGCCTGGGGTATTTTTGTAGGACAAGTGGTTTTCATTCCCTTGGACTGAGGTCACCAGTCTCCATCTCGTGAGGACCCCAACTATTTTGGGATGCAGCTGCGGCCTCCCCGCCACAGTCGCTACCACCAGACTTTGGTGGGAGGCAGCAGCAGCTGCTGGGGGCTGCCCACACAGACTCAGATCAGGATGCGTGGGAGAAGTTTTCCTGGCAGAAACATGGCTTTAGGCAAAAATAAAATCACGTACTGCCTTGGCTTCCTCAGGGCTTTGGAGCATCAGCAGGCTGGACAGGACTAAGGGGGAGGCTGAGGGCTGTCCTGCAGCTTCCAGTTTCTCCAAGGAGCAACAGCGTCTTCCAGCTCGCGCTCCCTGGCCATGCCTCGCCTTCAGGAAAGCCACCCCCACGCACCTACAGAAAACCCTCAGATCTTTCCTTCGGCAGGCTCACCTGCAAACCCATCCATAGCATTCTCATTGCAGGTTCTTTCCAAGCCCAGTGTCTCACCCTTTTCTTCTGGCCTGTCTGGGGAACGGCCACATTCTCCTGCACTGGCCTGTGTAGTCAGTCTCGCCCAGTCTTGGGTTTCCCATTCAAACCTCCTTAGCATCCCCACCCCACTGCCCCCTGCAAACGCTGGGTACCTTAGTCAGACATGAAGCCATACGCATATTCTGACCCGCTCATCTCCCCGTGAAAGAAGAAGGTAACTCCTTGAGAACAACAAGAAGTAAAAACTGCTAAACCAACTCACACGCAGCACCTTATGGAAGATGAACTAACTGCCTGCCCTCTCCCCTCTCCCCCAAAAGGCGACGAAGCAGAAATTAAGGACATGCCATCTTTCCATATTAACTCTGAGATTTCACGCATTACGGAAGCCACCGGCAAGCAAGGAGGAGACAAGAAGCACCAGCTGGCTGGGCACCTCCTGCTCGGAACAGCAGAAGAAACTACAGCTTCTGGAGGTCTTTGCGCACGCAGAGAAGCCGCTCTGCGGGTCATACCACGGAACGGGAACAGCGCTTCTGCATCAGGACCTCTCCCGTCATTGCAGCTCGTCGGATGTGCACCCAGTAGTCTTCAGTAGGTCAAAAATGCAAAAAGAGAAAAACCAAACTGGCAGGTGGCTTGAAAACTCGTTTGAGAGAACAGGCACTGAGAAAAGCCTGCAAATGCCTGAGCGTATTAGAGGTGTGTGTTCAGCTGGCAAGGAGCCTGCGTGGGGTTGTAAGAAATGTTCTCCATCCTCGCAGTAAGGAAAAAAAAACCCCAACCCAACCTGAAAAGTGATGGAGGAGGAAAAGACAGTTAAATTCCTTGCAAGAACCAGGGCAGCACAGGGGACACATTTGGTTAAGGTCACAGGATTACATCCCTCCTGTTCATCCAGCTCCGAGAGGGAAACGGAGGCAGGTGCCCCCGCTGTATCCCGAGGTCCCATCTGGAAACCTGCCCCAGTCCTCCAGAGGTGACCTTCCTGCTTCAAGCAATTTGTACTGAGCGTTAATGAAGCTGAGAGGATTTGAAGCACAGGACATAAAAGCTTCACAAACATATATGCTTTAAAATGTCTTCTCTTCCTCATCTTTTGCTATTCCCTTAAAAAGAGAAAAAAATCAAAATACATTACCCATTAGTTTACTAAATGAACAGAAAGCCTCGGGGCCTGGGAGCCCATATTCCAAATGAGGAAATCGCAGCCGCCGAGGCCGGCCAGGACCAGTCCATTAGCCCCGGGCTTTCCTAATGAGCGCTAACACCACAGCCAGGGAATACAACAGCAGCTGAGTTTTGGGGGGCTGGATCTGAGCCCCACACCTTGCGCGGTTTGGGGAAGAGGCACCTTGGAACGGTGGGTGGAGAGGGAAAGAGTTTGCAATGCGCTTCACTGAGCGGCGCGGCTCAGAGATGAGCGATGCTGGGTGAAAACAACAGGCTACAAAGGCGCTTTCCTATTTTAAAAAAATCAGCATGCTGCAGGAAAGCCATCGGTTCGGCTGGCTGCTTCCCTTCTGTTTCAGGAGAGCCAGCCAGTGTATCGGATATTCATTCATTCTGGGCTAACTATCTTTTCCATTTCTGAACAGCTTCAATTTTCTTGATGTCTCGGGGAATGGTTTATGAGGAAATAGAGCCTTGAGGGTGGACAGATGGAGAAAAATCTCCCTTCTCACCAAATTGATCACTGTAATCTTTCATCTGCTCAGCGCAGACCCGGGCTGCTGGCGTTCGGAGGTGCCGCAGCTCTACCTGCGGAGCAGCCCGTCCGGCTGCGGGGTGCCTGCCGGTGCCGCTCGCTCCTTCCCCAGGCTGAGACCTGGGAGGAGGATGGACGGCGCAAATCCAACCCCAAATTTCACGTGACAGAAGGAAGAGGGAAGGAGATGGGGCGGGTTCAGATCTGAGGTTCTGCTCCAGCGCTGAGCAGCCTCCGGGCTTGCCCACGGACAGCATTTGCGTGGATTTAATTGCTGCCCTTGCCCCCTCCCTCTGCTACTGCTGTTCTGCCGCATAAAGGAGCTTCATGTCACTAGTGCTAGTAACGAGAGGAAGAGAAACCCGCCATCCTTGTTATGAAGCACTTGCATAACAATATATCCATGCCGTGGGCTGTAACCAAAACGGTAATGGCGATGGCAGTGAGACACTCTGGGATCTCCAGTGTTGGCAGAGCTCAAGAATGGGTTAAATAAACAGCTGCTGGGAATGGTTTTGACACAGATCAGCCTGCCAGAGGGCAGGAAAATGGACTTTGCAAAGTCTGTTCCCTTCCCATGTTCCCTGATACAATGACTTTATGGGTACAGCTTTCCCTCCCCAGTCTGGGAATGTTCGAGGGATGCTGAAAGCGTGACCAGCTCAAGCTGGCCACAGATGCGCCAGCGGTAGAAACCATCTTCCCTCAAAGGGCAACCTTGGCTAGCTGACATCAAGCAAAATAAATATGTGGAAAGGAGCATGCAAGGAACAATCATGGCACACAAAATTCAACCAGGTCTGTAGGGAAGACAGCTAAGCTTAGAGACACCAACCTTCACATGATGTAACCCAAGCGCCTGCACCAAGATACTCGGGGTGGAGCCGCGGTGACTCATTTGACCATCACCTTGCTGGTCCTGAGACAGTTTTCTCAATCCTCCTCCTCCTCCTCCTCCCCTGGAGCTCACTTTTCACTTCCAGGCTGTCCCAGCTGCTCCGGGGAGCAGCCCCAGCACAGCCAGCGAACCCCCAGCTGCCCGGTGGCCAGGGCGGCAGGACATTTGCCCAGCCACGGGGAGGTTTCTTGCCAGGGTCCCCGTCAGCAGAAGTTAATACCGACCTGGAGTGAAGGTGTTCGTAGACCTGTGGGTACCATGCGGGTGACGCGGGCTCCGAGCCGCCCCGGCAGCTCACCCCCCCCACCATGCCCTTCTCTCCTTTGGCTCGATTCACTCCCGTGACTCTCAATTAACATTTAAGATTTCACTGAATAGCTGGCTGATTTATTTTATTTCTCGGACGATAATGTATGGAAATATATTCTTAAAAAAAAAAAAATCAAACAAAATGCACTTCACTAATAGATGGGCCATCCTCTGACATTTCAGAGCGTAAATGAGCATTTGTGCCCAGTGGCATGTTGTCCCATGGCTGAACCCCTATAAAGGGCTTCAAAAATATCTATTAGCCAAGCTCATTAGTTTAAATATCATTAAAATAAATTGTATTGCTCCACACAGGGCTTAGATAGGCCCCAAAGTGAATACTACTCTCGGCAGTTACAGGTCAAACACTCATTTACTCTAAGGACTCTTTGCACCGAAAACAGGAAGGGTGTTAAAATTAGTTTACACAACTGCAGTGGCACAGAAGGGTCCTGGTACAGAAATGGATCTGCCCATGCTTCATCGCTCAGCTTAGAACGATAACATCGAATACGCAGAATTTAGGACAGATTTTCTTTACCATAAGAATCAACTTTAAAGTTTCTGGCTGGTTCTTCAAATGTTAAAAAGATCTTCACCTTAACTGTACTGCTTTTTCAGATTTATTCATTTATCCACTTAACTTGTTTAGAGGCCCATTTTAAGGGGATACTTTAAGGTGAGTTCATTCTGGTGTAAGCTCAATTTCTCACGTTTCTGGTTTCAGCTGTGGGGGGGTTGGCTGGTTTGTTTTTCCATTGATCACGCCAAAGAAATTACAACAAAAGGAGCACCGTCTCCATACAAACCACGCAAACTCAATTAGGCTGATTTAAACCACTCCCCGTTAGCGGGACTGATTTACTGCCCGCCGCTAAGCCCTCGTGCCGCTGCCGCACAGGAGCTCCTCGCTGGGCTCCGACGCTCCTCTGTCTTCAGCAGCAGCTTTCATTAATGGTCTTGCTGCTCGTCCCAGCCCTCGCCCCGAGCCAGGATGCGGCCATGGGCTCACTGGTGGCCCACGAAGCAGCCCCCTCGCACTACGAAGGGCACAAAGGAGGCACACGCGTACAGGGATACCCGGAGACGATACAGCAACCGGCAACGTACTTTCAAACCCGAGCTGCGTAACTGCACCGCCTATCTGACTCGCCCCAAAACCCAATTATTTTTGACCAGCAGAGATGTGGCTGTTGATTTATGTTTTCATTGTTGTTGGCTTTGCTGAGCCTAGGCTGCCAAAAAGGAGCATTTCCTTCTATTTCTTGTCACACCTCACCAACCAGTTGTTTCCAAAACTCTGACTAGTTGCGCTTTCCTTGGAATATGGAAGTCAGCAGGATGCAGCGGCATCGCTAATGATATAACTGAGGGGCGTGTGGTTGCACGGATGTCACACGACCCTTGCTCTGCTCTACTCGACTTCGCTACTATGAGTGATGTAAGAAGAAAAAAAAAACCTAGGGTGGCTCCAACGTCCCTGGACTGAATTTGCAGAACTAAGAGTTACCGATGAATAATACCGTCAAGGCAGAGTGCACCCAGCAACCCACGGAGTGATTTTCACAGCCCTGTCCCCGCAGGCTCCTAACAGTCTGAAGCAAGGAAGACCTTCGGCCAGGTGTTTTCTAGGTCTCGAAAGAAGACCCTCCCAAAACGCCACAGCAACCGAAGCAGGCGGTTATACCTCCAACAGGTATTTGCCCACCGGACCTGCAGCTGCTGTAGCTGCAAACACAAATTAGACAGCAGGCAGTTCGGCAGGCTGGATCTCAGTCATCTCCGGAGTGAAAAGTACACGGTATTACAAAAGCAATTTGTATATTGCTATTCTCAAAGCATCACATGAGTTGTACTTTCCTTGTTAGCAGCACCTCGAGAACATTACCACCAACGTAACAGAAATCCAGTATTAAGGTCCCCCTGTTAGAGCTATGACAGATTGCAGGGAGAAACAATGCGGTGATTGAGGACCTGGACTAATCACGCCAATTGATATAAATTACCATGTCAGCTATACCGTTGCCGCAGTCTGCAGGTTTACACCTCATTAAGCTTCCAAGTGCCAAATGAATCAACAGGGTTCAGCAGAACCATTCTTAATTAATTGTTGTAGCAATAGGGAAAAAAGTAACGGAAAAGGAGAACCAGAACTCACAGCGAACGCGGGCGAGTTTGCACAAACTGAAACTGCTTCTCTGATTTAGCATTTGAGATTAAAGACGCCCACGTACTAACCTCTGCCAGCACGTAACTGCCAGGGGCTGGTTCTGGACTAGGGTGGAGTGAAAATACAGGCTGGCGACTTGGAAAAGTTTTTCATCGAGTTCTTCAGTTGGTTTTGCATAGCTCTTCAGGCCTCAACATTTTGTTGCCTGTGAAATCTCCAGGTTTCGGTTTCCCACCCCACCTGGGGTGGGCAGAGGCCACGGCCGGGCACCTCGGCATCTCATGGAGCTGATGGAATTTGCAGTTCAGCAGCTTCTTTTTAAGTTTAAGGCGAATGTGTCCATTTTTTCCTGTCTACGTTCCCCAAAGCAGGATGCAAAGTTAACGGTGAGGGAAGAGGCCGGGAAAGCTGTGGTCTCCCCTCTGGCAGGGCTCTCAAATCTGCTGTACCAGGTTGCTGCAAAGACACACGGTCGAGCTCGGAGAGGGGGAACACAAAGCAGCAGCAGCCACAACGGAGTTTGAAAAGCAAAGGACTCTCCTGTCCCGCACCTGAGCACGATGCCCTTGTCCTTGCAGGTGGCTCTCCTCCAGCTCACCACCGTGCCAAAAAGTCTCATCAAAGCCTGGAAGACCCGGAGCTCAGGGCACCCGGTGGAAAGCACGAGCAGACCCCATGGGACCGCAGCATCTCCTGTGGCCGAACCTACAGCCAACCTCCACAAACACAGACATTTTGCTTTAACGCCTTTTTGTTGCATCTTTAGGACGGATTAAACACAACCCCTGTGCTCCATCCCGGGCAGCAAACCTGCTGCTGTGCCTGCTGGCACAGTCCCGCAGCTGGAGTGCTCTCCCGGGTGGCAGCAAGGTCTCCAGATGGGCAGTCCGGGCTGGCAGCAGGCAGGCAGGGATGGGTGCAGGCAGGCAGCAGGCAGGCAGGGATGGGTGCAGGCAGGCAGGCGGCAGGCAGCAGGCAGGGATGGGTGCAGGCAGCAGGCAGGCAGGGATGGGTGCAGGCAGCAGGCAGGCAGGGATGGGTGCAGGCAGCAGGCAGGCAGGGATGGGTGCAGGCAGCAGGCAGGCAGGCAGGGATGGGTGCAGGCAGCAGGCAGGCAGCTGGGCAGCATCCGGCTTGCCGGAGCAGAGTTCCACCATCACACCAACACGCTCACAGACCAAATCCAGCCGGGACTGCAGCGTGCGCGGCTCCTGCTCTCCAGGGGAGTTTTGTGTATCTTCTTCTGCCTTACCTCACGCGTGCATTACACCAGCTTAAAATCTCCCCGGAGTTCACATCTGCTTACCACACAGCTTGTAATTGCTTGTGTAATGCAATGGTCACTTTAGCGCTCAAACCGCATTCCCAGCGTTGAATGTCTACAGGTACTTACATTTTCCCCATCGCTGTCAGTCATCCAGCCCATTTTCCCTAATCTATAAAACATCCATCTAATATTTATATCGCGGTGGGGCTTTGACAGCTACAGCTTGTAGCCGTTTTTCTCCAGCATTCAGGCCTGGTTACACTACATCGTCCAGTTACTCTACACCATCGATTAACCTGTAATTTAAGTAATTTGTACGTAAAATTTAAGTTTAAGATGAAAAGAGAATATGAACACAGATTCCACCTCTGTTGTGCTTTTAACTGGGGAGCACTGCTACACGGCAAGGAAGAGTTACTATTTCCATTTTCAGGGAAGCGGGGTGCCAGGAGCGTACGGCACGTGCCCATCATCACTCCAGAAAATGGCAGCAGCGTAATGGGCCGAAATTACCTGTCCCCCATCCCACACCCTCCTCCTCAACCCCTTTTTAATTCCTTTGTGCCTGGGGTCGGATCCAGTGGAAATACCTGGCCAATTTCAGGGAACTCGGGGCTGTATTAAAATAACGTTAGCAGCCAGGAAAACCCGATGCTGCAAGTCTCGACCTTTTTGCAGGGCCTGGTTAGGTCAGAGCCCCCGGGGAAGGCAGCCGTCGGTCCCCGAGCCCAGGCAGCAGGCAACACGCTCGCGCCTCGGTGGCCCCAGCGCGACGCCTCCTGCGCGCCCGCGCACACCAGCACGGCGTCTGTGTCACATTGTCAGCGACAGTACCTTCCCACGACCTGCCAAAAATCCAACTGATTCTTTTAAAGAACTGGTCTGGGACTTCACTCGCTTCCTCAAATTAATTTGAATTATACCTCCTACCGACTCAATACATCATTATTTTCTTTAGTTTCTCTTTTTCCCATATGAGTCTATACTAAATTAATAAAGCTGATGATTCGTTAAGCAAAAGTGATCTTTAATCATATTTCTAAGCCTCAGAATTCCTGTGTTAGTAACTATCAGTATTAAAAAAAAAATAATTGCAGTTTGGTTTTGATAAAAGTTGAGGCCAAAAATACTTATTTACATTATAAATATTTTGTTCTCTTACACCTATTACTGCAATTGGTGTGATAACATTTCCACACTTGTTCTATTTTAAGGGATTTAAGATGCAAATCGGAGGATTAGCAATCCAAACAGAATAGCAGGAATAGAAATAAGCTTCCAAGCCCATTTATAAACAGCTAATTGCCGAAGAGTCTCCGTTAACAGCGCTCTGCGGTGAGAGGAGCCAGGAGCCCAAGGCTGGAAGGCAGGTTCTTGTGTGGAAAGTCACTTCACACCTCAATTACAGCTTCTGCCAACCACTTCAGACCTGAAGTGCGGCGTTTTCTCCGGTGAGAGGACACCATTAGCGCAAGGAGCAGTCAGAACCCAGGCTGCGAACTGAGCAGCACCCAGGGAAATCACCTCGCAGGGGGAACTCCTCAGACTTTTGTTTTTAGCCACTTTGAAAAGCAAATTGATTAACACACATGCTCGTGCGTGCGCACACAACATGCTTCCTCTGCTGCCACTTAGATATTCAGTGGCACCCAGTCAGCTTTGCAGTGCGTAAGAAAAGTGTGATTTAGGACTTTCATTAGGGTCATTAAGAGCATGGTATTAAGGCTCCACAAGCTTACTGTTTCAGCGATATAAAATAGGTTCAGGAAAGACATATCACTGTAATTATTCGTTACTCAAATCCCTAAGGATTTGAGAGCATAATCACATCAGCATCAGTATCTTGGAATAAAGATTTTTCCCAATTTTAGACAGTGCTATTCCATTTACTCTCAGAGACCCTACATATCCTCCGCTACCGTGACCGATGAAGTTTGCTGACAGACATCTGGAGACAAAAGGGAATTTTCCACTGGTGCCCCATGCCAAATCCTTGCCTAATGCTTCAGACCAGGGATGAACGACCACCACCACCTCGGTTTAGTTTCTTAGGTCTCGCAGACGATCCTCACAACTCTGACTTTGATACAGCCTGGTGTGTCACTGCGGATGAAGCGCTGATGCCTCCCACGTGCGGCCACGGTGAGGTCCCAGGCACACCAATGGTTCTGCTTCTGCGCCTTCGCCGCGGCTGTTTCCCAAAGCACACCACTGCTTTGCAAGCCTGAGCTGGGGTACACATACCACAGAGTTAAGAAGAAAAGCACTTTAAGTGTTGTAACTTATACCAGATCTCATGGAGGGGCAATTTCAGCTCACTCCTTGGCCCCCAGCTATAGGGACCAGGCACAAACAGACCGGTCCCTCAGGACAGCTATAAAACAGTGTGGGAAGGGTGGACCAAAAGTCTCAACTTTCTATTGCGCTCTTGGTTATGCGATCATTTCAGACAATTTAATTCCTAAATTAATGACAGGACTAATAACTCCTGAGTAATCTGCCAGGTACAGCAAAGTTCGGATATACCACATGGGCACAGTCAGACCTGCACAGATGCACACAGCGTCTCACTCCTGGCAGGGCTGGTCCGAGGTGCAGAAGCACACAACAAAGCACTAAGGCAATTTAAAACACAGAAGGATACACACCACGACTTTAGCTTTGATAGCCTTCCCCCTTCCAAGTACATTATTCCCAGGACATTACAGTCCCTGTGCATTACGTGTTACGATGGCACACATATTCTGGCCATTTTTTATTCCTCAGGTATTTTCCAGTCGGACTAACAGATAGACTGATCTGATGAGTTACCTGCTTCCAGTTGTTAGCAGCCTAGCAGAAATCAGCAGGCGACAGGCAACGCATTATCCTATTGCCACTATTGATCCATCACCGATCCTGAGAGCATGAAAGGGAGAAGCAGCCGGGGAGGCATTAAATGACTTGTCCAGGCCAGCAAATACTGAAAAGCAATGACCGCTCGCCCCCGTGCTCTGCCTGGGACTCCCTGCTCTGGCTCCAATAGTCCTGAGAAACTTCTTCCTAAATCCACAGTACAAAGTATTGCACTTGCTTTTTACAATGTCATCACTGAAACACAGATTCGCAGGCTCAGATGCTTTGACCTTGTCTGCTTTTACACTTCTACATTCAGATTTTAAAATTAATCGTCTAATTCCAGGTAACTGCTTTTAAATTCGGCCGAATGGGACATGAATCTTGCTGAATGAGAAATGCAGGTCTCTATAGTGAAATAGATTAAGCACCGCTACACTCCCCATTTTGTTTCAAGACTTCAGTTGCAACTGCCTGCTCTAATTTGAGATGGGAAGTCTCGCTATAGGGTAATTAAGCACGCGAGGAGCTCAGGAGAGCTGCCTGCCAGCACCTGGCAGTGGGATTCCCCTTCCAGAGGCACCTGCACTAAATGGTAATTCCTTCCCTCCATTTCCCACTTCACTCCCTGATGCTTCTCCCAGCAGCTCGGAGGAACAGATGGAGCAATCGCCCTCCTCCTCTCCACAGTACGGACCCCTGCTGCTACCCAGCGCCTTCTGCAGTTGTAATACACATAATTAGGCAAATCAATGGACAATGCAGCATATTAGAGGAGGAGGAGTTACATCAAGGCAAAACACGAATCCCAATTTATTTACTGCAGGAAACGGGATATTTCTGCATAATTGCCAAAAATTGCAGCCACGAGATGAAAAGTAATTACAGCCCTGGCAGGTTGGGTGCCATAGTCAGGTCACTACCTGGGTTGTTTGGAGTACAGCTGAGGGGAGCTTCTTCTCATCTTGATATGCAGTTGATTTATGCCTTAAACATCTCATTATGGTTTATGAGTTATACTCCCAAATCTCTCACACATCCATAATTAGAGAGAACGATGTTTACTGCCATTCACCCTGCCACTGACTCCAGACCGAAAAGCACAACTGAAGGTTGGCAAAACCCTTGTTGCCAGCAGCAGCCCTCCCTGCCCTTCATGGAAAGCCACAGCTTGCATGGCAGAGGCCAAGCACACACAGCTGCTGTCTCCTGATAAAACCGGCTGCTGAACTTTCTCCTCCTGCTGCTTCCCAGGAACAGCTTTGTTTAAGGTCAATGCTGGCTCCATGCTCCATCCCCAGCAGCTTCTCGCCCCTCCTCCTTCACCCCTTGCAGCTCCCACCCCACAAAAAGCAGGAGATGGTGAGGTCTCACCATATCCAAGTGGCAGAACAGAGGCACGAGAAGTAATATATCAACATAAAGAGCAGGCATGCTGCGGGCAAGTGCCCTGTGAACAGGCAAGGGAACAACGGGAGTGATGTACGGCGATGGGACCTCCAAGAGCAGCTTAGTACATGAGAAGGGGGGTTCTGCGCTGAAAGTGGGGTCATGCATGGAGAAGAGCGGTGCAAGCCAAATCAGTGATGAAAATGAGAGAAGCTATTGAATTTCTGGGTTCTTCAAAGAAGGTGATCTGCCTGCCAAGAGGAAACAACAGGGATCTGTTTCCAGGGATCTAGAAACAGTCTCGTGCACACACAGTGGGTTTTATCCTGGTTTATTGACTCAAAGCAAGGCTATGCCCGGGGACAGCCTGAGAACGGGACCTTTCCAGAAGACAACCACCAACGTATTGTTCAAGTGGTGATGAGGCCTCACAGATCCCCCTGGGCAGAGGGCTAAGAGGTCCATTTTACAGAGGTATTGATACACAGTGGAACAGAGAGCCAAGCCTTCAGACACATCCATTTGGGTTTGGGTTTTTTTGTTTGTTTGGGTTTTTTTTGTTGTTTTTTTGTTTGTTTGTTTTTTAAGATGTTTCTGGCATCTAATTTTGGTCAGGTTTGTCTAATTTTCAGGGGTTTAGAGGAGCAGTGACTCCAGCTGGTGTGAGTGAGAACCGCAGGTCCCAAGTCACCAATGGCCTTGAGTCAGACACCTGGATATTGAGACACAGAAAGATTGTAGATTTTAGCCTCTTGCCCTTGCTCAGCACAAGTCAGTAGCAGAGAAAGAAGTCTCTGCTACCAGATTTGAGCTTTATTCCTTTTCACTGTATTTCCACATTCCCTTTCCAAAGTCTGGACCTCCCTGAGTCAGGCTTGGTACCTCTGTGAAACGAGAGAAAATTATTTGCGAAGTCAGAACTTCAACAGCAAAGAGAGGGACTGGCCACTGAGCTCCTGGGGTTACTGGTTAGTAAGGTTACCACCTGGCTGACCTTGCTAGGTTATAAACCTGAAACTCTGTTCTTTTCCACGCTAATCACTAACCAGCACTACCCCACTAAAGCAAGCTTCTCCCACAGAAATGACCAGCGGTTGGGACAGAGCCGTCCTCCTTCATGGGGCTCTGCTAACATCTTAGTCCTCACCTAAGGGACACAGCTTTTGTACTTGTCCTCCAGCATCCTCCAAAAGGCTGCCAACTGCGCTCAATTGTATTGCTGCTTTTGAACATGAGAGAACATTTAAAGAAATGCAAACCAACATGACCAAAGGCATTTCAAATACGATCTAAGTCAGGTCTCCAAATGCAGCATTTGTGGAAATGGTACTGTCTCTTCTCCAAAACCTAAGGATGTAAAAATAGTATGATTTACGGGTACCACAATACTACAAACCCAAGCTTATTGTGTCAATGCAAAACCATGCCTCACACATGCCCACACAACCCCAGGCTGCAGCCCACTTACCACTAAAAAGGAGAGAAACAGATCCATGACAGGCTCAGAAAACACTTTAAAATTAGTGACTTGTGAAGACAAGTGACACTAATGCCGTTTGTAAGCATCAGGTGTAAATATCACCCGCTGCTGAAATATTTAAGAAAAGTCTGCAAGTTCTGGGTGCTGCACCCTACTCCCTGTAGACCCCGGGGTGGGGGTACCTTATTTGCTCACTGTGTAAACACCCAAATAGCACCACAGCAACTCCACATTCATTTTGTTCTCCCAGCTTATCTCCTCACAGCTTTGGAGTGCATTCTTCCTTATCTTGGAGACAAATGGCCTCCACGGAGAGCTCTAAACAGCAGAGCTATTTATCTGTTTGACATGTGTTTCCCTGTTTGTTTTCTCCAGCCTTGAGACAGTCGGCTCAGGCTTTGACAATATTCAGCTGTGTCAATGGCGGCAGGTTGCCTGGCCCCTTCACTCCAGTGCTGTGCATCAATTTCTTTGCCGTATTTGTCACTCACTGTAGTAAATCAAGTCTAATCGATGCTTTCTTCTTTTGATACAGAGCAAAGCCTTTAGAGGCTTTTCAGAAAGCTGGCTGGAATTAAGAAAAGCCGTGGGAGAAAATATTATTTAGTCAATTCACCACTGATTTTTACTTTGGGGAAAGAAATGAAAAGGTGGCAAAATCCTGTGGGTCCCATTGAAAAAAACAATTTAAAAAAAAAGTTTTGTTGAGTTGCTTCTGATTGTTTCCAATATTTCACTTGTTGCTTGTAACACCTTATTCTTAAAGCACTACATGAACAAGCATCTCCCTGTCTAACCTAAGTGCAGCACCATTCTTTCAGAGCCAACTTCTTGATGCAAGGGACTCCCTCCCTCCACACGCACACCCCCCATGTTGCCCCCTCAGTCCTGCCAAGCAGCAGAGCCAAGGCTTGAAAGCACCAGATTTGCCTTCGTTCTCATTTACCAGGGCTCTGTTACACTCAAGCAGCTCAAGACAGCAGGGCTGGCACGTATGCCACCGAGAGCACAAACAAGGAGGGCCTGCAGATCCCTCTCCTGCTCTCCTTGGCAGGAACAGCACTCCAGGCACGCAGCGAGGATGGAGAACAGACTCCCCCGGGGCCTCAGGCATGAAATCCGGGCTGTTGCCATTCACTTACCCAGGGAGATCAGCTTTCTGTAAGGACAGCTCACAAACATCTCTGCGAAGATGCAGGGCTGGGAACCAGACCTTGCCTTCGCTTGGGTCTGGGTAAGAACGGAGGGCAGTGCTGTCCCAACGATAGTCTGCTGCGACGGCGAAGTGTCAGGACTTCAACTGGAGCCATCTTCCCGCAGCCAACTTAGTTGGCTTCAGGGGAGCTCAGCACCACTGCCACAACATAAGGCTGGGACAAAATGCTCTCTTTAGCCTAAATCTCTAACAGAAACGTAACTGATTAATAACAAGACATTAAACAAATTGTATTTCCAACTCTGTTTAATCTGTCCCCCTGAGCACTCCGTATAGCTCAGACAATCCACTTTCCCCTCCTCCAGCAGATTCCCACAGCTCTTCCCCTCTCAAGCTTAGCTCACACTCAAACTTATATTCAGTAGGAATTTTGTCCAGACACTGCAATTCGGTTCCCTTCAGACTGATTATGATGATGAGCAACAAATGCCTTAAAACAAAGTATTGGCTGTGCTACAAATAAGCTTGGGTGAATGGGGCGGGGAGGAGCACTAGAAAGAAGGAGAATTTTAAAACCAGCCGAGCACGTTACACATGTATTGAGTTCCTCCTGTATCAACCAATTTCCAGCCTGGAAAACCTGCATAAGAACAATACCTATGGATTCATCCAAATAGCTCCTCTACATAAATTTGGCTCCTTATTGGAGTTCACTCATTTCTTTCAGAACCCGCAGCAACCTACGGGATTGAGGGGGCGGGGCGGGTGGGGCTTTTTTGTGTTTCCCAAGTGTTTGTGGTTCCTGGATTTGTCAAGCCTCAGTTTTGGCTAAACAAGGTTCCACTTTTCTTTGAAAAATGTCTTTGCTGTTCTTTTTAGAGAAGCAAGACTTCTCTTTCATACAGACGCTGCTCATCCTGAGCACGCTGGGTGTGCTGGATAATGCACCCACATGTGAAATTCTTACCACCCAATATGGAAAAACCTCCCATCATTACGAAAGTCACATAAAATTCCTATCAATCAACATATAAATGAACGTTCATTACCAGCTCCACAATCACTCAACGGAATTTTGCAAAAAGGCAAATGGTGAACCATCAACATTGGACAAAAAAGGGAAGAAACCTGGGAATGGGCCTCAGGGTTACACCACAGCACAGTGCAGTTCCCCAGGTGCAGACACGCAGAGAAATAGCAGGGCATAAGCAGAAGGAAAGGCAGCACAGCGCAGACCTGCACGAAGTGAGCAGGCACCAGTATGTTTCCAGAGGTGGAAACAGAGCTCAACTACGCAGCCTCAAAGGTGAGGACATCAATGACATCCAAGTTATCCAAGAGTTAACATCTGTATGCATGGCATGTTCTTATCTGGCATTTACTGTGGCATCACATTGTAAGGACACTAAAGATTTTTGCATCCAAACTGGACTCAAACAGACATGATGGAAAAGGCTCACAAATAGCATAAATAAATTATGCTTTTAGGCATGCAGAGGAAAGAACAAAAAGATTAACCAAAGATGTTATCCTTACTCCAGAAGAGTCAGCCAGCCCCAGGTCTGTTGGAAGAAGAGAAATGTTCTCCTCAGTCTGCTGCAAAATGGGGAATGAAGAAAGGGGGGGGGAGAGACCTGAAGACATAGGTTATTACAAATACCTACCAATTTTCACAATGTGTATTTCCTAACTCCTACTAATTTAGCTTTCTCCAGCCCATGTTCAGCTGATGGAAGTTTCAGAGTTCATACCTGTAACTTGGGGAGAGTGGGAAGAGGGTTACTTTTTTTTTTTTCCTTAAGTGCACTTTTTCCCCCTCTCTCAGACATATGCTGCATAATTGCAGCTACAGTGTAGATTTTATTGCTAGCATTTAGAAGAGTAAGTGCTCACTGACATGCAAGATGGGAAAGGTTCCTCCCCTGGGGAACCAAACACAGAGACTGATTAAGCAACCAGTAGGTATTTAAGAACATAAAAAATCTTGGCAGATCAGGGTTGCAGTTCTTACTGAACAGGAGTCAGCACAGGAACAGAGCTAGCCTGCTGCTTTCCAGCAGGGTGTAGCATTGGTGAAGAATAAGTCTTTAAGTCTGGGATTTTTATACAGTTCTTAATAGTAGAAAGGTTGAAAAGTAATCACGGCTTGCTTCTCCAGAGGCATGAATCAGGCACTCCTGTTTTGTCAGACTGCTGAACGAAACCTGGTGGTCTGTGTCCCATCCTGCCTCCCTCCCAAATCCTTTTGTAGAGACTGAAAAGCAGCATATAATTCTCAGTAGCCACCTGATTTCAAGAACCTATCTACAGTTAACAGAAATTAGCACAAAATATATTGACTGATTGGATTGTTTTAATGTTATAAAGACGAAAAGGAGCAAATGAGTTGGCCAAAGCTACATGATGACTAATAACAAAGCCAGGTCTAGACAGCACAGGTTTGTTTTCAGTCCTATACTCAAGACTGCTGTATCCTGTTGCTTCTTCATTTTGATTAACGTTACTGTGGTGATATTAAGACCATATGCAGAAAGAAATAAGAAATAACTAGGATTTCTGTCCTTTAAAGAGCAACAGCAGTGTCCACATGTGGAAACATTTCAAAAACAGCATAAAAGAATAAATACATGGCAAAACTGTTGAAATAACTTACGTAAGAACTGCAGAAATATAAGCGATAACCCTTCTATCTTGAAGAAATATAAGCTATGATAAAGAAATTTATTTTGTACAAAAAATAGAAAATATTTATATATTTTAAAATAATTTGTCAGCACTATTTAGACTTTTAAAGTTATAACCATTATTTTTGAAGTGGTTAGCTATAAAGCATTTTAAAATTTAAAAAAATGCAGCAAATTCTCACAAACAAGTTTATACAAACATAATGAGGCTATTTTTCAAGTAAATCCCAACATCTGAAGATAACTAAAATGATGCTACAACTCATTTCAGTTGTATCTGATTGGGACATCATTCTACTACCAAATAAGCTTAATAAAAACTGCTTCTAGAAGTTTACTGAAATTACACATTCCCACATGTAGAGATCAAGTCTGAGACTCCGTTGAATCAAAGGAAAAAAAAAAATCTAACTATGAGGGTACCTATTATACAGTCCTATCGCTTCTTTTCAAAGCAGTCTTGTCCTCCAAACTGCCACACGACAAAGAAGAAAAATACCAACTTCTTCCTGCAGCTCAGGACAGCCTTGGGAACACCTCATTATAGCAATGAGCTGCGTTGCTAGTGGGTCACACCGTGTTCTAACATGGTCCTTTAGTCTCCACCTTCATTTGTGCTGCAAAGAAAAAGCAACGGGTCTGTCTTTGAAGACACCTCCAAGAAATTTCCCTTCCCAGTAGTATCTTTTGAAAATCCGTCAGGTTCAGATACACGGTTTTCTTCTTGTTCCTGTAAAACGCAGCTTGCAGTAGCCAACCCTTCAGGCTGTTCTGAAAGTCTAATTGCAGTGTGCATTTGCTTTTGTAATTCTTCTATCAATTTTCCAGGAACAGATGTAGATTGCAAAGAAACCTTCCGTTTTTCATCACTAACCTCAAACATCGAAGTGTTTGTGCCCTGCCTTAATCCATTACAGTCAGTAAGTGGAGCTGTCCTCTCCTCTTGAAGCGTGCCTTGTAAAGAATTTATTTTCCCATCTTCACTGGTTGAGGACTCTCGCTCATCTGAATCAGAGCCTTCTGTCTCAGATGATGAAGTACTGCTTGATTCTTCAGACTCACTTGTCTCCGACTCAGAGGAAGGCAGCTGTTGCTTGGAAACTGTGCCAGCAGCTTTTAACATGCGCTCTTCCTCTTGTACCAGCACTGCTGCCGCTTCCAGCTCTTCTAGTTCAAATCCTATGTGGGACTTTGTGAGTGTGGTTTTCTGCAAGGATTCAGAGAGTGCAGCCAACTTTTTTGACCTTTAACAAAGAACAAGATATATTATTTAACTTTACAAACAGAACTTTCCCATTTGATAATGAGAACACAAATCTTAAACGTTTCTACTTTTCGCCTGGTTTGCAAACAACTTTCTTCAATAGTAACTGTAAAAGTAGATGCTGCAGGAAAAAAATAATCAGAAGTATTCATAATTACAATTATTTGGGGTTACTTCTCCCACAAGGCTAAATAATATCCCACTGAAAGTCTTCGGTGACACTTTCAAAAAAGATACTGCTACACTGATGTTTCAGCAGTGCCCAGTAAGGGAAAATGGATTTCAGAACAAACCTTTTCAGGATTGCTGGCTTTAGTAGCGAGCTCTGCAGTATGTGGCTTGCTGGATTAACTCATATGCAGCAAAATAATTTTGTTTTACTACCCTTTCAGATACATCTGTTAAATGCAGATGAACCTATAGAGCATAGCTGAACAGGTCCATCTCAGTGATATATTCTCCTTCTTTCACAGCTAGCTTGATGCACCCACGATAGCAGGAGATGTTCAATACTCTGTCTGTAGATGTGCTTTACCCTTCACTTTTAACTCCACTGAAATATAATTCAACAAAAATATCAGGACCTTTTAGAGGCTTCAATTATCATTAGACATGTCATTACCATAGACTTCAATTTATTTCGCTTCTAAAGGAATTGTATTTAAAAGTGGGGGAAGGGAAATTCAATGCAGGTTCTTACACATTTTACAGAGATGGTGCAGCATTTGAAATGCCTCTAATAAAGCAGGCACGCTACATCAGCTTCAAAACTTTGGTACAGCCATATCCATTTCCTCTAGCGTTTTGAAGTCAGCACGTGCTTTACCAGAAAAGCGCATCATGGATTTATAAACAGAACAAGAAGTAAAAGAGTACCTTGAAATGGAGGGGGGGTGGCAGAGGGGAAAATGGGTATAAAATAACAAACATACATCCTGTTTCTTGTTGTAGAGTTTTGCCTCAGACTATCAATCAACTTTTCACCGCTTCCTGCAACAGCAGGTCTACTATAAATCCTGCAGTAACTGACTGGGTTTCATTTCCTCTGCCAAACCTGCTAACCTGCAAGGCATGACACACTGACACTGGAGCAAGTAGCTGATAATGTAATACATGACTCCTGCGAGGCAAAAGTTAAAGTGCTTGTTCTCTCAGTTGAATGATTTTAAAGATCTTTATATTCTATTTCCCAGGGGGCATAATTACTCAGTATAACATAGACGCTTCAATTTTTTTTGCTCCTAAAGGAATTGTATTTAAAAGTGGGGGAAGGGAAACTCAATGCAGCTTCTTACACATTTTACAGAGATAGTGCAACATTTAAAAGCTGAACTTGGAATAAAACATATTAAACTTCTTAGTTCAACCCACAGACTAGAAAACTAAGAAGTGTTTCCCAGAAGTAACTGAAGCAACAGAGAACAATTTGCATTTCTAGGATTTTTAAATCTAAAGCTAAGAATTAAATCACAACATTATCCTAGTGGCGTCCAATATAAACACGAGTACCAAATTTTAAAAAGCTGCTTACTTAACACTATTCTAATTTCTTCTTTTGGGAATATATTTCTACTTTATTTTTGTCATGAACTTGAATTTTTCTTGAAAAGTTATGGAGGATTTCAGAAACTGACAACCTAATTGGGAACAAAGCAAACATTCTCCCTGCTACATAGGGAAAAAGAAAGAAAAAGCCAAGTGATACACATAGAAAGATTCATGAAGCCTTGCAGGTAGGTGTAAGAGAATAACTGGCTTGCGGGGGGATCTGTTTCCTGAACACACTGGTGAGAAGCGGGTTTATACCCCGAGTCATGAGAGTTTATATCCCTTTCAGAGAGCATTTTGCTTTCCTTTTGAAACAGTCTCTTTCCTTCCAACTATACACACGTACATGTGCGCACAGGCCCCCTTCCACTTTAAGGGTTGATAATAATATGAAGGTACAATCCTTTTTCCTGTCCTATTGCCTGACTGTCCACAAGAATGCAAGCTCCAAAAGCTAAATGTGCATTGTGACAGAGAACACTGTTTTGTACCCATTTTATATGTAGTTGCTTTTAATTTCATTGACAGCCCTGAGCAACTAACTGTAGGCACGATTTCCTCTGGTGATACACCTTCAGCTCCAGCTACCTCAGTCTCACCTACCTGTTTTACTATTGCCATTATAGACAGAAAATCAATTTTGAAAGACCCGTTTGTCCTCACATCTTTTCTACCATGTCTGTCACTTTGTTTCCCAATCCTAAAGGTATTTTTTGCCTTTTCCCTATTTCTGCTGTTCTATTTTTCATGCACATTTTTCTGCTAGATACTCTTAGTCTTTGAAATCACCAAGGGTTGGAAGGGACCTTTGAAGGCCATCTAGGCCAACACTCCTGCAACAAGCAGGGACATCTTCAACCAGATCAGGTTGCTCAGAGCCCCGTCCAACCTGACCTGGAATGTCTCCAGGGATGAGGCACCTACCACCTCTCTGGACAACCTGGGCCAGTGTTTCACCACCCTCATCGTAAAAAATGTCTTCCTTCTATCTAGTCCAAATCTACCCTCTTGTAGTTTAAAACCATTAGCCCCTGTCCTGTTGTAACAGACCCTGCTAAAAAGTCTGTCCCCATCTTTCTTATAAGCCCCCTTTAAGTACTGAAAGGCAGCCATAAGGTCTCCCCGGAGCCTTCTCTTCTCCAGGCTGAACAACCCCAACTCTCTCAGCCTGTCCTCGTAGCAGAGGTGCTCCAGCCCTCTGATCATCTTCGTGGCCTCCTCTGGACCCTCTCCAACAGGTCCATGTCCCTCTGATGTTGGGGGCCCCAGAGCTGGAGGCAGCACTGCAGGTGGGGTCTCACCAGAGCAGAGTAGAGGGGCAGAATCCCCTCCCTCGCCCTGCTGGGCACGCGGCTGGGGATGCAGCCCAGGATGTGGTTGGCCTTCTGGGCTGCTAGTGCATATTGTCAGCTCATGTCCAGCTTTTCATCCACCCTGCACTCGGCCTTGTTGAACCTCATGAGGTTCACACAGGCCCACTTCTCGAGCTTATCCAGGTCCCTCTGGATGGCATCCCATCCCCCAAGTGTGCCAACCACACCACTCAGTTTGGTGTCGCCTGCAAACCTGCTGAGGGTGCACTTGATGCCACTGTCTGTGTCATTGATGAAGATACGGAACAGCACTGGTCCCAATACAGACCCCTGAAGGACACCACTTGTCACTGATCTCCATCTGGACATTAAGCTGTTGACCACTACCCTCTGGATGTGACCATCCAACCAATTCCTCATCCACCAAACAGTCCACCCATCAAATCCGTACCTCTCCAATTTAGAGAGAAGGATGTTGTGGGGAATCGTGTCAAGGCCTTACAGAAGTCCAGATAGATGACATCCGTAGCTATTCCCTTGTCCACTGATGTAGTCACTCCATCATAGAAGGCCACTGGGTTGGTCAGGTGAGACTTGCCCTTGATGGAGCCATGCTGGCTGTCTCAAATCACCTCCCTGTCCTCTGTGTGCCTTCACATAGCTTCTAGGAAGACCTGTTCCATGATCTTCCGGGGCACAGAGGTGAGGCTGACACGTTGGTAGTTCCCAGGGTCCTCCTTTCTACCCTAAAAATGGGTGCAACATTTCCCTTTCTCCAGTCACTGGGGACTTCACCTGACTGCCACGACTTTTCAAGTATCATGGAGACTGGCTTGCCAATAACATCAGCCAATTCCCTCAGGACTCTGGGATTTATCTCGTCAGGTCCCATAGATTTCTGTCTGTTCAGGTTCCTCAGGTGGTCACGAACCTGATCTTCTCTTATAGTGGGAGGGCCTCTGCTCCTCCAGTCCCTGGCTTGTGGTCCACCCACTTGAGAGGTGTGGGAAAAGAGGTTGCCAGTGAAGACAGAGGCAAAAAAGTTTTTGAGTACCTCAGCCTTCTCCTTGTCTGTTATTACCAGTTTGCCAGTCTTGCTCATCATGGGGGGTATGCTTTCTTTGACCTTCCTTTTCTGGCTGACATACTTGTAGAAGCCCTTCTTATTATTCCTTGTGTCCCTTGCCAAGTTCAGGTCCAGATGTGCCTTGGCCTTCCTGACCCCATCCCTACACAACTGAGCACTGTCCCTATACTCTTCCTAGGTTACCTGTCCCTGCTTCCACTGCCTGTGCATTTCCTTCTTCCCCTTCAGCTTGACCAGCAGGTTTTGACTCAGCCATGCACTAGTCTGTTGCCTTCCTTTCCTGATTTCTTACACCTGGGTGATCAGAGCTCTCGTGCTCTATGGAAAGCATCCTTAAAAATCTGCTAGCTCTGTCATGCTCCCTTGTCCCTGAGCACAGTTTCCCAGGGGGTCCTATCGACTAACTCCTTGAAGAGCTGGAAGTTTTCTTCCTCTCCTTCTCTTTTACTACTCTCTTATAATGCAGTTAACACCTTAGATACAGAAACATGTCAAATAACTGAATCAAGTATTAAGGAGATGTATGGCACCATGTACTTTGTGGCATTAATAAATACTTCACTATGCTCCAGATTACTTAATGCCAAGTGTTAAGGAAGAAAATACACAGTGATATACTAATCTGACTCAACACACATTATGTTACTAAATTAGATGTGGTACTACTAACAATAAAAGAATGGCCTCTGTAAAGCAGCAAGTGTTTGGTCACTCTATACACAAATGCATTTTTATCAGTGAGTTCAAAGAGAATGAATGAAAAGGCTGGTGCCTGACAGCTACAGACAAACATCTGTCCTACTGGACAACTGTAAAACTGTGAAAGACATTCTTAGTCTGAAAACCTTGGGTTAATTCCTTCTGAGTGATCAAAATACACTACAAAATAATGACAATAACTCATTTCATAAAACAACTGTGGCTTCAAGTTTCACATTTAGTCCTTTTTCCTCAAAGTTTTGATAGAACTATTGAGAGAGGACAGGCTTTTTATCTTTACAAAGGATTACAGGAAAAAAAGCCATTGATTAAAGAGCCTGCTCCTCCCTTCTAACAATAACAGCACAAATGGATACTCTGCTTGGATGAGTAAATGCCTGCAAAAGGCCAACAATTCCATATATCCTCTTAACCTCTAAAACTGCCATCGGCTCTCTCATGTAGTGGTCCCACGGAGCAGTGCAATTGCCAAGACCGTGCACAAGGACACAGTCCATGAACTGCCAGCCACCATGTTTCAGGAAAGGGGAAGGGGTGTAGACTTCATGCAGACCTGCACAACCTTCTTTCTCTTTGCACCATCAATGCCCCAAAGATCATGTTAGGCCAACCACAACAGGAATCTTCTAATAAATCATTAAAAAACCCTAGAAGATTATTTTACTTTTTTTTTAGCTCTTAACCACATCAGGTATTTGATTTAAACTGGATTTAAACAGCATGAAAAAGTCTCTTTTCAGTTACTCAGCTTTCTTAGTAGGCTAAATGTTTCCTCCCAACTTTCACTCTGGTCATCAAGCTTCTTCCAGAAAAAAAAAAAAAAAAAAAAAAAAAAAAAAGGAAGGACAGTCTACAGAGCTCAACATTTCAATGTAAGAAACAAACTCAAACTGTCACAGTCTTCACATATTTATATGTAAAAGCAGAGAACTCCACTCCCTAACCTTCCAATCTTCTATTAAAAGAAAAAAGAGCACTTGAAGAACAGCTTCCCCCCACACACACCTGTGCAAGGGACTAACAGAATTACTATTAGCTATCAGTCCATCTTGTTTAAGGCAATTATCTAATTTCAAGGAGAACTGAGTTTCAGGAGTGCATTTCAGATCAGCCTTAAGAAAAGGTGGCAGCACTCCCTGGACAAAAAACAAGGCAAGCAGCATAAAAATCAGAGCACGGAAATGCTTTCAATGGGAGACTGGGGGTCTCTGAGCTAATGATTTCCCTAGCTGAAAGATAAGCGACAATTCAGGAAACAAAACTGAGATACCAGAAATGAGATATCATGTATTAGAGACTTGTAGTAAACAGGTCCTGCTGTTTCCAGAATCTTGAGTAGCGTTTTAGAGATTAGACAGCAAATAATTTAATTTTTCAAGTATGATTAATGGAATCACATGATTACTTTAAGACATGCTCATTCAGTATGCACATTTGCGGTAATGATATCTTATTATTATGGTAATAGTGTTCTTACACAAACATGCATAATAGGCTTTAAAGGTGCTACACATGATAATTATTAGTTATCAACGTGTCAGTTGCTTAAGGAAAATGTTTAATTACAGGTTAAACTGATCAGATGCATGTTTTGTTTAATGTATAGTTTTGAGGAACAGGTAACAACAGAAGCATCTCAGGTCTTGTCCATGTAGTCTGGAACTAAAATTTCAAGATAGAACTACTGTAATCCTCGTCTGGGCAGCAGGAGAGTTCCTCCATGCTCTAGAAGAAGAAAAAAACATCTTTTTCCACAGGTCTCGGATTATAAGAGAGTAAAACTGGGGTGAAAAGAACAAAGAATCAAAGCAGATTTAGCAAACAAACAGACATGGATAAAACAAGGGAAAAAAAAAAAGGATTATGGCAACAGGAAAGGGAAATCATTACAGGTTTACAGTAAAGCCCACCTGTGTCAGCATGATGAGAAGTGATGCTGATGGGGACTGACTGCAATGCTGAGACACAAGCAGTAGCTGGGGTGGAAGGGAAGCAGAACACAACTTCTACAGTTAAAGACTAATGCTCTTATGAGCTCCGGTTCTACCTTCTGTTCCAAGGAGTAAAAAGGGCACTAGGATCTGATGAATCAAGATAACAGTTATCTCCAGAACACGGAGCCACTAGAAAAAGGTGTCATAGAAGACAGACATTAGGGATTTGATTGTTTCCAAGAAAGATTTAACATGAACTGGAAGGAAAGAGAAAAATCAACCTAGGCACAGAAAGTAAAAAATAGACACAGGACTTGGGGGGTACATCCAGCCACAAAATCCTCTAATTTTTCCCAAATGTTAAAACAAAAATAAGTAATTATGCTTTGGTTTTTGGGTTGGGGTTTTTGGAATTTTTTTTTTTTTGGTATAATTTTTTGCAAGTCCAGAGGAGGCCACAAAGATGATCAGAGGGCTGGAGCACCTCTCCTATGCAGATAGGCTGAGAGAGTTGGGGTCACTCAGCCTGCAGAAGAGAAGGCAGCCTTCCAGTACCTAAAAGGGGCCTACAAGAAATCTGGAGAGGGACTTTTTACAAGGCCATGTAGTGATAGGACGAGTGGTAATGGCTTCAAACTGGAAGAGGGGAGATTTAGAATAGATATTAGGAAGAATTTTTTCACTCTGAGGGTGGTGAGGCACTGGAACAGGTTGCCCAGAGTTGTGAATGCCCCATTCCTCAAAGTGTTCAAAGCCAGGCTGTATGGGGCTTTGAGCAACCTGGTCTGGTGAAAGGTGTCCCTGCCCATGGCAGGGGGTTGGAACTAGATGATTTTTAAGGTCCCTTCCAACCCAAGCCTTTCTATGACTCTATAAAATGCGCATCAGTCAGAAACAGCACTACAAAAGGAAAAGGTTAAAGAAAAAGAAGAATCTGCCTGGTACTTGCCTTATATCCAATTCTCTTGCTTTAGCAGTTTAGTTGTGTTTAAAAAAACCCACAACCTAAAACCAAAACACAAAACCAGAAACAAACAAACAACTCAAAGAGAACGTGAAAATATGAAAATCAGCATTCTGCTCCTCATTCTGTACGATGGGTAGCACTGCATACTCTACTGTGGCACAGGAGTTATGTATATAAAACACTGTCCAGAGTATTTGCAAACATGGGGGTAAATAGTCCAATTGGCAGCACAGCCTTTCAAAGCAGGAGCCAGTAACATTTCGCTACAGAATGGAAAGGGACTTTCCTTGTACAGGCACAAGCTCTAGCTTGCTTTTGTTTTTGTAAACAATAGAAGGATTATTTCTACTGCCTCGTAAGTTGGGCTTTGCATTTCACAGATGTATACAAACACATACTTTTCTGAAGTACATAGTGTAAACTAGGTGTAAGATGTGGCAAAACGCAACTGTAACGCAACAGAATTTTCTTATTATCTACCCCTGCTCAATCACAATCAAGTCACCGTACAGTGCACAAGTGCTGTCACATCAGATTGAGCTATTCTTGCCCAAGCACAACACGGAAGCAACAAAGCATGGGAACCTGTATATCAAAAACATTGACAACAGCTTTGGTTACCAGCCTGGTGTTTGAATGTGATGTAACTGGTCTTGGAACCAAGCTGGAAACTAATCTTGGAACCAACTAAAGTCTTGTTATATTACGCTGTTCGAATGTGGTTAGGGCCTATTCACTGTGTTACAATGGGAATCAGTCCTCCATGCTAGCAATGCTCTAACTTGGCTGTACAGGGCTGACAAGCCCTATTTTAAATGTAAACCACTTTACATTAATTATTTTTAAGCCTTACAGGCAAGATAAACAAGTCTTACAGAAACAGTAGACACTTCAAGTGCAGACGTGCCTTTGCAGTGCCATAGGTTCCACCAAATATGAAAATGGGCCTGTCTCATTGCCAAGCAGCCATCCCCTGGTAGGCCTACAATTCCTTGAGATGCATTCAAATAAAAACTAGCAGCATGCTGTGCCAGTCAGCAGGGCTGACAAATATAAAAAGGGCAGTTATTTAACGTATCTTCACTCAACAGGAGCTCTGGACACAGAGGATCCATCTAACAGTAAAGCTGTTGCATTAAGCAAAAGGCTTGCTGTCTGCTGGATCACAAGGTATTCTCAACTGCCTTAATTTTATACATTTACTGTATGAGAAGCTACCAAGTTTAAGGAGAAAGCGTCAGTCTATATTTAAACTACATTTCTCAATGAGGCCTGGCAAAACTCAGACTTATGAGAGAAAGTTTCAGAGACACCCTCCTTCTTAGATAAAACAGATAAGATAACAAGGAATACAATGAGCCAAGAGTATAACTACTTTAAATGTGTTCCAAATTATGTACCTGGCAGCATTGCTTACCATTTCCCACAATTATTCTTTTAGCCAGAGGCATCGTAAGCTTTAAGACAATTCTAGAGTTAGTATTATCTCAGACATCACCAGGTATTATCCCAAAGTAGAGCCTCAGCAGTTCAGATATAGAAGATGTGTAAATTTAGTATCTGCTAGACATTGAAATGTCAGTTTAACTAGAAGGGATAATGAAATCTCCTGCCTTGCCACAAGTCTGGTTGAGGACAGGCTGCAATAGGACGTAACTGATGTTTCTGCATGGACTGTCACTGGTGAACAAAAGGGCACCTGCAAAAGAGCCAGACTCTCCAGACCCTTCAGATCATCTTAGTTTTCCCCTGCCCAGAGTGGTTCTTGCTGGACTTCATCCATCACTGTCTTCCAGCCCAAGCCTTATCTGTCCAGACACAAGGAGTATGAAGAGACATTGTTCAACATTCAGTCCCTTGATAATGCCAACATTGACTTCCCACAGGACCTCTGTCATGATCTTGATGAAAATTAATATCCCTATGACAGTAAGTCTAGTGCTTAAGCTCCCTTGAAGCAGAACACTCAAAAAGTTACAGTCAAACATGATATCAAAAGAAAGTAAGCTCATACAAGAATGACACAGCTGACAAAGCATCCAACTATTATTATATATACTTCAGAAGAAAATAAATTGTTCATCAATCTAAAATTCAGATGTCAGCTTCTATCTAGTCCTGCTTGAGCAACCAAATTGGTGAACTTTGAGGAAAGTCTCTTAAACGCGGTAATTGAGCTCGCCCTGCAAGTCACTGGAACAGCATATTCTGACACCCAGGGGTGGAGGATAAAGTGGGAGAGACACCACATACTCTTGAACTACCCTAACATATCTTAAATTCCAGGGCTTTAGACCAACAGTAGCATGCTTCTTTCTGAAAGGCAACTAACAAAGTCAAACATCCCTCCACACTTGACATACAATTTCAAACAGCTAGAAATAAAAAAAAAAATAATACAATGATTTAATTCTTATGATACAGAATTGAAAGACAATTTGATTTTAATAAAACATTCAAGAGATAAAAAAAGCTTAGTTTTGATCAACCCCAACTGTTAAAACATAGAAGCGATAACGATGATGGTATTGAATGCAAAAGCAGACTTCATTAATGTAGAAACATCTAAAGTCAACATAACACAAAAAAGCATAAATGGTCGAACAATGAGATTAGATAACAAACAAATTCTCCAGTTCAGGAAAAGAATCCTTAAAAATTGATGTTTAGCTGTCATAATAAGAAACTCATCACACTAAATTCACCATCCATTTGCCAAAACTACTCTTTTAAAAGTCATGGGTTACAAAAGAACATAAGCCTCAATCTGTCTGGAGATAAAAGACTAAGACTCAATTACACCTTTTAGCATGTGTTTTATATGAGATGCTATATTTCACCATTTTTTATTTCACTTTCAAGGTTATTCCTAATGAGTGCTTCAAGTTATATACTAGTCAATGACCTTCAACCATAGTGAAATAGTTTTGAAAAAGCAAGCTCAGAATCAGTGAACAAAAATACTCCAAATTAAGTTCTGAAAGAAATTCATACCAGAAAGCCCATAGTCTTGGTAAATGTTAAAAGATAGTGACAACCACTTTGTGTATCTGTACACACTGTTGTATTACAGACCATGACAATAAACCTAACTTTACGCTGGTTTTATTGTAAAGTACCTTATATAAACCTTTACCCCAATTCCGCACAAGCTTGGGGAAACTACGCACAGATTTTATTTCGTCCAGCTCTGGGAACTCAACTATTCTCTACAGTGAAACATGGCTAAAACTTAACAAACACCACCATGAAGTTTAAGGCATGAAGTGGAAAAGAAAATACACACAGCGCCTGAACCACAGGGCAACCCTTTCATGGAAACAAAAGGCCCTCATTCAGAAGAGCACAGATAATATTCTTTGATACTTGCGTGACCCACAGAAAATACCACAGGTTGTTAATAAACAGAAAAGTCTAAAACCTATTTTACATCCCTTTTCAAAAATGGCACCTCTATCCACAAAATTCCATATTGTATCAGTTAAACAGAAAGATGAATATGCAACATTTACTAAATCACTTTCCAGCCTTTATTAGCTGGTGAGCTCATCATAACCCTAGCTGGCTTACGAGATCTGAAAGAATCAGAGAATAGGGAGTACAGTTAACAGCCAGCGAGATAAACACAAACAGAACCATTCAACAGTTTCGTGTGCTTAGTTTATTATACATTTTTATAGTAAGAGGCAGAACCAATAAATAACTCCATTAAAATCTCATTAGCTTTGATCAATGAGTATGGAAGATAATATAAGAACAAAGCTGAATTTAATTTGTTAGTGAACAGGACCATTTTCTTCAAGACTCTAGTTAAAATTTAAGTCAATTTTTACCCGCAGCAGAGGAAAGACAGATGAGTGTAAACACAACAGAAATAACGCAAAATTTGTTCACATGATTTAGTACTAGATAAACCACTGTCTTCATACGAAAGAAACAAACCATATCCACAACATAGCACTGAAGACTGCTTAATTTCTACACTTCCTTATGAAAAGCCAGCTGCTAAAATAAAATGAAAATGTGCTTAATCTATTCAACACATTTTATGCAACTACAGGTATGAATTCATTCTTTCAGTTTCTCAAGAGAATAGATTTTGATTTTTAGCCTAAATAACTCAGGTTTACACAGTTATACTGTCCATGTCTATACTTACTGTTAATTATTTCCTTTCTAAAAACTCTTGGAAATACCAGGCAACTTCAGTCAAACTTAAGAGCAACTAGAGGTTAACAAAGATCTTTAAATTCCTACATATTTCATGAAAATAAGCAGAGGTAGATAAAAAAAAAAAAAAAAAAAAAAAAAGGCTTTCTTCTTTGCCTTCTCTACCCACAGCAAGGTGCATTCAGACACAGCCTGAAGGAATATGAGCTATAGAAAAGTGATAGAATAAATAGTAAAAAAACAACAGAGGAAAGGAGAGGAAAAAACATCAAAGGAAACTGCAGCTAGCAGCTGGGAGGAGAGATTAAATCCCCTGTTAAAAATCCATGTTTTACAGGGCTTGCTACACCATATATAAACGGGAATTTCTGGTATTATAGCCACCTGTCTATCAACTTTTTTAGCCTTCAGGGCAAACAGTGTTTTCCTTTAAGCCTCTTAAGTCAGTATATTACATTACTCGGGTATTGTTATTTACAAAGTGCTCTATGTGCACCTACTGCTTTACAGCCAACTGAAGTGACAGCTCAGGCCTTAAATAAGATGCAACATTTAATGAGAGGCATGGCAGCTCGAGATGACAGTAAACAAAAAGACACTGTATTAAAAACATGCATCAAAACAGTGAAAGAGGAGACATATAAATAATGTGCTTGCAAATTATTAGTTACTATTTTTAAATCAAAGAACTGTGATCTAAGGATTAAGAGCAGATGACTTGGGATGAAAATAAATAAATCTGGGTTCTCTATCAAATTCAGGCACCAACAGCCAACGTACTCTTTGATATAAACCGTTATCTAAGTTCTAAAGAAAATGATAGCATTTCCTCTTGTAAGACTAGAAAAGGCTGTTTTAGTAGCATAATAAATTGCACAGAATCTCAGATACTTTCTGCGTCAGACCCATAGCTAGTGTTTGAACCACGAGGTATTTTTTTGAGCTATGCTATCTTGACAGAAACAAGTAAGACAGTACAGAATTACCCAACAACCTAGGGAGAATGAGCAAACTCATAATTACTCTTCACTTGGAAAATGCGAAAATTTATTGCTGTCTGAATTTTTCCTGTCTTCTGTTCAACTAGATGGATTTTGTTTGTAATTCTTTTTTGTTATACTACACAATGGCTAAAACCCAAAATCTCTGTCCCATCATACTTGCAGACAAGTCCACATCAACCTTTAGCATTCTTACCAATGAACTACTGAGTTTATTCGGTCTCTCACCATAAATAGGTCATTCAGACATGTACATTCATGGAACCTTTCTTCCCCTAACATCTCAATTTTTCAACATCTTTTTGAATAGACAGTAGAATTAGTCTGTGTTTTAGCATAGTGTCACAAACGATGCATTCTAAGGTCACGCCACTTCCTTCTCCTAAATGATACTACTCTGCTTTTTCAGCTGAACACTGCACTCACCCTCTTAGCTCCTCAAGAGATAAATAGGTGCTCAGGTTCAAACTGTTCTCAAGCATGACCCAACCTACTTTTCTGGAGCTACTGCCCTCAACTGTCTTATATCTCCAATCCAGAACTACGATCTACAATCTTTTATTGTGAATGTGCCATTTTATACTTGATTGTATTTAAATGTGTGTTGTTCACATAAGCACATATTACCAACCTGGGTCAGTCTGCGCAATTCATTTTCTACCTTTAAATAAATAACATTTAATGTCACCAAAATTTTTATCTAAAAAGACATGCACTGGACAGTACTCAGACAAAAACTCTGAAAACAATGGACGATCTTAACTTTATAAAGCAACAAAAACCTGTCTTCTCCCAGGTTTGGGTTGGTTTTTTTTTTCCGTTGTCCAGTATTTCCTAGAACACTGACATATTAGCAGCTCCTATGGTTGGTAGTATGTAAACTGAAATATGCATAAAATGAACCTCAAAGAGCCTGCAAAGAGACCATTTGAAGTGGCCACTCCCATTATTGGTAAAAGCTTGAAAACCAGCTGGGACATCTGAAAGTTAATATACCACTACAGGCCACCAAAAAAGTGAATGAAAAGCAAACCTCATGCAGCATGATTACTCAAAACAGTAAGCAAACGTAGGGCTGCACGCTGAACTACCTGCCAGCAACAGTAATGCCATCTTGTAAAGGCTGCTAAAAAGGAATTACAGGAATTGGGGATTGTAGTCATGAGCTACTATAGCAAGTCATCACAAGACAATAAAGGTGAAGCCTATGTAACCAGATAAAACACAGCTTTCTTACTGTGATCATGGAAAAAGTGTAATCACAAGCAGCACCAAGATTTTTTGGTTTATCCCTTGTACCTGTATGACTCTTGTTAAGCCAAAACTGCAAAGGAAAGAACAGCCATCAAATTAAAAATCTCCAAAATCCAAAAAGTTGTGTTGTTTTGCAGGAGGTGGGGGGGCAGGGAATTAAGTGGCTTCAGTGTATCCACAATGACAATACCATTAAAAAAGTATAGTGAAAAATATAATCCTCTAACTACAAGAGAGATCCAAATAAGGGATTTTGTGATGGTGGCAATGGGGTTGTTACACTGTCTGATAAATAACATAACTGGTTACATCAGAACATACGCTAAAAGCATATGCTAATGGCAAGGCTGCTTTCAAAGCAGCAACGTGAAAGCAATTTGGCTTTTCTCTGCACCACCTACTTTGAATACTGGAGTTTTTATCAAACCTGAAATTACTGCAGCCTTCACTAAGCTACGGTTAGCATGAGCAGCAACGAAGGTAAAGTAAAATCTAAACTACAACCAAAGCAGAGTACAGTTGACCATGAAACTGTAATGCACATAAAATACAATACTATGAGGTATATTCTTCCTAAGGTCTTAACTGTATGAAGTGTTTTAAACATGTTGTACAAATCAGTTTAATCCCACAGAGCCAAGAAGCAGGATTTTCATCCAGAATATATTACCGCTTATGCCTTTGTTCTTCTGAATCACGGCTGCTGAATCCAAGAGGTTAACAGCTGAAAATTAGCATATTCCTCTAACATTTAAGAATGCTTTAAACCACTGATTGATTTTTCTTATCTGTTAATACATTCCCTCCTCCCCCCCCATTACAGATCGAAAATTTAATAAACTAACATGTTCGCAGTACACCATGTGAAAACCTTTTAGGATAGTTTTGTTCCTGAATCCTCCTGTTAATACTTTCATAGTAGAGGTGCACAGTCAACAGGAGTTACTCTATTCACCCCTCATTTAGCAGTACAGTCCTGAGTTTCAGATGTTACAGTTGAGTCATTCCTCGGAACATGGCAATGCCACAAACAGTGGATAGGATTTCATGAATACCAACCCTACAAGCAGCAAAAAAGCAAAGACCAAAAGATTTTTAAAAGTCTGTTTTTCCTCTATTCAAGTATTTTGAGCTTTACAAAACCCTAAATTGCCAAAGAAAACAAAAATGCCAAGAAGAAGCAGCTGCAAAAATGGCACAATCAAAATAGTTTCTACATACTTTGAAACACTTTTCAAAGTTTTCCAGATCTTGGCAAATAATAACCAGCTCAAATTTCCTAAGTTCGCAGATTATCAGTTTCACAAATAATTTTAACGTACAATTGGAATATGTTAAAATTCTGTTTACATTCATCTAAAGATCATAATATTTGACTACAGAATACACAACTCTTGATTATCAAATGTGTGCTTTGAAAAAATGTTCGTAGGCTGTCTTATACATTCAAACCCAGTCTTTTTTTGCAAATGTAAAGAGATAAATTGTAAAATAAATTTTTAAAGTCAGTTAAAGCCAAGAAAGAGGTCAGAATGAACATAAAGAAATCTTCCCTCTACCAAACTTTAACCAGTGCAATGGACTGAAACTATGATGCTGAAGGTTGAGTTCCTTGCTCCCTTGTGCACTTTACGATCCAAAGTGGCACAGGCAGTAAAAATCCTAAATGTCACAGATCTTATTTTTTTCCTGGAAGACTTGGGCTCCCTAATGCCTTTGCAACATCAGGCCTTAACACTTCAGGCCCACATTACACTATATTGATTAAAACAGTAATTCAGAAAACCTGGAGAAAAGAAAAGGGGGGCTGAACAATCACAGTCAATCTCATCACCTCAATGACATGCTGTGAATGTAATTAATCCTACATTTATTTAGAGAACTTCACACCCTACACATAAAGCAGCAACTCCCTGCTGGCTTCAGACTAGGTAATTATGTTGTAACAAGGACTAGGTTTCGATTATAACAAAAAGAGATGAAAAGAAAAACAGACCTATGAAGCTAGCCTATCTTTTAGTGTATGTCTCACCTGCAAATCAAGAGAAGCAAATATAAAGTGTTTAGGAATATCTGACATAGCTTTAATTTAGTTAATTCCAATAAAGACAGCGGCTTCTACAGAGACTATAAATGCCATCAGGAATCCTGGTTTTTACTTTAAAGCAAAGAGTCCACGCTTGAACTGGCATGTTACACCTACAGCCACCAAAATCAGCAAGATTACAATTGTCTTAGGTTGCGGAGCACACATACCCCAAGGTGCGACTACAGAGCACGCATACATTAAAGCAGCCTATATACCGCTATTAAAAATAATAATAATAATAAAAAAAAATAATCAAGCTGCAGAGTCCCACAGGACACACTGAGGCAATTTAACAGCTCATCTCTCAACATTACAGATTTCCTTAACTGCGCAAGTTGAAGCTACTACAATACGCAATACAAATAATGATTTTATAATTTTTTGCAATAGAACAGATCATGAACAAAAGGTGAGATGGTGAGTTAAAAAGCAGAAAAATAGTGATAATGAAAAATGTAATACAAATTACATGGGATCAAACACCTTATTCTCCTGCATTCCTCATACGCATAAAACTCTGAGAAGTATACAACTGTGCCTAAATAAGTATACAAACCCCTGGAAAACTGCCAGGAACACTAACAGCTTCACCTCCAATTCAGGAACACAGAAAATACACATTTACTGATACTAAAGTGGTACATGTTTAAAACAAAACATGTATTTCAATGTTAGGTAAAAATATTTTAAATTGGCACAGGCTCAATTTTTCTCGTATGTAGGGCTGCAGTACGCACTTAACTGCCTGCTCGGGCACGGACTGGACTCATAGAAGTCATTCAGCCTTCCACTCATGTTATGGCCAGCAGGCATCTTGCGGCTGAGCTACCAGAAGGCACATACGTACAACAGTGGACAACAAAAAGCAACGTGAATAGTGACTGGCACAAAGGGGAATACAAAACACTGGAGAAAGACATCAGGCTACACAAAGGAACCTCAGCACAGCAAGAGGCAGTGGGTAAACTACTCTGACCACTATAAAGGACACAACTCCTACGGGGTCACACATAACTCCCCTCCGCAGAAGGGAAAAAGCTCTCCTGAAACAAACCCACACCTAGATTCCTCTGGTCTTAGCAGCCCATATTGCAGCTATCAACCAACCAGTGGTTTCCCCAAAGCTCCTTCTCCTCTCCCTCATCTCCTCCTGCTCAGAGTAAGGCGTGAAAGATGGAGAGAAAAGCTCAGGCTTATACAAATTCAGTTATAACTTCACCTTGGAGAGGCTGCCATATGTATCATAGTGGTTTGCAAAAGCTCTGACCTAAAGAAAAAAAACATGCAAACCAGACAAATTAAATTTAATTTTATTATGGAAATGAAAGTAGTAACAGAAGTGACAGCAGGGTGGATGATAAGCTCACTTAGCAGGGGGATCAAATGAAGTGATGACATGTCATTACGACCTCAGGGGTTAAAGATGCAATTTTCCATCTGGCTGCATCTGGCTTTTCAACATACACGTTGACACCACCTGCCGAGATTTACTACAGGCTGCCTCCATAGGTCTTTGTTTAGCTTTTGGTACCCAGGTTAACATGTACTTTTCCCTCATTTCTGTTAAGTTTTGCTGACTAACATGCTCCCTTTCTTCAAAACCCAATGAACAGTTAAAAGGATTTTACATGCCAATTTATACAATAGATCAAATTAATACTAGTAACTTCACAAGCAGCTCAAAGAGAGAACTAGAAACCTAGAAAGCAGGCAAAACTAGCTTTAAAATTGCAAACAAGAAGATGAAATTTTAGCTACACTTGCTAATATCTTGCATTGTCTAAGACTTCTAGGAATCTACTTTTGTCTTAGTAACAGCTACCTGAATGAAATCATTTTTCTGAGAAAAAAAAAAAAGAATCCTTAGAATTAAAGAACTAGATTGTACTCACCATACCCAATTGACTATTAGCCACCTGCATGTGTTTTATTCAGCAGCTTAGTAATTTCCAATTCTAGATACATTGTGCTTAAAATAAATCATCTTTTGCCAGCACAGTGACACATTCACTTATTCACCTAATTTAGCCACAGCCAAACTATGATCTCAAACCAAATTTGTAATCAGCTATTGACACACTGATGGCTATAAGGTTTTTGTTTTCACGCTGAATATTTAAAAGCTAGTACCTACCAGTGGTGTTCCTCTCCTAGTGGCTTAATCGGGAATAGGACTGTATGCTTACTACCACTCGATACATCCATTACATTTTTCCCTGTGCCAAACTGTTTTTCTAAACCTACAGCTCCCAGACTTTTCTCTGCCAGTACAGGTGAGCTAAAAAGTTTGCTTCCAGCTGGTTTTTAAAGTGCCCAGATTCTTCACTAAAAAGAACCTACAGTCTGTTTTAACTGTTTAAACAAAGAGGCTGCAACCTCCGCTAGGACTTGGTTACATACCAGGGAAAGCAGAGAAGAAAAGAAAAACCCTCCACAGATTTTGAGAGCTGCCCTGGGACCACAGCTATAAAAAGACAGGAGAAAATGGATACAAAGAAAGTTAATGAAGCTTGCATGGAGCAAAGAATAGCTAGGAAACAAAACAGATCCAGACTGATCAGACACGCAAATAACTTCATTGAGAGACCACAACAAAAATACCTGTAAATACCTTCCCCTCCCAAAGCGTTTTCACCACAAAGGCAGTTACCTTCTTCCCCTGGAATGGAAGATGTACCACCCCACGCTCCAGATGCCTTACTCACCTTTGGAGAGCTGGGAACCCTTGTCCTCAGCAGACAAGTAGCCAGCCATTTCTATACCTGTTAAGGTATTTTCTGAATGACAAGTGAACTTTGTTGCTCCCTTCGATGTAAGGGAAAAAACAAAGTGTTCCTGTTCACTTCGCACATGCTTAACTTCAAGCACATGCTTCGCTGCTGAACTGAACAGGAATGACTTAAGCGCATGCTTAAATGCTTTCCTGATTCAGACCCTAAAAATAGGAATGGTTTCTGCAGTTCCTTTCTCTTGTTCTCCTAATGACAGACAACTATTGTGCCGTGTCATTATGACAATAAGATACCTTAATTGCCCTCTTTCCATAAGCTGTCAGTTCTGCTTAACTGGTACATAATGTATGCGTCTGGGAGTAAATGTGTTAATATATCAGCCACTTATATCTACCATACATTTTCCTCTGCTGTATTTAAAGAAAGCCATGGTTTTTATGACCGACTTACTAGACATTATATTCATTGATATGGGCAGCAGCAATATTACTGTCTCATGACTCATTTCTTTGTGAAAGATGCATGAAATAACTTTCTCCTCCTTCATTTACTGCACTTTTTCAACCCAACTTCAACCTGAACATGAATTTCCCCATACTTGTATTTAAGGTGTGGCCAAAAAAGGCCTCCTCAAAAATGACAGTGTAAAATGAAGTGGCTGTTCCTGTAACTAGTCAGGATTGATGAATCAAAATGTTTGGAAACACCTGCAGTTGCTTTAGAGTATTTTGTGCATTGTTTTCCTGTAGTGACATTGGCATTGAAAACATACAGAGAAGAGTAAGAATCAACAGTATCTACAACGTGTAATAAGCAGCTATGAACTGAAGGCCTTTAATTCTAGAAGTACTGGTAAGGTTACACCTAAATATACAGCCTATGCACGCTGGCTCAATTTTCTTTCATATTCCCCTTTCTGATCATTATTATTACTACCAAGTTCCCTCTATATCCCTTCCTCTTCAGTGCACAATACACAAGAAATGGTGTTATTTTTTTCTCCCACAGCCTCTCATTAAATTGCGAACTGGAACACAAAGACTGTTTTTAACCATTGTTTTATGAGTCTATATGTTGCTATATTAACAAATATGACAATGGCATTTTTTGTGTTTATATTAGTAACACCTTCCTTTTCAGAGAAATATTACTTGCAGCTCATAGACATACTTTTGTGGGCTTTCAGAGAAGGCTGTGAAGACAAAAAGTGAGGGAGAAAAACCAAAAGCTGTATGAAAAATAGAATAAATCAGACAAGAACAATATAAAGCTTAGTAAGATTTGAACACACAGCTTTCTTTGTTCATTTAATCCATTTTTCACTGTTTTCCTACCAATACTTTTGATTTTAAACCATTAAAGCATGCTGATATTTCTAACCAGTCTGGCTGCAAAGTTCCCAAGACTCTGGAAATAAGTAAAGCCATGCTGACTCCGCTGAAAGAACACAGGTGAGACACGGAAGTGCTGAAGTGTAGGGACTTTGCAGTGACAGCATCATCGTTCCGTCTGAAGTGAAGTGGAAGCCAAAGCATACTGCCAGGGAGAGTGACCTGGCAAGCAACTACAAGGGCAAGAGTACACAGCACAGAGAGATCTGTGACACTTATTTTGGTGTTAATAATCAATTGGTACAACTGCTACAGTCCACAAATCAACTGTTTCATACAGATGTAAATGTGGATCTGACCAGAATTGGAAGTTGTCAATTCTATTGGAAGTTATAAATTCAATCCTGAACTAGGAGTTGTTTGAACCTTTTTCCTAATGTTACTTAAGTGCTATATAAACATTTTTCTTCCTAAGACAGATCGCAATAGAATGAAAATTCCCCAGAAGCTGTTTTCCCTCCCCAAACCATTAATATATTAACGAAAATTCACATTTTAATTTAAAATGCAATTCCTCCTTCCCTTCTCCAATGATGTCGCTACATAAAAAAATGCACTGAATGTCTTTGCTTATGTAGTAAGAATAGCTGGATAGCCAAGGTTACTAAATGAAAAAGACTGATCACATTGCCATTTACAGGAGATAGCATTTCTTTTGATTTTACTGATACTTGTCCATAGATGAAGTATGCTAAAAACATTTCCCACAGCAGTAACTACTTAAGAACTTACTTGGTTTTTTGAATCCAGATGCAATAGTCTGTAATGAAGAGATCATTAAGGATGTAGGCAGGGTCATTCTCCATAAAAATCTTGTGAATGTCCAGCAGACACTTCAAAACTGCAGCTTTTCCTGGAAAGAGATTTTTATTTTTGTAATTCACTAGAAATCATAATAGGTAATCTTTACCATCTTCTCACCTTTGAGGCTTTAATAACCATGCTATCTACAACCATCTTGTAACTTTGATGCACAGTCTCAGAATGGCAGTAGTATGACTATGCCCTTCAGTATCCACATTGATGTGGAGCCTCTGAATTCAGTAGGAATCTCCCTGCAAGACTAAAGCCTCAAGGCACAGTCATGCGTGTAATTCTCTACAGCTGAAGAAGCTCCCTCCCCCAGCTTTTCTACTTCTCTGAGCTGTGCTGGCCCAAAATTTAGCAGTCATACAGTGTACCGTATTGGGGGGGGGAGGGGGGCGGGAAGGGCAAGCAGAAGAGTAACTCGCAAATAACAGAAAGTTATGTTCCATCATTTATCTGAAGAAAGAGAAAACCTATTTCCCTGTATGCTACACAAATACCTGTGTTGGAAAACAGCGGGGTTGGAAACACACAGCCCACATCAGGGTCGAGCACGCAGGAGCCACAGCAATTGCATTAGCCAATGTAAGCAATGCCATCGCCAACACCTAACCATTGCATTAAATTAAGCAGAACTTCTCCTGCTTCTGCTGGTTACAGAATAATTTGGCAAATTGAACCCTAGAAAGAAAAACTCACTTCAGGCTCAAGAAGGTGCCATTTGACATACACATGATAAATACAGTAAAAGATTAAAAACTTGAATGTTTTCTCATTCTACAACCAGAAATATTTCTGTAGTCAGTTTAATTTTCCACATATGCAACCACTATTTATGAAGAAGAGAACTGACTAACATGACCTTCAATTAGCTGGAACCTCCTCCCCTAGTTTTCTGATGGAAGTTGCTAAGGGGTTAAGTGCAGAAGACGAAAGAAAAAAGAAAAAATATTTTCACTTTTTAATGGGGCAAAAAAACCCCAAAACCCACATTCAAATTAAAACAGCCACTACTGCAAATGGAATCTAATAACCCTCTCCCAAGAGGCTAGCTCCTCCTAGGCTATGAAACCTGAACATGGATGAAATTACACTTTACAGATTTAAAAAAAAAAAAAAAAAAAAAAAAAAAAAGATCAGAACTCCCCCTGCTGTTCAAGCACAAAATTTGTTTGTTTTTAAGTAACTCCTGCTGAAAAAATATAGACAGAAAATGAAAGTTAAAGGATGTGGACAATGACAATAAGAAGAAAGAACATGGGGAGTGAAAAGCCATGGCAAACAGAACTGAAAAACCTCACTGGTTTGGAAGAGACCAATTGAAGAAAAATCAGGAAAGAAAACAAAATCCCAAGTATAACTGATGAACTTTTAGATTGTTATCATCATCAATGCTTGTCAAGCCAAGATTGTCAAACTTAACTATTTTGACTAAAAAGAAGTGTGCTTTTTAAAAAAGAAATGATATGTGGAATTAAAATTTCGCTAATTTTTATGGTTCTAGCTGTCAAGCTGCCAGCCTGAACCATTTACAGCATCTACTACTGTTACTCATCTGCCAAGTAACAATGTAAATTAGTGACTATAACACTAATTCTCAATAAAAAGTAGTCTTTTTTCATAAATTAAAGTTTTGGATGATAGTAGCTTAACGGGCCTCTAATCAGAGAGGCTGCAAATCTAGCTAAACTTACTTAAAATAGGGAACCCTACATACAGGCAAACACATAGAGCGCAGCAAACTACCAAACTTCTGCTTTCAGAATACGCGTCTTACACATACACCTTTGAACAAGAAGTCCTTATACAAAACTGCACTTAACTCCGTACCACGGGAATTAAAAATAAGAGCTGAAGAGCAAATGCTATTTAAGCCTTAATGCAGGACATTCCGTAACACACAGATGATTCTTGGCCTATTTCTGTGAAATTCCACACTATGGGTTATGTCTTTGGATACCTACTTCAGTCTTCAGTAGACATCGTCTTAACTTTCAGGCTGTGGCTTCGTATTCAGTAGTATTATTACTTACACTGGCTTAAGTACTCTTTGTTGCACTCCGTTGCCTCCCTCTTTTCCACAGCTCTTTGTGATGTGCCAGTGCAAGTATTTGTGAAACCATATCAAGTATTTGTGAAACCATATAATGAACTGGATCAGAGAATTGATGAAGGCAAAAGATGAACAGGCTAGGGGATTTTTTTGGCAGCTGTGTGAGTCCAACTCACTGAAAGGTGAGTCAAAAAGCAAACCTCACTGAAAGTGAGTCAGAGCAAACCTGAAATGTGCTAGTTTTAAAAGTCCTACTTCTTTTGTAGCCCTAGAATTGTCATTTATTACAATTCACTGTATACTGGAGTTAAGAAAGCGACAGAATAGAAGATGAAAACATGCCAAGGATAACCAATTTAATTTTCTTCACATAGCTTAAAGAGGCAAGCTCTTTTAAGTTCAAGGGTGAAGAAGAGAAACTGTCTGTTTAGAAAAACAGCAATAAATGTTTAAGAGCAGGCACAAGAAACTTTGATAATAACCTCAGGAAAATAGAAATGATTTATTTCTAAGCTTTTGTGTATCTTCTGTGTAAAGTTACAGCTCTGCATTATGCTGATCAATACAGTGCTTTTTATGTACAGATACTGTTTCCTGATTATTCAAAAAAACTAGTTATGTTTAAAAGTACAAGATTGCAACTTCTGTAATAGAATCAAAAATACTTGATCTTCTAAGCTCTTAAAATTTAAGATGTAGAATTTAAAAATACATGATTTAAGACAGACTCTAATACCCTTTATTTTTGGCGTGAAGATCTGTGTTAGAGGTAAAGGAGGATAACAACCAACTTGAAATTGGGATATATTGCAAGATGTGATACCAAATCTAAGTACTAAACCATTGCTTTTCTTAGACAAAGGTGGTTTTCTTTTCTTGCCATTAAAAATCATTACACTGCTGTTGGGGAGAAGATGAGTTGCAACTTCACAGGAAAAGCAGCAGAGTGGCTGAGCAGACAAGGCAAAAATCATAAGAGCTGGAGCACAGGTCTGCAGCTCACTGGATTCTTCTGGAGTTCATTGCTATGACAGCTGGTAGACGACAGCCCACAACTTTAATTCTACGGTTTCAGAAATCCAGTCCTCTTTCAGCAGATCAGTTCAAAAAAGAGACAATTTGACCCCAACCCCACCTCTGTATCTGCCATTTGATGTAATAACCTACTCATTTTACACCATCAGGAAATTCTACCAGCTTTCATACTGAGTATTTGGAAGCAAAAGAAATTAGTTGTCCTATCATTCTATTTTACATTGTCATTTTTCCTGCAGACTTCTTTGTGTTTTTTCACATTTTGAAGAAGGAGGTGGACTCATCTAAGAAGATAAACTGAACTTTACTGTCTCATTAAGAAGTGAGAACAGCAGCATTCTTAAAAACAGGGAAAGAACTCTTACGGACTTTTAAATGAAAACGTCTTGGTAACAACTTACCCAGCTAGGCAATGGTACTATCTGTTTTTAATGGATAATAATATCATCTTAAATCTATTAGTGTTAAGTGCTGTATGGAAAGAAGCAAAGCATATTTTATGTCACAGAAAATAGCACAAATGATTATTAGCTCACAGATGATAACTTCTAAATCAGTATTATGCAATGGTAACACAGCGTCAGTAAATACTGACAGAACCAGCCCACACCACTTACTTATTACAGATCTACTGCAAAGAAACAGGGCTCCATATATTTACATTAAAAACACACCTGATAAATTTTTGTTAGTCAACTGTCAAATGCAGTATATGTATTTTGTTGGAAATAGCATTGTAGCTGGATGTACCACTGCATTTCATTCCATTTTTTAATCCTATCCAAAAAAACCCAGATAAATACAGTAGATATCCTAGATAACTATGCTGAATTTTGAACAGTTTTGCTGAAGTGTTTTAAGTATTATACAACACTAAAACAGCATCTGAAAAAATCTGCTGAGGACCTCAACATTAATCAGCTTATTACATTCGTCTTACAATCAACACTTTGGCAGGAGGTCTTAGTTCAATATAAAAAGTGTTTCAGCCACACACAAGGATCGTTAACAGCTTAAAAATGCAGTATCCTGTACCTTGAAAGTGATCCACCAACACAGCGCTAATATTTTTAAAGTCGTCACATAACTTGAGGCATAACAATTCAGTCCCATCAAAATTCTTTACTATTTTTAAATAAATTAGCTTACTGTGCTTATTATTATTCTTGAAACATTGTATTATACTATGTCCCAACTTCTGTTACCAGCATCCTGAAAGAAACCTCAAGTCAGGATGAGGTCAACTCAAACCGATTCCTCCTTAAAGTTAAACACCAAACCTCTTGCATCTACATGAAAAGCAATAGTTTTGTGGTACTATTAATTGAATTCATTATCTGTTACTTGACAGTCATTTTTACCTATGTTCATCAAACATATACTTCAATAAAGTGCCAAACCAGTAATCCATCACTTCCAGTAAACAAAGAGGGTAACAGAGTATTTCATGCTATAACTACTATGTTTTGCACATTGCACCGAAATTTCTCAAAAGCATGGCTCAACTTCCACTGAAGTTTGAAGGAGTAAACATTTTGGCTGAACAAATGTGCCTTGGCAGTGCAACCATTATTTACAAATCCATTTCTTTTAAGAATACATAGACACACACTTTCTTTCTTCCCCCCGCTTCTGATTACAGACAGATAATACATCAATTTTGTATGTTTCCCAATTCTTCGGTAGTTGGCTATTTAAAAAAACCATAGCGCTTTTCACACTATACACACACCATAATAGTAAAAAGTAATTTGATACACAAACCTCAGAACTTTCAGAAGTTAACATTAATCACCATTACTTTTATCACTACACTGCTAACTTGCTAATGCCCCTCCCAACAGATTTATGTCCACATAAAGGAAGTAATATATCTGTATCTGCTTCCCAGACATCACCTGGAGATTACCACAGCTCATACTCAAGATAGTGTTCTCCTCTCTACTATTAACAACAACTCCAGTTGAAATTAACACACATTCTGTTTTCTTGAAGCTTGCACATGCCTTTTCAGCATCCTGAAGATCCATGGCCAGCTCTGCGGGGGCAGCTGGTTGCCCCATCCTGCACCGTTTCCCAGGCAACCAGCACAGCACAGACATGCACAGAACGAAGCCAGACCTGCTGCACTTCTTAACTTCTTCCACTGCTTCTAAACCATTCTAACCATCAACTAAATCAAGTTGAATTTCTTTTAAAGCTTATGGCAGTAATTTTTATGCAAATCACTGAGGTCAGAAAAAACAAGGCTAGCCTATCTCCCATAGAGAATGAGCTAGCATACCCAAACTACTCCTCAAGGGAAGATGGGGACTTTACTATTGGAGCAAGACCATCATGGGCGACACAAGGAGACCATGACGATAAGCACTACCAGGGCCACTGTGCTTTGGAAGCAGAGGGTATGGAGGCAACATGTCCAGCCTAGGAGGATGGAGCAGGAAACCTGACACAGGTATTGTAGATGCCACCTCCCTTACCAAACTACTGAGAGTATTTTGTTGGATCATTGAATGTTTGCTCCAATAGCATTTTCCATCATAACATTAAAAGAAAAGCAAATAGCTCACCTCTCATGTACTCTTAAGAAAGATCTAAAAGGCTGGCAGCACTGTATGATTTCAGTTTTGTTATCAGAATTTTATTTTTTCACATTTATGAACAGCAGCATAAGCCACTGGAGATAAGTGAAGAGGGACAGCACATATCTTCCCCTTAAAACTTCACTACCCAACTGTTATAATATAAATGGTATTTTGAATAATCAATAGTTTTTGGCAGTAGTAGAGATTAATATTGCCATTTATGACTTTTTTTTTTAATCCTGCAACTCACAAGCACTGAAAATAAACCAGCAAAGTGCTGCTTCTCAGTGATTCTTCTTTCTAAAAAACCCAAAACACAATTCTTTTTTTGAAAATAGTAACTCAGAATAAATAGAAAAGTTGCGAGTAACTTTAACAACCCAAGATATAAACATGATTGTGTACCACTGCACAACTGGAGCTAGAACAACCATAGGTTTGAAAATTTGTAGTGTTACGTGAAAACTGTCTGGGATAAACAGGGAATATATAAAAAGAATGCTGCTGCTGAAAGAATAATTTGCGGTCATTAAGATGATGACAGCTCCACTCCTGAAAGTGAAACAAAACAAAGCTACAAACATGTACCGTGTAGTCAGTTTTTTTATTCTTCAGTTTTAATTTTTTTTTTAATTATTTTTCAACAGAATAGTTTTCATGGTATTCACTGCTTGGTTTTTTTATGAACAGCTCTACTTGGCTGTTATTTAGAACTGTCTTATTTTCCTAATAACAAGCAGAGAACTAAGATAATGTATCCAAGTCAGAGATTTTGGCCTCTGCTCCTAAGAGAGAAAAATTGTATAGAAAGTACTAAAAGAACAGTGATGCAAAAAGAGTTTTGATGCTGATACAAATTTAGGATTTCTGTTCTTCCCAGACTACCACTGGACTTACCACAGAGTAATCTCAACCATTTTGCCTTAATCCTATGAAGAACTGTAACACTGAATATGAACCGCAAAACTACCCCTTGCTCTCCAATGCGTGATTCTGTATGTTAATACTAAACTGGTACACGCAATGGAACAGTTTAGGAATAAAGATGGCTAGATGTCAAATACAGTTATTTGGAACAGGAAAAAAGAAAATAATTAATGGACTGGTTCAGTTTAAAAAAAACAAAAAACAAAAAACAAAACAAAAAACAAAACCAACAAAACACAAAACAACGTAAGATCTAACTCTAGAAAAAGAAACTGGCAAGGAGAGCAGGAATTCAACATTAGGGCATGCTTCCTTTCTGTCAAAATCCTAACATCACTGACAAGGGTTAAATTAAAACAACAGTTCTTCCAAACAGTGAATCATGCAGGGAAACTTTCCAGATTTGCAACTGCAAAACCATGATGAGCAGAACTTAACCAAACAGAACAGTTGGAACAATTGAAGACAATGATGCTTTAAAAACTCCCCTTAGATAGAGTCAAATCATGGAAGCTATCAGAAATACTTCCAAGCTTTTTTAATTACCTGACTGAAACCCTGTTAAAGAACACAAATAATAACAGAAAACAACGGGACTGCTGCTATACTTGTAACAATAACTGACCCTGCTTTGAAATAAAAACTTAAGACACTTTTGGAATAGGGTCTAAAAAAACTATAGTAGCTAACCTACCATAAACAAAAGCTTCGTTAAAATGTTCTTTTCCAACAGAGAAACCTCTTTACAGACAAATACAGTATAGAGGAAAATACTTTAAAGATCTTTTCCCTAAAGCTTTACAAATCATGGTTGGACTATCCTGATTTATGAACATACAAGATCAGATCAAAGATTTTTCTAAGGATGACACATTCGTAATATTTCTTCTGTGTAGGTTTTCTGACGTGAATAATACAGCTAAATTTACACCACAACTGCATGTATTATCCGCTGGGTAATAAATGAGTTGCTTCAGGGGCTTTTTGCTGGTAAGGACACTAATTTTGTTCTCTTCTCTCCCCAGCCCCATTTTCACAAAAAAACCAAGTTGTCCAGAAATGTCAATATCTATCAAGTTTGGGTGAAACTGGCCAAAGGATTCAAAAGTTATTAAAAAACCAGACATACAATGTGGATATAGAGGCATCACTTCCAACCACTAAAAAAACTTACCTAGCTGCAGTATCATGACTGTATGATTGAAGGCACGCGTCACTAATCCAAAATGTCTGTGTAGGGGATAGCATAGCACCCTTCTTCCAAAAGATACCAGGACGTCATGAATGCTAGTGAAACTCTGTGTATCAGTGAAAAATCTGAATTAGTCTGTGTGCTGTTTGATAGAAAGAATTAGGTTTTTGTTTGTTTGTTTTGCTTTAAGGAAAAAAAATAAATCACAGCAGAATAGTAAAAAAGCAGCACATTTTTATATATTATACATCTAAAAATCTGTATTTTAATAGATATGGAAATCAACATGTTAATTAGAAACAAGACACTGCAAATTTAGTTTGCATGGCAGCATAACAGAAGTCCTATAGGTTTTAGTGGTTTTGAATTAAAAAAAGAACATAGAGAACATTAGAATAAAACATCTAACTCAAGACTTTGCCATTCTTTAGATTAAAGCAATAAATTACATCTGTCCCACATTATTATATATATTAAGGGGAAGCTATAAAAAGCCTTTTAAGAATAAAGAAAAATTAAAACCACATGATATTAACAAAATACATGTGTATATATAAGACCTTTAAAAATGATACATGACACTGCCTTTCATGAAAATTATAGATATTCAAGACAGGGATAAATAGATCTGCCCGGGGAAAGCAGTTCATTGTCCTCCTTTACCAGTGAGGAAGACCTCTAATCTACTCAGGCCAGAGGCATTAATGAGTTATTAAAGACTTTAAGAAAGTGATTTCCTTTCCAGCTTTCACTTTTCAAGACAAAATATTCCATTTATGAATTCAAGTAAAAATACCTATTTCATCCTGAACTCTCCATTAATTAGTAAAAAAGCTTTGCTGATAGCCAGCACTTTTTTGCATTATATGACTACCTCAACCCATTTTTCATTTTAATGGATCACCAGTAAGCATTTAAATAATTTATGTTTTGTTATTTAATATTTAGAGTCTAAGGTGTGTACATGTCATGCACAGCAAAATGGCAGTCAGTTCAAACAAACCATAGCTGAGGCAATTTTGTTTACAGATTGATGAAAACACCCGCCTCTACATGGTTTGTGTAACAGATATAGTTATTAACAGCTTGGTGCCAGGAGACTGAATTTTCTGGGTGTGAAGTATACTGTTGGCACAGGCTGCGCCAAGAATTGCTACGTTATAGGATAAGCACACGCAGAAAACTCCCTCACTATGTTAGGATATGGATCTGAAAAAAAAATAATCAAGAGTTAAGGCAATCACTGCATTTTAACTGCAGTCCTTTGTGACTTGCTACTGCAGAACATTCGATTGGAAACAAATTAAAACAGAGCTGGAAAACCAGATGTCATAGAACAAGTTATGACTGAATGTAACACTGACTGCTAGTACAAACATTTGAAGGACTGAACCCAAAAATCCTGTCAAATTTCATTTTTGATCCTTGTCACGGTTTGGGCCGGATTGGCCACTCAGGCGGAACGACAGATGCTCTTCCCTACCTCCCTTCAAAGAGAGGCAGGAGACAGAGAGAGATTTAGGAGTTTAGAAGGAACTAAACTACTTTAATGAAATATTAATAATAAAATAAAAAGAAAATAATGAAATATCTACAAAACTGTATCACAAGCTCCCAGGATGACAATCACATCACCAGCAGGCACTGGGAAAGTCCCAGACTGGACTCAGTGATGGACCGAAGCTGGATTCCGGATCTGGATTCAGGATTGGGATTAAAGGCAGACAGAGTCCTCCTCGGACGCCGGCCACTGAAGAAAGAGGCTGACCCTTTGATTGCTCAGCTTTTACACTGAGCAGGAGGCAGATGGGATGGAATACCCTGTTGAGTCAGTTTTGGGTCACTTGTCCTGTCCGCTCCTCCCCGCAGGGGTGACCCCTCTACGCTTTTCTGCTTCTGACCCTCCAATGGGGCAAATAACAAAGTTGGCTGCCCTTGGGTGTTATAGTAATAAGAATAAGCAAGAGCCTCTCTGTATCCCATTCTTTGGCATCAACTATAAACGCTGGTCTTGTCACTCAGAGCAAACAGTTTCTGCGCAACATGCTGTTAATTTCAGTAGTTAGAAGAGGCCTAGCTAAAAAGTACTTACTGAACAAAATTGGTCCTGTTTTACCTCAAGCCAGAACAATCCTGCAAACTGAGACTTGGCTCAGTAATGAGAACAGGATAGTGCTTTCTAGCTTGCTGCCATCATAAGAAATAATGGATTACAGGCCAGGTTAAGTCCCTTCCGCTCCCAGCTGGGTAACAACTTAATTACACAGGCCTGTGTGCTTTCAGTAAACAATTTGAAAGTGCAAAGAATAGAATTCAGTTTGTTTCCTCCAATCTATGTTGGTTTCAAAGGGCCAGCAGCAACTAAATAAACAGGGATGCAGCAAGAATGCTGAAAAGAAGCGGGCAGGTAAAGCAACGCATGTCCACTAACTAACTCCGCAAGAAACCTGAAAGAAAAGTATTCAGTGCGTGTCTGAAAGATCACAGAATCAGTAAAGCCTTAATGAGACAACAGTTCTACAACTAAAGAACTGAGGTCTTTTTGCTACAAGAATACATAATCCAGCTTCTCTATGATAAGAGGGGAAAAAAAACCCCAACCGAACACTTTCTGATTGAGTTCTAAGAGCTTTTCCTATCATTGGGTCTGCATTTACTTCTGGGCTTCCCAGTTCCACTCTCCAATGTACTCTGAAGCCACACAGCAGAATGGAGGAGAAGCCAGAAGCCACCTGATTTGCAGCCAAGAAAGAGAGCAAGCTAGAAGTGCAGAATGATGAACTAGGAAGCCTGGAGAAAGGCTCTGTAGTCAAAACCCCCAGAAGTGAACAATAAGCTGCCTTATTAAGGCCTGCCACCTTCAAAAGTTATTAAATCATACACCTGAGGTAGGACTTAAAGGACACAAGAACAATAAGAAATTACATTCCCTGCTTTTTATGTCCTTTATATCCTTTCTATTTTAACATGCTTTAGCCAGTTAAACGAGAAGATATCTATGACTTCTGATCAAGGAGCTAGAAGGCTGTATTTTCTTGCCCTAAGCATGGAGTTGCAGACACATACTGTGGACATATGTGAGGAGTAATTACAGTTACTTCCTAAATAAAGGTCGGGACTTGTGAATCAAGCCTAGGAGCTAGGGACAGCATGTAGATGAGCAGGTTTTTCATAGTGCCTATCCTTAGCTTTTCCAGAATGGGCCAGAAGGCAGCCCAGCGCCCAGACAGATGAGAGGTCATACTGCAGCCTCTTGAGGCTACTGGTAGCTGGGAGCCCAGAAGTCACAATCAATTTCTTGGAACATTTATTAAAAAGAGGACATATGTTTAATTCAGCTTCAATAACGAAGAAGTAAGCTTTCCACAAAAGCAGCATGCAATACCAAAAACAAATAATACAGCAAACGCATAATGCAAAACTTAAGTTTTAACTTACCTCCAGCCAGCACAATGTTGCACTCAGTTTCCTGACATTCCAAGATGATTCAACCTGATTTTAAAAGGAGACCGTAAAACATGTATTATCTAATTCAACATTCAAGACTTCTGGCAAAGTATTTAAGATAACATTCTGGCAGCGATTTAAGAACCTTTGTGAATATGAAGCAGTAATTATATTATGTGTATTGAAATGGCCACAGGACAGCATTAAAGATTATATTGCAATGCAGATGTTAAATAACTGAATTGGTTTCCATATTGGGAATATCTAGCCTATGCACAAAGCCTTTAAAATACAACAGCATTCACACAAAAATGGTGTTCTAGTGGAATTCTGTCCCTTTCACCCAGCAACAGAAACTTGTATCAACAAAGCTGAAGCTAAAATGCCTCGTTTCGTGAAAACAGCTAAAGACTTTTGGCTTTCAGAGGGGGTCCTAAAGCCAGCAGCACATGTAAAATGTTGTTATTCTTAAAATGTGACAGATTCATAGTATTTGTGTGGTAGTTTGATCTAGTGGGATGATTAGGGCAAAAAGCCAGGAAACCTTGATCTATAATCCTGGCTCTAGTAAAGATTTGTGTGGCCTGAATGTCCTGGGTTTCCTATTAAAAGGGGTGGGAAAAAAAAAAAAGAAAAAAAAAAAGGGAAAAACCTCCCACCCCACAGTATGTTTTCCACATATACCATATGGTTATTGCAAAGATCAATAAAGAATTGTACAGTTATGATCCTCACATATTTGCAATTTTGTACAACATTAACACGCAATACAACCGCCATCCTAGATTATTCTGTTGAATAAGCAGGTCTGGACATTTCTGCCTGCCATTCTAAAATCCATGCCCTGCAATTCAGTCTGATTAAGACAGAATGGTTTTGATTATATGTGTCAATATTTTGATTAAAAGCCTTAAGAAAATAGCTCATTGGTTAATATCAGCAAATGAGATGCTAGGCACAAAGTTGTATCTGAGAAGAAAGTCCATTTCAAGAGGGCAAGCTATCCACAGAATGGCATGGAATCCATTCTAAACTTCTGCTATTTTCTTAATTCTTTATATCCTGCAAAAAGCCTAGGATACAGAACACAAAAATAAGGCTGGCTGCTGCTTGGGTAAGAGATGGGCAAACACCACAATCCTGAAAATGGAAACATGCCTTTCTACTTCCCTCCAGTTTTTGCATACTAGAAAAAGAAAACTCTGCATTAGGATTTTTTTTTTTTTAAATGTGTGTCAATTTTAAAAATTTTAAATGCCTCACTCTAGTTTTCAGAATGCCTCAGGAAACACCTTCCCTACTCAGTGCATCAGCTTCAAAAAAAAAAACAAACCCCAAAAAAACCAACAAAAAAAACAAACAAAAAAAACAACCAAAAAAAACCCTAAACCAAACAAAACCTAAAAAATCAGTTTTGTTAAAGGCATATAACAGTAGCCTATATAAAACACTAAACACATCATTTCAGTCCTAAAGACTTAATGATTTCCCACGCTTTTTTGTGAATCTAAATCAGTAGTGGTGTTCCTACAGACAAATATACCTACTATAGCACTGCCCAAAAAACGGAAGGAAGAGGCATCAATATAAAAAACACAATTATTTTGTGAAATCTGCATTTACATAAATCAAGACACATCACAATACAAAACAACTCAGAAACAAACAGAATTGTCTGGAGTCTCCTGCAACTCCACTTCTCTCCTACAGCTAAAATGCTGCTCCAGAAGAATGGAAGTATTTAGAGATCATATTAATACCCACATGCATCCCAACGGCTCAATCTAGAGATATAAAGTCTTTCATTTTAACTTACTCAATTATGTATTTTTAATGCTTGGAAGTAAGTTCACTTTAAAAGGTGAGTTTCCTAAATGACAGTACAGGGTCCAGCACTAGGTTCCTAAAACATACTAAATTTTAATTTTTTAATTTTTTTAACTTACATTCTTGTCTCCTTCATTGACACAGATTTCATAGCAATACGCCAGAAGGATATCAATTAAACCAAGATATACACGATGACGGCTTCTTTTATCCAGAAGATAAGATTTATTTGTGAACTTTCTCAGCTGCTCTTTCTCTTCCTCAGAGAAGACAACTATAAAAAGTAAAAGGATAAGTGATTATGAATTTAAAGCTGGCACATTCATTTTAATAGGTGGTAATACTACTTCAACAGCCTCTTTAAAAAGAAATGTGTAACTAATCACAAGTCACTCATCACTCAAGAAAAAGCCTAAATCATTCTTACTTTCATTTTTAACTTTTATTAAACTCTGATATATTCCTTTCAAAGTCAAGTTCCAGCCCTGTAATGTACTGCATGTACACACTGGCAATTTTGAACCCCTCTGAAAGTGCCAAGGATTTCTGTGAATGCCTGGGTATCTTACACAGAGATAAATGTGTGATCAGGATCTGAGTAAACTGAAGTTTCTTAAGTCCACATTGTATGGGATAAAAAGATGAAAACAGGGTAACAAAATCAAATGTATTTTCTTATTGTAGAAAAGGGTAAGAACTAAAGAAATAGGGAAGGAAAAAAAAGAAAACGTACAATTCTGTATTTCCAAGCGTCATCAATTTCGACTCGGGACCTAGGCATGATTTAGGATCTTCGTTTATGCTGCCTGATAACATCCTTCCAGTGTGTGAGGAAGATCAAAGAAACATCAAAATCCTGTCCTCACTGATGAAAGCTGCATGTCCTTCCAAAGAATTGTGGTATCCACCATTTATGACCATCATATTTTGCTTATCTTCAGCGTACCTCACTTAGTTAAGAATATCTATACTGAGCCAATCAAAAGAATCTTCTCACCCAGTACCTTCTCTTTGGGATGCATAAGGAAGATAACAACAACAACATAGCAGGCATGCTGTGACAATGCATCGAAGTTCTTTTCTAGGAAACAGCCGTACAGACATGGATAGCTAAGATTGAATATTGAATGGTAACCCTTCTGAAGAGTACTTAAAACACTTCAGAAAGGATGGCAGATTTGCCTTGAAGTAACAGTAGAGATTAAGTAGATAACTGACTAGAAGCCATCTCTGTACAAACTCAAAGTAAATCAAGAAGCCATTTAGTACAATTAAAACAGCCAGAAGCCAGAGCTAAGAGATTTTCATCCAGGCTGCACAGAGCACAGGCATTCCATGTTAAGAGGCTCTGATTTACTGAATAGGATAGATGGAGTGAGCACATGTTGGTCACACCACACAAGAAAGTTACAGGCACAAGGTGACTTGACAGGAGAAAGCAGTGTTACTAGCTTCACAGCTGATGGTTTGTTGCATTGAGGAAGTCCCACTCCATGATTTGTTCGAGCACCAGTAACACTGGAACCTGCCTGAGTTTCAAATACCACTCATTCAAGCAGATTTGTCTGAGGACAGGAGTAGGCCTAATGCAGCACTGTCGTTACACTTTCAAAACAGGCCCTAAGTGCCAGGGGTAGATACATGATGTGCTCCTTAACTCACTGAACTGCAATTATTTACGTGGGGCTGGGGGGGAGGGGGGGGCAAAACCAAAACCTTACAATTAATATTGAAATGTCTCTTCAATTATTCTTTTACCACCCCTTTTTTTGAGTCACTATGTTCTGGCATACTTAGCTGGGGGCAAAGAAAAGCTGTAGGCAAGATGTACACACTTAAGAGTGTAAAACAATTAATGATTACCACACTGAGATGAGGCAGGCACCCAGGAACGGTCAGCCTTTGTGGCTCCCCGAGACAGATCCTTGAATATTACTGAGCTGCCATCTTCCGCCAGCTTCATCACCACTAAAGACTTGACCTGATAACCCAACAGTTACTCCCCCAACTCGATTCCCTGTTTTTCCAGTTTAGGATTTTATATCTTCCACATTGGTATTTACCTCTGGAATCCTTGACAGCTACTAATTATCCCGTCTCAACAATCCTACCTGCAGTTTTACTGTTCTTATTTTTCTGCAGACTTTCTCACAGTTCTTTCTCAGCAGCATGAGCCAAGGTTATGCAGCTGGGCATAACCCATAATCCTGAGCCCTGGACCCTTGGGCCACAGGCAGATAAATCCCTGGGGGGGGAGCCTACAGCACAGGTTACAGAAAGAAAAGGTTACAACTCCTAGTAAACCAAGTTCCTTTTTACACCCCTTGACCATTGCTGTATCATAAGGAGGATGATTGCAAATGTGCTTGTAAACGTTCCTCCTCAAACACTGCTCATCATCATTTTACACAATCCACATCCTCAGGGATACAATCCGCCTATAAGACATGTGGTCGTCTTTACCCCAGGAGGTTTCTACAAGCTTTCTAATTTTATGACATCTTTTGCAACAAATGTTTGTGATGCCAAAGGCACGTACATATGTACACACCTCATCTTGAGACATAAAATTACAAATTAGGAAAAACATTTTTGAATGTTTCTTCTTTATGAACTTTTTTAATGTTTCTATCAGCTTCATAACCATGAAATACTTGATTTAAATTCCTACGGAAACTTCTTGATGAGCTAAACATTTCTCTGGAGTCAAGCCAGTCTCCATTTATTTACAAGCTCCCACAAAGAGACATTCCAGCTTTTGTATCATCTTGAGAAAGCCAATCACTTCCACTTGCTATGATCTACTACAAAGTGACAATTTAGCAAGACTATGGCAGTTCTAACTCTGTTTTTCTGTTAGTGCAATGCAGTTCAGTATTACTCCTTAAATCACAAATATAGATGATGTATCTATATTCTATCGGCAAGTTTCTTTATAAGTTCTTAAATTGCACTGGTTCTTCAGTGAGTCACCTCTCTCATTCATATTAAAATTATCCGTAAAACCATATGTGCAATGTTGTAGCACATTTGAAAAAAATTAGTTTCTGAAAAACATAACATAAAACCACTTTGTAAGTTGCTACAGTAGGGTGGGTTTAATGAGGTATCACAACAGGGTGTTTACAGTTAGAAGAAGGTCCAATTGGAAGAAAAAAGGGCATTCCAATTTCAGCTAGCTTTCACTAGAAAACCCTCTCCTGGAGTACAACAAAATTTATTATAAAATCATATGCAAGTGGCACTTCCACCCTGAAGAGAAGCACAAAAGAGGAGAGGTAAAACTGAAGCTAAAGAAGAAAAAGAAATTCTGAAAAGCATACAGCCAAAATTTGCTAGCAAAGACTACTACAGCAGATCAGATTCATAAAGCTTAAAATCACTTTTGATGACTACAGTAATAAAGAATTTTGTTACAAAGAAGTTAAATAATTCCTTCAAATCGTCTGGGAATTTATCACAGACAGAATGCCTGTTCTGATAGATGCAAAACAGTTAGGCCAGCACTCTCATACTTCTAGGCCCACCTCAACGTGCTTGCTATAGCCAGCAGTCAAGATGCACACATACCAGGAATGCAACTGTTCTTCAGAAACTCATTACATGCAGTACTGGATCCACTACTGAGAATCCAGTTGCCTTAATCAGAGACTACAACCTGAAGTTTGTTTTTCTCTCACAGCTGATCAAAATTGACCTCTCTTATCATCAGAGATACAAAACAGTCCAACACTCAGAGAAAAAAAATTGACTTTTTCAAGTTTTACTAACAAGTATTTGTTAGATTCCCTAAAATCCACATTCTAGATGAACATGTAAATGTGAACCAGACTTCCCTTCTAAATAGAAAGTAACAAAACTCCTAGTGAAGTTCACGTAACACACAAGATAAAAGTTTTCTTCCTCTAAAATGCAAGCTCTCTGAAGCATCATAACACATACAACTGGACCATAAACACAGAAAATACAAGTCTACTAGACAATTCCCAAAGGTAAATGTTACAAGATGTTTCTTAACCCACTGCAAAGTGCCAGGTGTTCTAAATAAAATTTCTTTCTCTGGAAAAAATACTTCAATTTTACAAACAAATATCTAGCCATTCCTTAAAGTTTTTGAAAAATAAATTATCCAGGCCTGAAACTCATTATGAACATGGCAAAACCACCACTTACTTTGTTTTCCTAATTCAAAAAAACAAGTTCATAGTATAAGATTAACAGAACAAGTAAAATTGTAATTACATTTTCTGCTATATTAAGCCTGTATTTTGTACACTTGTGTTACCAATGTTTTATCTAACAATACCTGTACAACAATTAATCTTAATCTAATGCACCTGCTGCTACTTAACAAGTACTAAATTTGCATGTTTTCCTTAAGTTTGATTTTAAAATGTTTTGTACATTTGTCAGTGCCAAAATCATGCTTCTTATAGCCACAGTGTAACTGTGTATTAATACAGGTATGTCTACAGGAATCCATTAATCTCACATACAAAGTTACTTTTAGACAATACTACAGAGATTGCCCTTACTTTTTAATCATCGCCATCACTTATTTTAAACTCGCCATTCCTCATGTTAAAATAAATATATTTCAAATTGCTCTTCAGTACCCAACTATCTATAAAGTACAGTTTAATCCCTAAAGGGGAGGATGAGGTCTGACAGCTAGAGGGTGTTTTGTTACAGTCTCACTGATATTTTACACTGCCAATCACATCACTTAAATCAAGCCAGTGAGAGATCCGTATCTCAAGACTACTGTGACACTTACTGTTCCAAACGTGTTAGGGATACTTAGATAAAATGTGCTATCTAGACTGATAGCTGACTCAGTGGTCAGACTCAAAGAACCACAAAGAAGTATAGGTCAGGAAGGACCTCTAATAATCAGCTGGTCTAACCTTCTGGTGAAAGCAGAGCCTTGGCTTATGGTCCTGTCAAGCCAAGTCTTGAATTCCACAGCTATCTCGAAGGAAAATAACTTAGCAGAACTGATCCCCCCTCTTTTTTTTTTTTAATAACTAGAATATTATGCTACAACATTAAGTTTCTTAACTGTGTACTTCTAGATACCTATAAGTTAAGGAATCAGTGACACCAGATAAAGGAGATTAGTCAGCAGAGAGCAAATTCATCAGGAATAAAGTTAGCTATTGATTTTAATCAGTAGCAAACAAGTCTCTTTTCTTTTCAAGTTCTTCCTAAGATATAAGAAGACAAAAGGCAGCACTGCTATGACTAGAAAGATGCCCAAAGGCTGTGCTCAGGATCAGCACTTCCCCCAGTGCTGGATACTGCCTTAAAAATACTTGGTGATAATACTGGAAACTTAAACAAGTAATTGAACTAATGAAGCTGATATTCTATTGATTTGTCTCTTGTGCTTGAATTTGTTGCTATCTGTCAAGGTATGAAAGCTTACTGAAACTTTCCACAGTGCTGACATGCTGGTAACATCCCTCTCTTGTATGGACATCTAGAAAGATGGCACTGAAGATTCAATAAAAGCACTCTCCCCTGTACACAGGCCCATTTTTACAGAACTTGCAGGCAGTGCCCATCTTTGAGACCCCCTAAAGCTCTGTCAAGGAGACTGTGATCAGACAAGCCTCAGACAAGTGAACTAGAAGTCCTAAAACCACAATGCACTCTTCCTCTGCATACCTATATTCACTCTAAACTATGATCAGTCAAGTCTAGTTTGCTTAACCCCCCCCCCTTTCTTTACAGTTCTTCCATTCAAATTTTAGCTCCTTCACAAATAGCTTTTCATCCATGTCAAGCTTCCACCCTCCTCTAATTCTCAAATCAACATTTACAGCACATTTCCTCCATATCACTTCTGACCTTCTTCCTCCAGGAATTCTCCATAAAGTCACTGAACTTGGACAGTCTTTCCCGGATCTCACAATTTCCTTTATACTAATTTTTGTCATTATTCTTTAACAAAATGCAGTTCCTACAAACCATATCAAAACTATACATCATTCTTTCTTCCATGTCTTACTGCTCTTGCTTTTTAAAATCTGAGATACTTCACAATAGAGACCTATCATTTATATGCCAAGAATTATGCGTGAATAAACAGCAATCTTTCCTCACATGAAAAATACTTGCTCTGCAGCAGGACAGTGCCAGAAAGGTACACATGCTGCAAAGGCCTGGAAGACTGAGTAAAACGGGTAGACAGAATAATTGCAGAAATCTGATAAAAAAAGAAAAGTGATTGATCTTAAACTTATGAATCTACCAGTAATGGTATATATTTGAGCAGAGCCCTATTGAAAGGTGGATCTTTAAAAAGAAATTACTTCTCATTCTATAAAGAGATCAGAAGGAGAGGATGGTGACTGGTAAGCATGACAGGTTACTGTAAACAACATAAATTATCCCTGGAGCATATAAATGTTATATTAAATACATATGTCAGCCTGAGACTTTGAAGCTTATTGTGTTGCCTAAAAAGGAGTTTTTACAGTTGTGCAATGTGAATTAGACTAAAAATGAACTTTTAACTAAGTTGAATGTGATTGTTACAAAATACAAACCCTTTCATCTGGAATCTGTAGAAGCAAGACTCTAATGTAAACTTCAGCAGCAGCAGAAAGCAAGCTTTCCAAAAGTTTTATTCCCTCATGGGAAAGGCTGTGTAATTAGTTAGGCTTTACGGAGCATTACTTGACTTGCATGAGACATTGTAAACGCAACCAAAATCTGGACCTTTCAGCTTTAGAAAATGTCCACTCCAAAAATGATTATTTTGCTGCAAACATGATGGTGAAACCTGCTCTCTAGTACTCCTTCTGGTTCCTCAGCCATACTGCAAAGGCAATGAACTTAGCTGCCTGGTGGCTAACAAGCCTACGGGGAAAATAAACAAATAAAAACACACAAAGGGCAAGAAAAGAATCATTGCAATACACAGTAAAATGTGAAAAAGGGCAAAAGAAAGAAAATACATTTAGGACAACAGAAGAAGAAATTAAAAAAAGGCAATACACACACCATACACACAGCCTAGAGAAAAAGTAAAAAGATTAAATAAAAATAGATTCAAGGTAAGGACAGAAGACAGCTGAAGACTTTAAACACTAATGAGAAAAGCTGATCCAAAAAAATATCTGGTAATGATGTATTAAAAAAACCCTGATGATGTAAAAACAGAAGAGAGAATAGCCAAGGATGAAAGTAAGAGCAGTGATCAACCAAACAAAATCTTCAGTTAATTGTAATGCTATGCAAAACAAAAAACAAAAAAAAGCCCAAAAAACCAACCAGTGATCTGTATTTGTAATTACTCCTTGTAGCCAAAGACACTATAAAAGACAAAAGTAAACAAGTTTTTGGTTCCAAGAAACCAATAAAGATAAAGAACAAAAGGACATCAATATAAATCAGCAAAAGGAAGAAACAAAAAAAAACCAACTCTCTTGGTTTAGTGTTTCTGAATAAGAAAATATACTTTTTAAAAACCTGCTAATTTTTTACGTCATTTTCCCCCATTAAACTCACTTTTTCATGTAGTAACTTGAAGAGTCAGCTCCCAGCGACATTCCTGATTCCACAGACACTGTGTAGGTGGGAACTGTCCTAATGGCAGCAATAACAGAGCACAAAATACAGGGACTCTAAAAGTACCAGGTGTCAAATTCTAGTGCCAGTACCTCAATATTGTGGTAGTCTGTACTGTAATCTACCATCAGTTTCAGCATTACCATTCCTACCTTCTTGCGTTACTAAACAGTCATTTACCTTCAATGAACAACCCTCTAAAAAGATACACCATTTCATGTTTGATGGTAGCGGACTTCCCCAGTATGAGATGCTGTATAGATCACGTGATTTCCATCTGATCTCTGTTTCCATGTTCTTGGGTAATGGCTTTAGACAGCACATGTTTAATCAAGAACATAACCTTCCTTCACACAGGACAGACAAATGTTTCTGCAAGCTGGCCACAGCCGTACACCTACCATGAGCTGTAGACATTTTAAACACCCCAATATTTGAATTCTCTTTACAGGCTGTATGCTTGGAAGTCCTCATCGTGGAATATTATGGAAATTACCTTATTTTAGATGCTTTCCTTGTGTAACACAAGACACGAATTTGGAACTCGAGAAGAGTAAGAAATCTGGGTGCTCTTCATTTTATGCCTCTTTTCCATAAGCAATAAAAAGAAACTGCATGAAGGTTTCAATCCCTACTCCTTTACGCCCTTAAATAGGTTCAAAACTAAACAGGAGACGTTTGTATCTGATTTTTATAATAAAAAATGGTTTGACCTCACACCTACCAGCAAGGATATACATGCGTACACAGGCTCAGAGAATTACCACACATCACTTCATAGAACACCTTGATACATAGAGCAACATGTATAACGTTTGTGCCTCTAGAGCTTCTGTGCTCAAGTACCCTTTGACATTTTATACCTAAGCAGTAGTGTTCAAAGGCTTCTTACTACAAGCCCACTCTAATACCAATGACAGCCTCCTCATCCTTCTAACTGCATAGCACACCTTGGCTTAATACACTCAGACATACCCCAGTTCTAGTGGAAATAACATAAAATGTCTCAAGTAGTAAAGAAGGTCCTTCACCTAGCACAGCCCTTGTTTCTTTCATGTGCCATTTCTATGTCACTTCCACTTAGTAAGGATGCATACTGGAATACATATTAATGCAGATATGCAGTCAGTTTCCATTCAGCTTGTCAGAGTTTCTGAATCTGTAACTCAGATTAGCCAGACCATCCCTTTGATTGGATAAAGCATAAAAGCAATATAAAACCACAGGGAACTCATCCTATTGATGATCACATTTCAGGTCCAAGAGCCTGGACCCACCTCCTGCCCTTGTGTATTTCCATTCATAAGAGACTTTCAAGTGGAACCTGTACTCCCTCTCATGGTTGTTTCTTTCACCACAACTCACTCCAGTTTAGGAACCTCCAATGGTTTCAGCCCCTCATTCAGATGCTTGCCAGCCCCAGCTGCTGCTGCCATTCAAAAGCAGTAACAAAGTTATCAAAACGGAGGTCTTTGTAAGGGAAAGGGCAGGTCGTTGTCATTACGAACAACAAAACACCAGATGGCCTTACAGACGTTCCTTACATTTACTAAAGATCCACAAAACTACATGAGCCTCTTCACTCAGCCACACGAAGGTCAGAATAAATTTTTCTGATCATTCTTATATATCTGTTATAACAAATGGTTCAGAGACAAGACGATCCTTTATATAGCCCCATTTTCTGAGTAACTTCCATTAGCAGGCTTGCCAGGCTTTGGAGTAGTTTGTCTGTTGTTGTTGCCCCTAAAACCCAGCAACACAGGTATGTTTTTTTCTTCGGAATCTAAATTTGGAGTTAAAATATTCTTTATCAATAAAATCATCCAGCAGCTCTTCATTTTCATTATATTCCGTAATACAGGCAAACATTAGCAGTGTTTCATTTATTAAGGAGTGAATAGGTAAAAACAAACAAAAGAACCCCTCGCTTTCTATTTTCAAGCCTCTTGTACCTTTGTCAAATGCTTTTTAAATCAAATGCTTATGATGGATATAACTAATAATTTATGGCTTCAGAGGCTGAAAAGAGACCAGTAACGAAGATCAGATTATATTCACAGTAAAATACACAACATTTACCCAAATTCCACTGTTCTCCTCCAGTAGAGAATGTGAAAGTGCAGGTATTATGAGTGTACTAATATTTGTTAAGAACCTCCGGTGAAGGGATTATCATTATCTACTTTAGTAATATCGGATTTTCATACTACATCGGAAATGAACAAAGGACAATAAAAGAATATGCATAATAGCAATTTGAATGCTCTCTGCAATCACTGTGTACAGAATGGTAATCTCAGTTATCTGTTAACAGTACTGTTACAAGGTCATCTACTAAACCTGAAACCATCCCTTTTAGTTTCTAAAAGGACACAAAGATTTTTCCTTTGAAAAAGTCTCCAAGACTCATAAAAATAACAGCCGATTAATAAATGCCACGAATTTCTGTGGTGCCGTGTAAATAAAACAAAACATCCTACAGAATATGTGCTCATCAAACAGCACTGATATTGGTACAATCTTCCCCAGCTGATTCTTGGAAAACTTCCTGTGAAGCGTCTGCACCATATTTGGAAGTGGGCACAAAAACCAGTTTTGACTATTTTTTCCATTGAAAATACAACTGAGAAAGGGAGAGCGGTTACTTGAAAAGGGACCCATTTTCTAGCTGTGGCAATCACTACACAAAGACAGGTTTGATTTGATTTCAGATGCCATGACTTACTGATACTAGCAGCTCCTTTGAAATCTTAAAGATCACAGCGTACCCCTAAACGGGAACTTTTTCTTCATCAATACCTGAAATTCTAGAGTGGCCTTTATGAACAGTGAACTCCAAAATTTGTTATGTAGACGAAAGAGATCACACGCTACACTACATAACTAACAGATAAATGCTTAAGATGGAGTGATCCCTTTATAATATACTGTCAACTGCTCCACACACAACTGTCCCTCAGAGAAAAAATTTTTTCTCTGAGGACAGGAGAATTAACAGAATATTCCTCTATGAAGAATGGTTAAGACTGAAAACGGTAGGACAGAACCATACTTTTTCCTTTAAGAACAATAACCTAGAACATAACATGGCATCACAGCAATCATCATTCAAGCAACAGGTGTGTGTGTATATATATATGTTCTCACCAAAAGTATGAGTGTCATGTTCCTGATGACTTTCTCCCTTAAAGGCTGTCATTTTTTTATGAGCATCAACCCACCATGGTTTGTACTTTAAGACATGCTGAATAGCTTCATCTTCAAAAAAATCAGCTCTAGGGAAAAAAAAAAGTCAAATGCTATTTATTTCAGTTTATAGTGTACATGGGTATATTTTAATGCATACTTAGAATACACCTGACTTGGCTCCACATTATTTTCCATACATTAGAATTACGTTCTTTGACTTAAAACCAGAAAATAATAATGTATCTGTAAACATACCTGTTGTGAGGGTATCTCCGTAATCTAGAATCTAGGCGTCTAGAGCACAAGTCTTATGACGAGCGGCTGAGGGAACTGGGGTTGTTCAGCCTGGAGAAAAGGAGGCTGAGGGGAGACCTTCTCGCTCTCTACAACTACCTGAAAGGAGGTTGTAGCGAGGTGGGGATCAGTCTCTTCTCCCATGTAACATGTGATAGGCCAAGAGGAAACGGCCTCGAGTTGCGCCAGGGTAGGTTTAGGATGGATATTAGGAAAAATTTCTTCACTGAAAGGGTTATCAAGCATTGGAACAGGCTGCCCAGGGAAGTGGTTGAGTTGCCATCCCTGGAAGTATTTAACAGACGGGCAGACGTGGTGCTGAGGGACGTGGTTTAGTGGTGGACTTGGCAGTGTTAGGTTAACGGTTGGGCTTGATGGTCTTAAAGGTCTCTTCCAACCAAAACGAATCTCTGGTTATTAACAGCAAAACCAATATTCTCTTATCTTGCAGTACCCCTTCCTTACTTCCTCCATCTTTCCTGAGCCACCCAGAAGCCTAAGAAATTGATGAGCTTGCAGCATGACATGAAGGTGAACAAACTTGATTTGTTCTGGATGTATCTAAAGCAAAACATTGCAAGGAGAAGACTTCTCGAACAATGTCACTTGCAGCAAACTTTATTTTACTGGGAAGATCTCCCGCTTTAAAACTGCATATACTTAGGGGAGGAAGGGTATGTAGCTGAAGAGCAAAGATAAAGTAGGGATGGGGACGGACTTTTAGGTAAACAAGGGTATGCTGTAGCAAGGTAGAAAAAGAAGAGACGTACATGAATTCTGGAAGAGAGATTACCTCCACCTCAGCACAAAGCCACTGTGGTAAAAAACTCAATATAGTAATTCTGGGAGGATTTATACTAAAGGATTCAAGTTCTAAGCCTCCTCTTATCATTTTTAGCTTTTTCTTCAAGCCAAACAATAGTATAAAAACTGAGAACTAAAAAAAAAATGCAGGAAATTTCTTAATACCCTCTTAATCATCATACAAAACCTGCCCAGTCTACTGAACACAGAATGTAATTTGCTTTACTCTAACACTGACAGATTTTTTTTTTGTTGCCTTCCTTCAGTGTCTTTATAAAGTAACTTAAAGATATCAGCCAGTGTACATTTTCCTCAAAGGCAACAGAACACTTCTGTTTGCCACCATTTCTCCCAGAGCTGTCCTCATCAGGGTACACAGGAACACAGTTTTTTGTTGAAGAATGGTTGGTATGGTGTGTTCTGAAGCATCCAAAACAGCCATTAAAATAAATGGTTGTAGCACATCTACCAGGCTAGAAGACAGGGTCTAAGATGGAAACTTACAATTACTGTAATTTGCATCCCATTATAGGTTAGGAACTACTTCAGTTCTAGTGAAATGTACTTCCAAGTGACATTTCAAGAAAGCTTTTCTAATTTCTATGTGCTACAGAAAGACATGCAGCTGCCTCTGAAACACCTGACTAGGGAAAAATTCCAAGTTTGCAAAAACACCTCTTGAAACAACTCAAAATGGGTTAAGCCTACCTTTCCCTAACAAAACAGACCACAAGTACTAATTCTCCCTATTTCGGACTACATTTTCCTCCCACCAAATCAATCTTGCAGGAATCACTATATGACAAGATGTCATGGCTTCAATTTAGTTTATTTATCTGGAAGTTTAGTTTATTTATCTGGAACCTAACTTAACCTGAAATACTCCCATGTGAAAGGCACGAAGAATCATTTCCACCTTCATTACGTGGGATGAAGCACAAAGAAACACAAAGTCTTGGCTTGGAACTCTTCCTCATTCTGCCGTAAAAATAGTTTCATATGATGAAGGCAAAAGTGACGTAGACAAAATATTCATAACTTAAAAATTTGAATTTACTTCCTCATAGACCAGGATAGTTCAGTAATCCTTGTTTCACAAGGGGAAAACAAAGTTCTGACATCTACAACCCAAAATGCTGGCAGGGACTGGCTACCCAGCTGCTGAGGAGGTTAACTATGAAACAATGTTCTGCAACAGTTCACAGCAGCCCCTGTTTGAATGCAGACTTAAGCAGTAATTAAACAGTAGAGTAACCGCAAAACAGATAAGCAAGGTCTTGTGTCAGTGTCACACTTAAGAATACCCTCTAAGGCTTGCTGTGATGAGACAAAGAAACAAATAAAAAGTAAAGCTATTACTTCCAAAAGTGGTCTCAAAACCAATAATTTATGAAAAGAAAAAGTGAATATATTTCACCTGAAGTACTGTTACTTGACCAGGTGAAGTAAATCAATACTCACAGGTAATGATCAGGCTCAAACTTGGCAGCCTCAGCTGCCAGGCGTTTCCTCCTACGTTCATCTACAGGAGTTTGGTCTGGATCCTTAAGGTCAATAACATCACTGAGTTCATCCTGCAAATGGAACAAAAATTATATGACCAAGCCACAGGTATGACATGCAAGATTTATTTAGTAAGAGTTTAGGAAGGATGCTTATCAGCATTACACTGAAATCTGTAGTTGCTCTTCAACCTTCCTGTCGAGTCTTCCAAATTAAGGCTCCATTGTGCAAACAAAACATCAAAATTCCAAGGAAATTCAATTATTTGAAGCTCCTTAGAATTCATGATACTATGAAGTCTATTCAGGCTGTTTTATCATAAGGCAGGCAAGTTATTTTGCATACGATGAAGTTTGCAATGTTTAACAAAAGCACACAACCACAACAAAGACAAGATAAAAACCATAGATACCATTCTTGTGACTTCTGAGATTACTCTCACACTCTGAAGTGGCCATACAGTAATTAATGGGCAATTGCAGTGCCCTTTTAAGCATCATTAAGTAGTGGTACATTAATGATGATAGGAAATGTACCTCTTTACAAATTTCATGGTAATGAAACAGTGTATATATCCTAACGGAATGTAAATACTTTCTCCATAAATAGCAATTCTTCTGCTCCAAACCCTGAAAATACTACAATTCATGCAATAATGAGTTAGTTACATAATTAAGTTGCTTTAAACAGCTGCAACTTAAATTGCTTAGAGTAAGAACACTACAAAAAATTAAGTTATTATCTACTATTTTAATAAAAGCTCTGTATACTACAAATATTATACTACCTAGCATGCTACAGGTTGTAGATTAGCTTCAATCTATTAATGAATTAAAGAAACTGCTGAACGCACAAAAGCAAAGTATCTGCATTTTAAAGCTTCTGTCCTACCAATTAATCCACAAAAGCAAATGTCAGTGCATCAGCATAACCCTAGTAAATCCCACAGATACCAGGTGGGCAGACACCTTGAAGAGTGCACAATTCAAAAGTTTTTGTCTTGTGAGAAAACCAAGTCTAAAACAAAAAGTGCAAAGAGAAAATTACCACGAATTTCACAATGAAAAAAATGTTAATGCAACAAACATAACAGGACCTATACTTTAGCCTGCTTTATTTTGTATTCTTTTTTTTTTATGAGTAATTTCTTTTTTATTTAAAAATAAATGAAAATTCATGGCATCTGAAATACACCGTACATTGGATGTTAAATATGTTTGAAGTCAGAATAGAAGGCAATACCAAATATAAAGCAAAAGTGTTAACAGCAGACCGTTAACAGCCTGTAGACAGTTTGCAGCTTGCCAGAACTATTCACCTGGCACGTGGTCTGCTTCATACAGGCCTTTTTCTCCGTGCCTTCACAGGAGAGCTGAACTGTGCTGGTGAAAGCAGTCCACCTCCAGAGGCCATTTGCACCAAGGACCCCACTCAGCCGTTTCCTGTAACACTGAAACTACTGCAGAAGCAGACCAGCCTGTTGACTCTGCTACACAATTAACTGAGTCTCAACCACCCTCTACTTCTGCAGGAACAAGGATTTGTCTGTACTATTACATGCAAAAGCAGAATATTCTGAGTCACAGAATGGGACAATGGAGAAGAGCAGTTATCCAATGATCCCCTCCTGACTACGGCATAAGCCAGGAAGCGTACCCAACAATAAAGTTACCCAGAATTTTTACAATACAAAGACAAAAATGCATCTACCTGCAGCCGCTGGAACACCCCTGACCGCAAATTCCCAAATCCGTAACGGTACTGTAGTGGTAGCGTGCTTTCTTCACTTTCTTTGTAAGGGGTCTGCTCTATTTCCCAGTCAAATTCTTCTTCCTCCTCCTCAGACAACTCAGCAGAGGCAGCTGTATATATCGCATGGTGAGAGAAAGAAAATTATTACATAGAAAATATATATGATTTAATAGAAAGGCAAACACTGATAACACAATAAGCCTTCCTCATTTTACTACATCTTTTAAGAAAACTTAGATGACGCTGGGTCATACACACAAATGCTTACATCAGTAATCCATAGGTCCTGCTCCAAATTCTCCAACTTTAAAGAACGAAGACCAGGAACACTAATGTTTTAAGTATACTCAGTCAAAGACTGAAATAATTGTTCCACTGAATTCAACAAGATCAGAATTTGATGCTAAGAGAACCCTGACAGGAGTACAGTGATGTTATCAATAATTTAAGATAAATATTAAAAAATTAAACATGGATAGTCAAACCTTCTTGTCTGTTAAATACTGATGTTAAGCAAGTCACCCACTAGAACCTGTGGTTTAGCTTCTGCCATTTGAGCTAAAAGTCCAGTTGTGCTAGGTTGTAGAAAGCAGAAGACTCAAACGTGTGTGTATTATACAGCCACTAGAGGGGTACAAAGATCTACAGAGGATTAGCATATATTAAGCACATTTTGGAAAAATGTAAACTTAACTAAACCTGTAAAGATGACATGCATATCACCTAAAACACATTTATTTTTATACTTAGCCATACTTTCAGATTCATTCACACCCTTCTCATATCTTGGACTAGACAATAATAAAAATATTCTAGTTTTCTACATGTATGACTCTGTAGATCTATAACTGTTTCATTATGTACATGTATCACTAGTATAAATACGATTATTTTTTTTTTCATACCTATCTCTTCTACTAAAGGTTTTCCTGATCTTGATTTCTTCGGTGCTAAAAGAGATGTCAGCATGTCCAGTCCCTCAAAATATTGGCCAGGAATCTCCTTAGGTAACCGAATTGTAAAAGTTCCTTAAAGGGAAGTCAGAATATAGTTATTGCATCAAAATATCCAAGACAAACAAAAATGTGCATTTTTTCCTCTAATGAAAAAGGCTCACAGTAACTGGGACACACGCAGGTCGCATTTTATTATGCATCAATCTCTATGCATGTTTTTAACCTTACTTCACAAGCTCCACAAAAATAAAAGATTTTAATGATAAAGCATGGAAGAGAATATTTAACCAGTTGTGGTCTCCTGACTCACGTTGTATAAACACAAACCAACAGAATACAAGCTTTATTTTATTTTGAAGCCTTCCAGCATTTAAGCAATCAACAGATCATAAGAAACTACATTCAGCAACCTGGTTATTGTCTTAAGTCAATCACATAATAAAAAGCTTTGCAAGGAGCAAATGATAGGTTTTATTCCTGGGGTTTTTTTAATGAATACATTAGTTCCAGAAGGTACATATTTTATTCGAGAAATACCCTCCACCTTAAGGTGCGGAGAAAGGCTAATGTCTTCTCTCTTAAGACTGCCTCCGGGGTATCCCATTTCTACTTGGCACTACCTGACTTCTTTGTAGATTTACTAGATCAATGATCTTGGTACAAGGACATGTCTAGCCCCCACAGGGCTTGAAGAGGACATGTACTTTTTTTTTTCATTATTAGGACAGTTCTGAACACGTCCTTTGTGCTTAAGGATGGCCTAAATAAGTATAATAAATCCTAAGCAAGAGCTTTTTTATACTACATATGAGAAACTTTACATTTATTTACAGTATTGTATACATCAATAAAGTTCTATGCAATTCCAGTGCAGCCAAGTATAAATTATTGGAGAGTTAACAGCATTTTTAATGACACATATACTAAGAACATTAACTAATACCTTTGTCTGTATTATAAGATGCTTTTTCTCTGCCATCTTCTACAATTCTTCCAGGAAGTGTCAATCTGCGGGCAAAAAATGAGATGCCTCATTGAATGGTTGACTAATTCTGCAACTTAACACCTCAGCCTATAAAAATGTAAGGCACATTCCAAAAGCAGTACAAAGGACTTAACTACATGACTCCTACTGACACTAGTGGAAGTCATGGAATTAAATCCCCATGTGCTTCAAAATCTTTTTCCCTAGCTATTGGTACAAGAGATCAGCATCTCAGTGAAAATTTGTGACTCTTGCTTTCCTAGCCTGGATGAAGTCACAGGAACTACAGAGATGACGACCTTGGCACTATGTACAACAGATGGAAGATTCTGCAATTTAAAAACTCTAATCTAACCCACGGTGACAGGATACGAGAACTCATCCAGAGTTCTTGTACTACTTACTCAGAATAAGTAATTCACTGCATTCTACCAGTCCACTAAAATCCCTTGTGGTCTACTAATGTATATAGGGGAAGCATGTCCAAGAATACAAGAAACAGAGAAGAAGAAAGGTTAATAGCTTGCCAGCTTGTGCTGGTTTGAGGAGCAAGAGAGAGAGAGCATCTGTCGTTCCACCGGACTGGGCCAATCCGGCCCAAACCACGACACAGCTCTTACATGCCAAAGGTTTTCTTATCACTTTGATACTAAGATTGCCTCTTGTTCCTTTCCTATAGCACAGTGGGGAACCTGCTACCTAGAGAGAAAAGATACAGCCTGGAACCTCACTTCCTACTGCCTCCACTCACACGACTTTTCTCCCATTGTGTTATTAGAAGTGCATCAAAATCCATTCTTCACCAAATATACTGTATCTGGCTCTCAACAGGGAAAAGACACGCTTATTCTATATAACTTACACACATCCAGAGAATTGTCTTGCCATTTTACAATTAAAAATCTATTGTAAATTAAATTTAGAAAAGTATTTCTTTAAACTCCCTTTAACAGGATTTAATCCCTAGAAACAAAGAGGCCAGATCCATAAAAACAATTCTTTGCACGAAATGGACTGTCTGCAGTCTACAGTGTAAAAGCTGCCGATGAGGAATGTCCTGAAGGGACCAAAATGAAGTTCATTCTCTACTGACTTTTATTTCTTTTATTGAGTTCAGTTTTTTTAAATCCTTCCACTACTTGCCTGAGAAAGTATGGCTTAGCATAAAATTTAAAATCTTCCCCTTCAAAATACACGTCAAATTCCGAAGCTCTGGCATAAGGTACTTTGATTATTATCGTAAGAAAATCTGGATCCTGGGTCAGCTCAAAAGCTGGAGTTATCATGACGAATCCTGCAGGAAAAGCAACCAGTGGCTCTGTGGCCCTATCAAAACAGGAAAACAAGAAAAGATTATTGTAGTTTCCAACTTATGAGAGCAAGTAGAGTCTCTTCAAAATTCTACAAGACAACCACTTCAGATTCTCACAGAATTATCTTCCACATACTCAAGACAACAACAAAAAAAGCGCATTATCAGGAATTTGAAGGTATCACCTCCCTGCACCTTAATGAAACAGTTGAATGTAAATGAACATACGCATTTGGAGCACAGGAAAGCACCCACTATATTCAGCATAAAAAGCGCATTAAGTTCAGTCCTAGAACTTGGCAGCTTTTTGTAACTTGTTTAAAATTTCATATATGACAGATGTTAGATCTGTACAGTTCATCAGTGAACTGATCACAAACCACTATTGGAAAATACTGAAAAACAGTAATACTTTCAAAAAATTAGAACTGTATTTTATAATCCCAAAAAGATTTTCTGAGCATAAATACTAAGCATACTGCTCTTCATGCCTAATTTAACGCATGAGCCACTGGGATAGTACATGCACAGTAAGTCAAAGTTGCACCTTTATAGTGAGCTCATGACACAAGAGCTGCCTGAACAGTTTAAACACGGGCAGTCGACACACTCGGGATGTCCAATGCAAACATGCTTAATCAGCTTGCAGGGTCTTCACAAATCTTGAAGAAGCATCCTAAAAACCTCACATTCCTTCTGAAGAGTCAGTCAAAGACAACATAAATAATACAACAGTTGTAACTGAATTAAACTATCTAGAGGATATCTGGGATCTCCTTCACCAAGGATTTTTAAGGACATTTTAGGCCAACATCCATCAGAACTATTTGTATGTATGTACATGAGCATGCATATATATTTAGCATGAGAAAAGGAATTTACATAGCACCATTCACCTGACACACAACTTGTCTGACTCTTCACTAGCTTTGAAATGCAAGATAATTCCTCGGTTTAACACAGAATCCAGCTTTAATGGGGGGGAGGTTTACAAAGGATCATATGCTTCTGAAAATTTTTGAGATAATAGTTCTGTTTTGCATTTTTTTTGGTAAAAATATTTTTATCTGGGAAACAGGTACTTTTCACTGACTTGCAGTTATCTTTATTAAATATATTCCCATTCTGACAATTTCATGAGCAAACATGGAGCATTAACCATTAATAGGGCTAAATTAACAGATTAGCCTTTTGTTCTTGCGGGTAATCTACCTCATTTGACAGGTACAAAAAAAATAAAACCCCTCATTTCACCGTACCACGTGATTCCAGGGCAACATTCCCACCCGTTCAAGGCTGAGAAGCTGCAGTGTGCTTATCGAGTTATAACTAGATAGGAAATACCTGGCTTGAAGAACACCTGCAAAGCGATGAACATTTCTGTGGCTTTTCTTCTTACCTATTTAAACACCACACGCTGTCTAACACCACGGGACAAGAGATAATAAAAATCCATTAACTCATTTAGACCCTTCAAGGATGATATGCCAGCCTGCCTGCATTTTTATTTTCCCAAACCAGAGACTCAGAACATTTAACAGCAGCCCCAAAGCCAGGCCCAGCAGTTCCCGCTCTGAGCCTCCCAGCGCCACTGCACTTTTGGCATCCCTAACACAAATTAATGACCTCAGCTCATTAATCTGGAGAATCCCACACAAGCCCCGCATATTTCACAGGCCACAGCCTAGGAACCGCCGAGATCCATCCCACAACGACGCAGTACTCAATCCCCAGCAGCGCTTGTTCCAATCTAAAATCAGTTACCCCTAAATAATTAAGCTTCCATGCACTAGAGGGGGAACAAACAAACAAATAAAAAAACCAGCTAGCAGAACTAAAACGTTTCTCTTGCAGCACAGGGCTGGCAGGAAAAGGGAAAAAACGCTTTGCTCTGCTTTCGCTCAAAGGGACGCTCAAAAAGACGTTAATATCCCTCCACTGCTCGTTAAACTGGGTCAATACGCTACGACTTTATCAAAGGCCGACATTCAGGCCGTACCGCAGGGCACACAAGGAGGAAGCCCGCCAGCCGTACCCCCGACGCCCGCGGGACAAGCCGCTGAGACCGCGGGGACCCGCTGAGGGAAGGGACGAGCCGAGCTCCCACCGGCAGACCCGCGCCGCAAACCGGGACCGCCACCGCCACCCTCCCCGATGCCTCTGAGGGGAGCGAGCCCTACGAGGAGGCGGCTGTCGGCGGAGAGAGCTCCGCTCACCTCAGGCCGGACCCCGCCACCACTCACCGCGCCGCCGCCCGCCCTCACCGCGCGTGCCTGGCGCTGAGAGGGGGAAACGCGCATGCGCAGGCAGCGCCGGCGGGGCGGGAAATCGCGCCGGCCCGGCCCGGCCCGGGCGCCTCCCTGAGGGGCGGCCCCTCTGGCCGCTGCCCGCCTTCGGGAGTCAACAAAAACGGAGAGAACAAAAACGGAAGAGACGTGAAAGCAAAGTACCGAGAAGCGAGCGGTCTCCGGCCCGGGGGGAGGCTGAGGGAGCATCCGCCACCCCTCGGGCCTGGCCTTCCTTCACAGTACCTCACGGGCCGGGCCCCGCCGGCGGGGGGGTCGTTCCTTCAGGTTCCCGCCACGGGCCTTATTTTTTAACAAAAGCGATGATGTGGTGGGCCAGACGTCCTGGTTCAAGGGAGGTCTAACGATCTCAAGAGATGAAAGCAATATTTGATAAGATCCTAACCCCCAACAACTGTCGTCCTGATAAATCTGTCAAAATGCGAGTCAGAGGATGGGGTGCTGCAGTGCGAAGGTTGCCTACATAACTTAAGCTTTCGTCCTCTGTGATAGCCATGCCGAAAACTGTAGGCATCTGACATGGTCAGACACTGCTCTTTAAACATAACAGCCTACTGAAAGTAAATTGTGTGTCTCGCAGCTTATAATGCTTGTATGTATAAGTAAATCATGCGGTGAGAACAAATACCTCTGGAGAGGAAAGGATTAAGTTAAAAACTGAGTAAATAGGAATAGAAAGTTTGGATGTCATGTAATTTAAATTGAGGTGGTAAGGATAAAATGATTTCAAGAACAGAACATCAAAGTGGAGGGCTGCAGAAATAAACTAAACAGAACAGTGACCCCCTGAGCACTCTCAGAACAGGAATTCCCAATTATGTAAGTCTCTTCTAAGACAGCAGATAAACGCGAACAAGAATGACAATGTGAATAGAGGCAGATCCTGATGAATCAAAAGAAATGCAGCATTAAGGAGAAAATGCAACAAGAAGCTCAAAAAATTGCTAAAAGCAGAAAAGTTGGTTTAAAAGCTGTAATTTACCTATCTTTAAATATAGCACCTAATGTAGAATTCCTTCATTAGACCGTGAAAGGTATTCTGGTTCCAGATAATGCTCTACATTTTTAGATGCTACGGACTCTCTTCCTCTCCCTGCCCCCTCTGAAATGGATTCAAACATTTTTCCTGGAGGGAAAAAAACATAATTACATAACTTCTGCTAATGAAGTTTTTTTTTAAAAAAAATAGACAATCAGTCTTCCAGGCTGATAAAGATTGATTTTTCATGCTGGAAATCCACTGAATATGACATCTCTTCATGAGAAAACATCTTCACTCTTTTGCAGAACTGAAGCAGTATACAAGTGATAGATAGTTTTAATATTCAGCCTAAACTTTCTTGTGTCCCAGTTTTTTACATGCAGAAATCGAAGATGCATGGCATATGAAATGCATTTTTTTATATTAAGAAGTTAATGACATCTAATTTCAGATGCTGATTTGACTTGGACCAAGGCCTCAATCAGTTCCTCAGAAACTTTTGATGCATTTCCAGAGAAATTCAGTGCTAATTAACTTTTAGACCTTACCAATGTAATCTATAGTAAGAACGTTGGACAGGAAGCTGAATTATGAACCAGTAGGCGCCATCTTCTCTGCATAAGTTCAAATTTGTGTAAGACAAGTCTATGAAAGATAAGGAAGAAGTTTCATCAAAGAGTTTATTCTTGTCTAGCTGACACTTTCCAAGACTGCCTCAGAATTATTTTTTTTAGAGTCTAAGAACTCCCAGCCTTTTTTTGTCTGGTAATACTTTCCTTGTAAAAGAAATATTTGTATGCTGATTTCAGTGAAGAAACTGGTGTATCAGCCATTCTGCTTTTCCATCCAAGTACGAAGGAGCATCTCTAAGAAATTTGTATTGCTTGCTTCTGTAAAAAACATACTGAGTTTTTTAGAACTGTAGTCAAAAAGTTTTATTTAGAAATGTAGAAAGGCTGCTTTACATCTTTTGGTGCATCTTTCTGATAAAGAAGTGAATTTGGTTCCTATTTTTTTAATGGAGTGCTGAAGAATGAAGATGCATTATCTACAACGTTTTGGGCAAGTAATTAGTAAAATTTGCTGTCTCTTTCAAAAATAGAAACATGAAGCTTTACAATTTACAAGCACAATTGACTCTATATGGCTAATAATAAGTAAATCTGGCATAATGCCATGGATACAATACATAATATATTCTCGATATATAATTGGCATGTACATAAAAATGGTAATCAGATACAAAATATGCATTTAGTTTAACAAATAAAAAGAAGAGTAAAACTGTTTGTCTACCCAGGAAACAAATGGAAATGAAGTAGGTATATATTTCAATCAGAAGCATATTTCTATATGAAATACATTATGAAATACAATATAATACATAACTATTTCCATTATCTAAATTATCAGTGCTATGATTTTTACATACAACTAGAAATAGTTCCATAATTGTCAGACTTAGCCTTTGCAAAAATTCAGTGTAAATGAACAGTGTAAAAGATAATTGAGGGCTTTTCCTGAGATGGAAATAGAAGATATCATTGCACACTTGAGTAAATTTCATACTATTCTTCCCTTTAACTTTGAAAACAAGTGAAAAACAAATGTTTTGACTTCTTTTGTCTAAGTGGCCTGAAGCATTCCTCCAAATCTAATGCATTTTATTCTAAGTTTCCGTTCCCCTTAAATTTGATTTTCCAGGAGTTTATAATCCTTAACAGTTTCACCTACAGAAGTACAGCATTCATAATACCAAGATATCATCACAGTTTTATTTTTGTTCTTTCTTCTTGCAGTTTCCATTATCCAAAGATAATGAAGCTTCTCATTTTATTTCTCCAGAGGAGGGAAGGATCCTGGACCACAAAGACCTTCTGTGGTTTTTCAGATGAGGATAACAACATGGGACTCTAGAGGCAGGATGGTGGTCATTATAAATTCAGCATCAAACTTGCAATAGTCTTTACAAGAATAAAATGTGATTCTTGGTGTTGCATTTTGTAGTGTTACCTTCTAGACAGATGTCAGACTTGCTTTGAAGTAGGTGTGTGTAAAGTTTGCGTGTGACAGATCAAGTTATAGTTTCGCTTCTTAGTGACTGAAGGACATAAACTGTAATATCAGTAACTAACATAGGCCCTAATGAGCCGCTGTGAGAGCTTGACCTGCCGCTGTTAAGCAAGAGAGTTCTTAAAGCAATGGCCCATGGAGTAGTGCAGAGGCAGGCACGTGGGGTATGGCATGTATTTGTGGGGGTTTGTGCTGAAGCAACTTTCAGGTTTTTAAACAGCTTCGTAGGGATCTGTTGTGCGTTAAGAGCCCTTGGAGTTGTTTAGCCTATACTCCAGCAGTAGCATATAAACACCTTTGCTAGTCTGGGATTTTCGCTCAGTTGTAGGGCAGTCATTTTTTGAAATTTATTACTCAGTAGCTAGTGTGTGGGATAATTTTCTTTCTATGCCTGATCTGTAGAGGGTGTATTTCTGCTGCAGCCCTGTTCCCAGGAACCTGGCTCTTTCAACCCAGTCATTTACTCTCACATTGAGTTGCTTGAATCTTTGGTTGCTGCAGAAAATAGCACCTCTTACACAACCTTAGAAATTGTAATAAAAAAAAAATAAAATTTACTAAGAAGGCTTCATTTTTAAGATTTTCTCAAAATATGATTATGCTTTCAATTAGCTCCTTACAGATCTACATTAAAAATCTTACGTTACAGTACAGGTCTTTGAATGATTTGCCTCTCATTATATATGACGATGCCATGATACTGTGTCTGCCATACAAAATATGCATAACACACTTGGTATTAATAAATTTGTTCAAGTCTAAAATATGTAAAGTTTTACTTAAGCTGGCTCTCAGTATTGTTTTAGATCTGAGCCGTCAGTCTGAGTGAATATCTCAGGAGCCACTGTCACGTATCAAGACTCCACATCATGGCCAGCCCAGTGCTTTGCTGCCAAAGTTGAACACTCGGAGAGTGCAGTGGATTCAGCAGCGCTGATCTGAAGCTGTGCAATGTAATTCTGTTTCAGTCCAGCAGTGGAACTGGTTTTGTTTGAGCGTGCCTGCTGGTGGCACAGAAGAGTTGATATTTGCACAACTTAATTTGAAAGAAAATGGTGCAAGTAGGCAGGTAAGTGGCACACTACAGCATGTCACAGAAACAAGCGGAAAAGTCTCTAAAAATCCCTTAGAATGTTTTTCAGATTTCATAATGTTTACCTTGGTATTTTTATGCAGCCATTGCTGATACATCTACATATGAAAGAGAATTTATTGATAGTATAAAATCACACATTTGTACAGGTTGAGGATTTCAGGGGGTTGCTACTGGTACCCATTTTTTTATTAAGTATAAAGTTTGGTAGGGTTTTATTGTAGTACGTATATTTTCAGAGAAAAGCATATGTTTATCCATTGTGGTTTTTCTGTAGTTTCTCATTTAGTATTGCTATTTTTGCATGAAGTAATTTATATTTTTACATCTGCTCAGAATCTGAGTTGGATGACATTCTGAAACAGTAATTGTTCATTGCATTTGCATTGATACTAAGGTAAAGTACATTTTGGGATATCATTAGTGAAGGCTTGTTGTGACAGCAGTGTAAAATGGCCAGGCTCCATAGCTTCACTGCCAAGAGAATACCATTTAAGTACTGAAGGACCAACTCTTGGAAGATTTAGCCTAAAAGTAAACCTGACTTTACAGCATCAGACTGTGCAGCAGGAAGTTCACCCTTTTGCACGAGATGCACCATTTAGAATACGCTGATCCTTTACCTTGGCAAGGTCCTGACCTGCAAGTCCAAGAGACTTTGTCCTGGCAGCCTGCGTGGTTACCTGCTTCCCCGCAGGTAGCACTGCGACTTCAGCGGTGGTCTTGGCAGGACAGTCGTGGCACTGAGCAAATTTACAGATCAAATATCCGTATGGAGAGCACACCTCTGCAGAGGTGAGAGACACGATGAGAGCTGTGCTGGGCATCAGCCCCACAGCCCTTCTCCCGTGTAGTTCCGCAGCGTGCGGTCACTGCACTGCACAGCAGTCCCTGGCGCTGAAAGCAGCCAGGCAGTCAAGTTCACTGCCAGCAGGAACACCATGAGGGACATGGGGCTTTCCCTGCGCTCCCCATTCCACAGTTCATGTCTCCATTCTTTGCACAGCTTATACTCCAGCACCACAGGGCAGCCGGAATACTTGTATTTCTGTCATACTCTACATTAAATGTGATAAATCAGGTTATGAACCCAAGCAGGATTTATTTCTGTGAAATTCACAGTGCTGTGATCTCTGCTGATGTTGCACAGAAGACCGACTAACTTGATCAAGTCATACGAGGACAAGTTCAAAGCCAGCCAAAAGTAAGTGAGTGCTTATATTCCTTCACTGTTCTACAAGCACTGCAGCGCATCCCGATACAACCTGCCTTCCTAGCAGGCGGGATGAGAACAGTGTGTAGGTAGGTTGATCAACTGGGGCTGCGAGATGGAGGGCAACTGGGCACCAGTTTGCCTGTTAGCACAGACAGATGGAGCACGCTGGCCTCAGAGACCGGTTTCCTCTCTCACCTTTCCCTCCTGCTCATCTTCCTGTGCACACTGACGCTCTCCCAGCCCTGCACACCTGCAAAGCACGGACCTTCGCGGGGCGTGGAAATCAAGGGTACCTTTGAGTAACACAAGCTGCCAGCAGCGAGGATCCCAGAGCCCTGCCTCGCCTTCCTTCCTGGAACGAAGAAACGCTGCTTGATGACTGCGTTATTAAACAATCGGATTTTTACAAAGCCTCTGCGATCCCGGTACAAAATCTCCCGGAGGCTTTGTGGCGAGCGGGCGAGTGCTGCAGAGACCAGCGCGCCCCGCCGGGTCGCCCGTCCCCGGGGCCCCTCGCCGGGGGCCGCCGAGTGGACGGGGCGGCTAGTCCAGAGAGTACGGTAGGGCGCGCCCCGCCCCCGCTGCCGGCAGCCGGGCCGGGGCTCGGCGGCCACGTCCCCGCGCGGGGCCGGGCTGGGCGGCGGGCGATGTCGGCGGCGGGCGGGCGGCCTGACCCCCCCTCCTCCCCGCCATGCGGCTCTCCTGCAAGGTAGCGGCGGCGCTGCTCTGCCTGGGCAGCCTGCTGCTGCTCTATCTGCTGGCGGGCAGCGCCGCCGCGCCCCCGCGCCCGCCGCCCGCGCCCTCCGCGCCCGCCCGCCCCGCCGCGCCGCTCGCCCGCCGGCAGCCGCGGCTCAGCCGGAGCCCGCCGCGGAGGAGCCCCGCCGGGGCTAGACTCGCCAGCGCCAGGTAACGGCGGCGGCTCCGCGCTCCCGGTCGGCACCGGGAAGCGGGAGCACGCCCGGCCCACGCGTGACCGGCCCGCGCCTCACGCGCGACCGCCCTCGGTCCCTGCCGTCGGCGGGACCCCGCCAGGCCCCCTCCTGCCCGGCTCCGGCCCGGCCGCTGGAGCCCGCCCGCAGCCAGGCGTGCCCAGCCCCACGCGTGTCCGCGCCCACCGGCCCCGTGGGTCCCTTCTGCTGTGGCCGCTGGCTGGTGTCCCTTTGCCGCCCGACCCTTCGGGCACTTCCCTTTCCCAGATCTTTTCCCCCCTCGCCTCCGCGGGTGACCGGTGATTAGAAACCCTTGTGCGAACAGCTCTGGCTGTAGAAGTATAAACTTTTTCCCGTGTGTGTTCACTTGGAGCGTGGATGCCAGAGATGCCACGAAAAGCGCGTGGAGGTGTTACCTCCGCCTCTGGTCCCTTGCGTCCGAGCGGGGCGATACCTCCTCTGCGTGCCTGGGCGAGAGCGGCCTCTGAAATAACTGCCTTTCCATTAGTTTTGGCCTTGTTTTGAAGGCTGACGTGGGGAATGTGGTACTTGCTGGCAGGAGTCCTTGAGGAGCTGCTGTCAGTCTTGGGAGCTACACTCCTGCACATTTTTCATTAATGCTGCAGGGAAAAGGGAAGGCATCTGGCTATTTCTGCGTGGTACCACTAGATTCCAAACTGCGAGGCACTGACAGATTTTAAGCTGTTGAGCTTTTTGTTTTGAATGCCTTTTATATGTAAATTGATTTAGGAGAACTTTTAAAAAAAGAGTTTGAAATCATGGGGTATTGTGTTCCCTCTTGCAGCACCTTACAGGCAGAATATTTTTTAAAAAGCTAATTACTGCAGAAAAAGATAGGAGCGGCGTGCTTTTGGTGGGTGGAGGACTGTTTTCCCCTTTGCATTCCAACTATATTATGGTCAGTGTGACCTCATATATCTAATTAACTTGGTATGTCTTTGTGTCTTTGATTCATGATTTCACAGAGATGTTCTGAATGAAAGACTATTCCTGGTTTTTGAGCTCTTATTTCTTAACTTATTAAAGCAGTTGGTTTCTTACGAGCATTGTTACCCTACTGAATGCAAGAGGTGTTTACTGTGGCTGAGAATGGATCATGGACAGAATTCAAATGCGTGTATTAAAGCAGGATTATTTCCACTAGCAACTGTACCTCCCAAAGTCATTTTTCTTTAAGGCATATCTCTGCGATTATCATGGAAATCAAGAAGAACACTGAAGGAAGGAGCCCAGAAAGTATGAAACCGCTAGAGAGTGTAAACAACTGTTCCGTTTCAATGAGTTTTTCAGTAAGCATCTTCGTGTTCCAGAATTTGACATTATCTAACTTTTCTATTATTTATTGACTTTGCAAGTACTTTTTAGAAGGTCTGCAACACAACAACAACAAAAAGAAGGAATGTTGTATTTAAACCATGCCTTTTCTTCAAATGTTTTTTTGGTTTTTTTGAGGTTAGTTGTTGGGGGTTTTTTCCCATCACATCTGCTGGCAGGGTATGATCCTGCACCATTGACACCAGCCAGAGTTTGTGTACTGAGAAGCACGATTCTGTGGGTGCAGTTCTGCCCCTTGCTGAAGTAAAATTTATTGAAGTGAGGGGCTGACATAATGTGGCCCAAGCTGAGGAGATGCCTGCTGCCTTGGAAAGGCAGAAATACCCACCAACGGGTGCCATTCTGGAACGAATCACATCCCTGTGCGCATGGTGAAGGCATCAGGTGGTGGGATCTGCTTGGCTTAAAGAGACTGACCCAAGATACACCGAAAGCAGTGTGAAACTGTTTCCAAGGGGCTTGAATTTGGAGTGGAAGAAACAGACAAAGACTTAACTAGTTATTAACTTCAGGAGTGAGCATTCCCATTGATTTAACAGGCTTTGCTTATGCATGTGCTTATAGTAAAGCACATCCAATGTAACGTGCTGAATCGGGATTGTTGCTACCTGTTCATTCCTATAATATAAATAATTATTATTTTAGTTACTCCTTATGAGCACAGGAAGATCTTTTTTTGAATGTGATGTGAGAGATCATATATGGTCTAACTGATTTCTCCAGGATAATAAAAAAAAAGCGGATTATGACTGTGTAAGATCTTGTGATATGATCATGGTGTATGTGTTTATATGTAGACTGCATGATTGATTCAAATAACCTTAGAGAGGTTTTGTCTATGTGAATGTAAAAAGTTATTTTAATTCAGTTTTGCCAAGTTGATTTGTGTAGTTTCATCAGAAGGATGCAGGTTTTTGGCTGAACTCGGAAATAACCAAAGGCATTACCTAGGATGTGCGTTTGCTTTATAAGAATCAGTCATGTTGCAGGCAAGGTGGATCGTATTTTAACTGGGATTTTGTAATACCACTTTCTGTAGTCACATGATAATAATAGAAGACATTAGTTTTTAAGTTTTAAGAAGTACAGGTTTCTTCTAATGTAGGTAGTCACACGCGGTAAAAGCTTAACTTAGATTTTTTGATGGTGGTTTTACTGATTCTTCCTCTTGGAAGTAGCAAGTAGTCCTATGCCTTCAGTAAGATTTTTTTCATATGAAGAATTAGAAGTATGTGCAAAACCAATGTGTGCAAAGTATCAAAAAGCAAAAGGGTTATTTTACATTTGAAGGGCAGATGTGACCACACTTTCTATTAAACCAGCGTGGTAAGGCTCAGGAAGTGAACCTTTGCCAGCACATTTAGTTCCCTGGAAGTAGCTTTTCCAAAGCAAAACATCTCTTATATGGCAACCTGTCAAGGTACTTTTTCTTTCTTTGCAGCCTGTTTGCACACACATACGAGTTTGGCTTGAGTTTGATAGCCTATAATAACATGCTGAAGGCCCAAATACCTCATACAAAGAACCTATTTGATGAAAGAAGAAGATACAAACATCCATTCTGGTTTTGAGTGTTTTTCTCCCTTTTCTCTGAGTGGTGGAAGGAGATTGAAACTTTGACAATTTTTTGATTGTCAGCAACTACAGTCAGTTTTGTGCAACTGCATTAAACTGAGAAAACTTTATTTGAAAACATTTAAGAGCATTTCTAGTTCATATTTTGAAGTGTGTGAGAGAATGTGTTTCATATAATGGAGCCACTGTTGGGACATTGACTCAGTGTTGACTGTCAGGAAAGGAGCCTATTTAGTGAATCACCAGTTTTGATACATTGCCTAAATCTAACTTTGTTTATGCTGCAAGAGTAAATGAGATCATAATACGAAGGTTTCAAAAACTAACAACTATATTGCATTTTGTAAGAATCTGCATGCATTATCTTTCTCTCAGGAATAAATTTGAAGGCTTGAATAGATTAGCAGGCTCTGTAATGAGATGGGAATGCATTATTTTGAATGGATCTGGATTGATTTAGACAGGTTTTCGGTTAATTATGTTTGAGACACTTTGGCTGTGACTAATAAGAAAATTGCATGTAATCTAAACTTTAAGACCTAGAAATGTACACTATTGTGCTTGAGCACTCAGGCTTTTTTTGCGATGTCAATACCCATGCCTGTCAGAAAAAAACGCATGCAGTAAATAAAATACCACTGGGCAACGGGATGGGACTTGGTCTGTATTGTTGCAAGGCCTTTGCTATAAACATTTTATCATGCTGCGTCTTACCAAGTCTGTCTTTAGCTGTTTCAGAGGGATGTATTCTGCAAGTATTTTGTGATGCTTTCGCGAGTGCTTAATCTTAGGCAACAGTGCTTAATTTTAAAGCCATATAATATTATGACAGGAGAAAGGGAGGAAAAGGAGAGCAGGAAGCAATTTTCTCTGAACACATGGGTAAAACAGGGAACAGAGCAAGGAGTTTAACGTAATGTTATATTAGTTAGATTTGTAATATATTGACAAGGTACATTTATGTACTGAAATTAGAAGATGGATATCAAGGCAACAAAGACCTTGTGTATATAATTTCTTTATTTGTTCTTGTCAAACACATTAAATTTTAAGGCCCAGATCACTGTATTGTTTTAGGTGGATTTAAACATTTAATTTAGGTCATAAAATCCAATTATAGACTCTATCCATAACCAATGAGTTGGACTATAAATGAATGAATGTGCGTGTAAATGTTAGGAAGAATTGGCTAATAATTATAATTGTAGTACTCTGTGGATGTATGTGCTTTTTCATGTGCTTGGATGTCTCTTGGGATAGGTAACTATTACTACTGTAACAGCTGTTCCCATTTTACAGGTAGGACATCTACAACATAAAGAATTAATGACTCACCCAAAGCTTTGCAGGGGCTGACTTACTGAAATAAAGCCAAAAACGGTGCTCGCTTACCCTTCAGCCACTACCTGAGCACTTCTCTATGTCAAAAAGTCTTAGGTTGATAACCTAGTAATATATTCTTTCTTGCTGGCCAGCTGTTTCCTATTCTATGTTACAAATTTTATCCTGTGTATTAACGTACTCCATCCTTTAAAACAAAGTATGCATCTTTTGTCTATTCCGTTTGTTGTATTGTCCAGGAACACCTGAGCAGGCAGTGCTTCAGAAAACTCTTGGCTCCCCAGTATGTTTGCAACAACCACTTGTAACTACACAATAAACCAACATTTGCAGTTAGAGGAGATACACTGTATCGAAGCAGGATTTAATGTGTACTTATATGAAACCTCAGCTTAGAGAAGGCCTTTCATTAGGCAGTAAGTCTGAACCAGAAGGCTCTCGGTGCCCAGCAGAAATGAGGTAGCTGCTCCACGTGCCTGTGGAGCTAAGTTCCAACCTCCAGTTTCTCTCTTGACAGCACATGGTGGAGGCCCTCTTATCTTCAAGAGAGGATCCAGATAAGCCAGCGTAGCCATTTATTCTGTGTGAGGCAGAAGCATCCTAGATGCTGCTGGTCAAACTGGAACTGTTTTGGTTTGAAGACATTGGCTATATTCTGCAGATCTTTAAGGATTATCCTTTCATCCAGATGTTATTTCTCCCTGTCCCTTCCGTTCCTCCTTGCACCGTATGTACATGCGTGTATAAACAGAGGAGAGAAGGGGAGTTGTGATGTTCTTTGTAATCTGCTTGTTTGCCTTCTTAGCAGTTTCACTTTGTCTTTACACCTGCCTGTTTTCAGACTTCTGGGTAATAATAGTAATTTTATAAAGGCTAAACCAAAATTGCTGTTAAATGCATCCTGCTATGGCACTTTTTTATCTCCCTTTCCAGCTCATCTTTGTTTTCATAGTCCTCTTGTTTTCCTTATGTACTTATAAAAAAGATGCAAAATGCAGGGACACCTTCCACTAGACCAGGTTGCTCAAAGCCCCATCCAGCCTGGCCTTGAACACCTCCAGGGATGGGGCAGCCACAGCTGCTCTGGGCCACCTGGGCCAGTGTCTCACCACCCTCACAGGAAAGAATTTCTTCCTAATATCTAATCTAAATCTCCCCCCTTTCAGTTTGAAGCCATTACCCCTTGTCCTGTCACTACATGCCCTTGTAAAAAGTCCCTCTCTAGATTTCTTGTAGGCCCCTTTCAGATACTGGAAGGCTGCTATAAGGTCTGCCTGGAGTCTTCTCCAGGCTGAACAACGCCAACTCTCTCAGCCTGTCCTCATAGCAGAGGTGTTCTAATCCTCTGGTCATCTTCGTGGCCCTCCTCTGGACCCGGTCCAACAGGTCCATGTCCTTCTGATGTTGGGGGCTCCAGAGCTGGACACAGTATTCCAGGTGGGGTCTTACCGGAGTGGAGTAGAGGGGGAGAATCACCTCCCTCAACCTGCTGGCTACTTTCCTCACTAACTGTTGCTCTCAATGTCCCAAACTACTACTGAGGTAGTTCAAATACTACCTCGTGCTCCTTTTCTCGGGGATTTTTATTCCTGCTTAGGCCATTGCAGGCTGCTGAACCCCTTCAGCCCAGGCCTTCACGACTCATAATTCCTCGTCTCCAAGGCTCTGCTTTCTCCTCCACTCTCTGGGGCTGGGAGGGTGTCTGTGTTGGCAGACGGGATATCTCTCGTTCATCCTTAGCTCCCATGGGCTTACAGGGCATTCTGCTTTCATCTAGGGTTGCTTCTGCCGAGACTGTTTGTTGAAAGTACTTATCTACATATACTGGATTTTTCACTACAAAATAGCTGCATAATGGAGAGTTCACTGTGGCTAAAATTTGCAAAGAAAAGCTTAGTGCTTTGGTGTTGGGTTTTGAAATGTTGCAATAAAAGCTTAGAGTTTAGTCCCCCTCCCACTGAATTCCATTGCCACAAGCTATATCAAAGCAGTTCTCATCCTGCATATGGCTTGATTTAGAGACTCAATTAAGAGGAAACATTAAACAGATAGGGAGAAAGAGGGGAAAGGGGACCTGTGTGAGCAGCTAATTATTCACTTCAATAATTCAGTAGGTTTTACACTAATAGGCTGGAAAGTAAATACCACTTCACATAGATGTAGTATTCCATTATTTATACACTGATGGAATTGGGGTTTAATTAAGACTAAAGCCTAAGACTTTAAACCCTTAATGAAACATGTTGCTTTGTGTAGTCAGTAAAGTACCATTGGCTGGTATTCCTTAACACAGAAGTGGATTACTCCGTAGTATAGAACGCTGCTGTCGTACAAAGCAGCATTTTAATGCCTGGAAAAAGATAATGATAGCTTTCTTAACTGTCATTTTTCTCTTTATTTAGAACTTTTGTTTCTAGTATTTGCTGATTAATGGTATGTATGTAATTGTGTGTGCTGAGAAGAGGCAGGGATTGATGTCTCTGTTCAGTGATATGTCAGGAACTGGTAGTGATCTGTGATTAGCCTTTTGAACCCTCCTATAATGATTACGATGCTTGTGATTTAGTTGCTTTGTCAGCACACATCCACGTAATGGAGAATAAATGCAATCCATGTTGGAATGTGAATACAATACGGTAGAATCGTTCCTGGAGGATGTGATTTTACCTCCATACTGATGGGGAGGGGACACACACAAAACCAAAAGGCCATATTTTGAAAATGTCTTCAACTCCCCAAAAGAGCCCTGATTTTTCTGGCTAGCAAGTATCTTCAATGTGCCTTTTGGATGCAGATTCCCCTATAGTCTAGCTGAAATTTATTTAAAGCTGGCACAGATGGGTGCTAAGTGAAAAACCCATAGTTTGGCCCTTGACTGCTTGTGGAATATAGTCTGATTCACCTGGGACATGTGAATATGTTTGTTTTTAAAAATCTCTATTTTAGCAAAATCTCAGGGATTCCATCGGGTGAAATGGAGAGCAGTCCTTTGAAACTATGCCAGTACCTTCAGGCCGGGATTAAGGCATGCATTTTTAACAGCAAAATTAATTAACAGTTAGAATAATTTACATATGGATGGAGTGGATTTTTTTTTTTAAAGTATAGATGTCTTCTTCCAGTCTAGCCATTATGGGCCTGGTAATGAAGTTACTGGAGGTAGTTCTGTGATCTGCATTGTGTTAGAAAGTTGGCTCGGTAGTAACAAGTCCATTCTGGCTTCATAACCTGTAAGCTGGGGACAAAAGCTATCATTTGCACAGAGCAAGTTTTTGTCTGGTTTGAGGTGCTATTGAATTAGTTTCATCCGTGTATATAGTGCAGTGATTTATGCAAATCCGGAAATGTTGGAATAACCAGAAGATTTCTGAAAATAGCATATTTCTTTGTATTATAATTTTAACAGTCTTGATTTATACCTTTGACAAAAACTGGTATGCCACTTGCATGTTCTGTGGATATCTAATCAGAAAAAACCTCCTAATCTGTTACAAATGAAGGGGAAGAAAAAACCCTGATATCTGTTAATGCGGGATTCTCTTCTTGTTTACCTCAGTATTTTTTATATGCCTATTTATGAATTTTCAGGAAGCCTGGAGAACAGAAACGTTCAAAAGAGCCTTCATCTTTGCCATGCATGCATCTGGCAGTTGTGGCATGTGGGGACCGGCTGGAAGAGACACTAATCATGCTGAAATCAGCAGTTCTCTTTAGCAACAGGAGGCTCTGTTTTCACATTTTTGCAGAGGATTCCCTTAAGCCTGAATTTGAGAAGAAGGTGAGTTTCTTTGTCATTGGGTAAATAAATAAATGAGTTAGGTCACAAATCTCTGAGAAAAATTAAATTGATGTCAACAAGTAGCAGCTAAGCACTTTTTTTACTGTACGCAGTTTATAAATTCCTTATGCATGTATATTTTAAAAAAAAAAAAAACCCTATATAACATGTAGCATCTAATTCCTCCCCCCATGTCTTTCAGTTAAAGGAATGGCCTTCCTCATATACAAAGAAGTTTGAATACAACATCTACCCAATAACCTTCTCAGTAGGAAATGCTCAGGAATGGAAAAAGTTATTCAAACCATGTGCTGCCCAGCGCCTTTTTCTTCCGGTAAGGCACCTGGATTTCTGAGTAGGTTGCTTTAGGAAAAGGATAATTCCACAGAAAGGAAGCTTTGCTGGTGTAACATTAAAACCATTTTCACACTGAAACATCTGCTTAAAGATATTTTAGTCTGTGCTTTAGCCACTTAAAAAAACAAAACAGAAATCCAGCCGTGCTTTTTCTCCTAACAAAGGATGTGTGTTTCTTATTTGTCTCGAGTTCCATTGGCCTCTTGGACTCCTAAGACTCGGTGCGAGAGCTCTTTCAGGGCAGATGCTTTCAGGGTAGATGCTGCATGCTTTCCATAAATAACATTCTTTTCAGCGTGCAGTCATCATATCCTCTTTACCCACTATCTCCCTTTCCATATGTTAGCCCTTAGACTGATGCTTTCAGCAATCCCTTTTCCTTGAGTTTTATTTCTTTTTCCAAGACTGTCAGATTTACCCTTAAGGTAATAATTCCAGTGTGCTCAAAGTCAGATTTCGTGCAAGAGCCCTGTGTACCCTGGGATCTTCAGGTTCACTGAAAATTGGTGTTCTTTACTGTGTAATACTTAGTGTCATAAACTTGGAAAATATTTAAGGTTGCAGGAGAGAAGGAAGGTGTTGATAACAATTTTGCATATGCAGAAATATCAGAAATTGAAAGGACTTTTGCATAAAGTGATTTCTGTGGAATTGAGAACATCTATCAAAAATATCTTGTGCATTGCTTTTGATTGGGGTGACTCCGATAAAGTGACATGCTATTCACATGATCCAGATTTCTCCATTGCTGTCTTAGGAGAAATGGAGGGGACAAAGAAATCTTTACTTTCTCAGATGGAAACAATCAGGAGACAGCTGCACGTCCAGATACGTAGACTATGAATACATATGTGAGAAAATATGTGCTGTCAGCAGTTACGTTTATCTGCTATTTAGAGGTAGACTATCAAATGCACAAAGGCCAGATGGGCTGGAAGTAACTCCAACTTCGGCAGGGATCCTCTCTTCCCTGAGTAAATATTTATATCACCTGGAAAATAATCCCTAAGCGTTAGCTTGTTCAGTACAGATTGTTTATAAGGATGGGGTTGTTTTCACTGAGTAAACACAATTCTCTGTTCTTCTTATTTTTGCAGTATTTTTTGTCATTTTGGTAGACTGTCATCACAGAAACAGTTTCACTTTTATTTCTCATTACCCTTGTGATGACTGAAAAGGCTTATGTGTTCACGCTGATTCCTTTAGGTCGGGCAGTGCTTTTTAGGTTCCTTTTTTGTCACTCACATGTTGCCAAAGTTCTCCAGTAACTTCTTGCAAGGAATATTAGACTACTGCTTGTTGTCTTAGCGAAACTAGGAGGCGGCCTGAACTGTAAATGTTTGTTTCTTTTGAGGCAGTTGCAAAATGTTTTGCGTGGTCAGGCTGAGGTTTATGGCTTTGAATAAGAGGGGTTGTCTGAGAGTAGTTGCAGCTGACACTAAGTTGATACGGATATAGTAAAGAAAACAAGTTGTAGTAATAGCTGAGGTGGCAAGTGTCCAGTTGGACTTTGGTACTCAGGTTCACAGACTGACAGAAACTTGGGCTGTTTCTGGGTAATTTCAGCCACCGTTATTTTTTTCAGTGCTTGACAACTAGGTTCTGATATCCCATTTGACTGAGACCATGCTGTAGAAATCCAGTCTGCACACAGCGGGAACAGAGGGTTTCTAGTGTTATTGTTTAGAGAACTATTTCGACTTTTTCTTTAAATAAATACCAGCAGGATGTCAGTATCCTTTTTTTCTTATCCTTCCCTGTACTAAGCATTTTCCCCTGCAGCGGCATAAAATGTAACTGGATTTAGGGAGGACCCCAGGAGAGCAGTAGTTGAGTTTATCAGCTGTTTAGCTCTCAGTTGTGCAAATTGTCTTGCTCCCGATAATGCTAAGCCCGAGTGGAATGCGAGTCTTTGATTCGCAAGTGCCTGTCCTGCCAAAGAAATCTCTCTTCGGCAGCACCAGCAGGCATGCGAAAGTGGACAGGAGGGCATGAGGAATGTGTGAAGGGAAAATTGTGTAAGAATCTTTCAATGGCTTTACTCACTGATAAAACTGGAGCTCTGGGATGTGATCCTGCAGCTTGTAGTAATGAACTGTTTTGTCCTGGTAAGAGGTTGATGTACGCATTCCTAACTTGTCGAATCTACTTGGGTTGCTAAAATATTAAGGAAGATCATACAGGATCCTGCATTTTGTAGAGGCATTCTGTGACATCTGATCATGTTTGCCACTTATGCAGGGAAAGTAGATTGAGCCTCCATGTAATCTCACAAGTCTGAATTTCTTGCTGCAGTCTACTACAATAAAACCATCAATTGGATTTGCACAGGCAGAATAAGGAAGATGTGGATCTTAACGTGAGCGCAAAATGAAAATTTAAAAATCAGCTAGGAGGGTAATGCTCTCAGCAATCACTTGAAACTGTTTTGTAATACTAACATGGATATTAAGACACCAGGTGAAAAACTGTCTTCTGGCCTCACGAATGTTGCATACCATGGAGCTGGCTTGCAGCTGTCTCTATATTGCTGTTTTGGAGCTACCAAAACAATCAGCTAAAGTATCATGAAATGCTTAAGGGATTTTTGGATGGTCTTAGTTTTAATAGTAACCAACATTTAGAACCCTTCTCAAAACACTTGATCTATTTAAGAGCTTTTAAGATCGATTTGCAACATCCCTGTACTGTAGCTGTCGAGTACGCTGAAGTGTCCAACCCAATGGATCAGAGGCAGCACTGGGAATAGATGCCAGGACCTTATCTAGACAAAAGTCGCCATCTCTGTTGTAACTTCGGTTAATTGCTTACTACAATTAAGTTAGAATCATAGAACTGACTAGGTTGGAAGGGATATTTAAGATTATTGAGTCCAACCATCAACCGCACACTGCCAAAACGACCATTAAGCCATGTCCCTCAGCACCACGTCTGCCCGGCTTTTAAATACCTCCAGGGATGGTGATTCCACCTAAGTTGAGTTTAGTAACTGGACTTCATGGTACTGCTACATTAGCATCGAGATTTGTAATTTGTCCTTAATTTTGGATAAAGTTCTGATAAACTGCCATGCTAGCTGTTGCAAACCATCAAGTAACACAGCTTCACAGTACACCAATATGTGTTTACACAGTAGTGTGTTATTACTTGCCAGCCTTGCTAACACAGGGAGAATCTATGGAGACAGAAGTTGTGAAATCAAACTACAGATAATTGAGTATTTAAGTGAAGTGTCAGGCTAAATATAGCCAGTTCTGTGCAGAACTTTTTGACAGATTTCCTAAGAATACACTACATAGCTGCAAAAAAAAAATCACACTTCTTTTAAGCTGTAAGTGCCTGTAGAGCGAGGAAGAAGATAAGCACAGTCAAGCCGTATTCCTGACCATTCGTTTCAAAAATCACAGTCTGTCAGGTACGTCTGTATGGTTTGTGCTAGCAAGCGTGAACTCAGACTACCAGATGCAGTCTTGCGTTGCTTATGCTGCAGGTCAGATGCATGTCATTTTTAACCTGCAGTCTTGTCCCTCGGGTTAGCCCTCCTGGCAGCCCTGGCTGTGCAGCGTCTGGCTCAGGCAGAGCAAGCTGGAGCAAGGTCTCTTGTACCACCGGCTTGCCTTGTGGGACTCAACTGCTTTTGACATTGAAAATCAGCCGAGTCAAAAATACATCGTCTCCTCTTGTATGCTTTTGAATAAGTAAAAGCTAAATATTGTTTTAAGGGCTGTGTAAAGCCTAAAATATTTTTTTGTAAACTCTATTTAGTTTGCTGCCTGAAAGCTATGGGACATTGGGAATGCTGGAGTTACTTAAATGAAATTTATCCCCAACATAACTCCACTGAAATCGTGGGAGCTATGCAAGCAACTCCTACAACTGCAATTTCTGAAATTAAATTCCCCTACCCAAGGCAAAGTTAAATGCATAGACAGAAGGGGATGTCATCAATTCAAACTGACATATGTAGGTTTTAAATAAGTCTTAAAACTTCACATGTGAAAGAGAAAATGGTGAAGGGCTTAAAGGAAGTAGCACAGCTTTTCTTTCAGCCTGTTGGGTGTCACTGCAGGACAACACCTTGGACACAGGAGAGGGAAGCATCTTTTGACAAACCAGAAAGGAGAGCATGTGAATCTTGAGTGGAGGAATACAAGGAATACAAGGAATACAAGGCGTGGGGTCAAATGCTCGTAGGCACCCACTTCATGAAGAACTGCAATACCTGCTTGAATCCATTTATATGTAGGAAAATTATTACAGTCCATTGACTTCCACAGACTTAAATGTATGTGTATGTTTAAGGTTGCTGAAAGAACGGTTTTCTGCTGGAAGAAGCAGTGTCCAGGCTGTCACGTATGCTTGGGAGGAGTATCTGTATGCACCTGTTAAACTTCCCCCTTAACCCTCTGCTGGAAAATGCCTGAACTTGTCTCTCTAGCAGGGCACCCTTAGAAAAAGTCTTATGTGGTATAGAGTGTGCTATGGATCCCTCAGGCAAAATCTAATAGCTTCTGCTCTGTTTGTATTCATGTGTTACCTTCTGTCTCAGACTAAATTTTGCAGCAATTTTTTTTATTATTTTCATATTTTGATTTTATATGACTTCATATAGTAGATCCCTATGAATTAGGGCTTCTAGGTGCTACAGAAAATATACAATATCCAGGATGTCCTTAGGCTGAAAAACCTTTTCTTCTTTTCAACTGTCTGTCTTCTATTGATTTACTCTTAAAGTAGCTGTCTTCTTTTACTTGGATTTTTTTTTTTTTAGTATTGGACTCCAGGATCCTTAACATTTGCAAATATTTGCCCCTGTGATCTCCATGTGTTATTGAACTATTTGTGTCACTCATTTATTGATACCTTCACATGCTGTTTTGTATTTTTTTGTGGAAAAACAATTCTTCATGGTCTATTGCTATAACCTTCTACCCAGCTGAGTGATCTGGATTGTGCTGGACTTGTCTACATGAAGTTTCTTGTAATCATAACTTTTAAATGGAGAGACACTTGCCTTCTCCTGCTTGTCCTGCTATGTAGGAAGAACATGGAGTTATCAGGTCAGAAATACAGGTCAGGGATTTGTTAAACTTGGCTAAATGTCAGTCTGAATTCCAAAGAGTTCAGTCAGGTGAAAAATCTCATTTAAGTCCATACTTGCGGATTTGGCATCTTAGTGGATGCCTCTTGAGCATGCTTAAAGGTAATTTTTTCCCCTGACTTGTTCAAAATGTTAACATTGTTCGCACTCTTTCACAGGTAATCTTCAGTCACAATACATTTCAATTTATGTAAAATTCAATTTCTTTAGTAGAATTTATTAAGTTATCTGCATAAATAAGAGAGTGTCATTAGTATCATTGCAATTGGATGAGAGAGTGATTGTTCTGTTCCACAACATGGTGAAAATCAAAGGCCTTTTGGATTTGCCTTTCAAAGAAAGAAAGAGAGAGAAATAGGGCTTTTGGCCGAGACCAAAGTAAGAAAATATCAGTGCTTCAGGAATTTTTTGGCAGTTTTAGCAAATAATGAAGAAGAGCAACAAAAATGCAGTTGAAACTGGTCGTCAACTTTAGCTAATGCTATTTACTGTCTAACAAACAACGTTACAAATAGCTGGTGCAAACATCAAGGAACTTTTCTTGGACTGTTGAAGCACTATATAATTTGCCCTACTAAAATTTATGAAGGAGCATGTAAGGATTTGGATAGCCACAAGGGGGAACATTGTCAACAAGAATAGATGAAAGATCCTAGATCTAATTTACAGTTTACACCCTTCTGACTTGACTAACTTTCTTGCGGTTATTCCTTCTATAAAGTCCGATAACAGCAATCAGAATCTGACCTGATAAGTTTTACTATGACATTTGTATTTACCAAGCAAATTTTATTCTTCAGGGGGATACAGTGACATTTTTGTGATCGATAGGGTTTCTTAATTAATGTGAAACATTTGTATATATTAATTCTGATTGTAAGTCTCCTAGGAGCACAAGGTTGTAACAAGAAAAACAGTCATTAGAAAGGCATAAGGAAACATGATACCAAATGGAGATGAAAAGTTTTCTGTTATACTAGCTTACCCTTTCTATCTATGGGGGAAGCTGTATGTTTCATCAAGGTATATGCTAGCCAATTCAACTGCAGCATCAGGATCCAAATTAGCTTTTGTGACAGATTGGGAAAGCATCTTTCATACACACGCAGAGTAGCAGATTCATAAGGTACTATATAGTATATCATTTTCAATAGTAATCCTTTCAGAATCCTTGCTATACAGTGTGCAAAAATTACGTGTTTTCTAGAAATGGTTAAATTTTTTTTGTACAATACCACTTACAGATCTTTAAAAGAACTAACAAAGCTATGTAAATATATATTCTTTGCATTTAATTTCAGAACTGATACTAAATAGGCCTTGCAGATATTTTTTTTCTATGATCTTAGTGGATTACTATGTGGATTTTTTTATATTACTATTTAGTGGATTTCATATGAAGGTTAGAATCCAACTTGTGTGGTCTGGTAGCTGCTTTGCTGCGCAGTTTAAAAAAACCCAAACAACAAACAGCAAGCCAATAACCTGGTAACTGTTGTTCCTGTGTGTAATTACATTTAGCTGATAAATCAATAACCTCTTTCAAATTATCAGTTTAAAATAAAAGTACTGTTTGCCCATAATCTTTCTTTTTGTTGCCTATTTGGTTTCTTTTTCATCTCTTCCTCTCCTCGCTCTGCAAACGTAAAAGGTCATTTTAAAGGATGTGGACTCTCTCCTGTATGTGGACACTGATGTTCTCTTCCTGAGGCCCATCGACGATATCTGGCACATCCTGAAAGAGTTCAACTCGACACAGCTAGCTGCTATGGCCCCGGAACACGAAATACCAAAGATTGGCTGGTATAGTCGATTTGCGCGTCACCCTTATTATGGGACAACTGGAGTCAATTCTGGAGTGATGCTAATGAATTTAACACGGATACGCAACACTCAGTTCAAGGTGAGAAGAAATACAGCTGTTGCAGAAACTAACGATTTATGTATTTTTCACATCTTGTAAGACTTCGTGTAAAGTTATATAGAGTTTGTAATGTAAAGAATCTGAAAAATATAGAATATCTATTTGGATACTAAAAGCAATTATAGTGAAAATTATTATTAAAACAAATGAAACTTCCTCAAGAGGCTGGAGCACTGACAACTTGCAGATGAAGCAGTCTGTCGGCAGTAGTAAAAATGGCTTCTTCAACGTTTCATTTTCCCTTGAAAGATACATGAAAGAATAAACTCAAGGATCTTCAGTGCAGTCACTGTATTGTTTTTAAAGTTGGGAAGCTTGATGTAAATATCCAGAGAAATTGGTAATGGTTTGCATCTGCTGTAAATAGAATTTTGTATCCTGCTGCAGATCAAGCGACTCCATGAATTTTGATATAAATGAGATGGGAACATTTTCTCTGACATCTCCCCTCTTTTGTGAAAGGCCTAACTTGTAAAATCTCTATTTGTTTTGCTGAGCACGTATTCTCTAACCCCTTTAAAGATGATTCACCCCAAGTAGTTTTGTCCTCAGTCAAGGCCAGGGGTTTCCTATACCGTTACAGGAACAGCTTGAGTGAAAAAGCCCTTGCTTTTAATATCATAATTCCCAGGGAAGATAATTTTTACTGTGCATTTTTCCTCAGTTTTCACCTTGTCCCTGCATTTTTGCATTTTTCCACTTTTTCTCCCTCCTGTTGCTCAGAATAGGAAGATTGTGAATAGCAGGAGCTGACATCACAGCTAGACCCGGGAGACTTCGCTTTCCTGTTTAGATAAACAAAAGCACAGTCAGCTCTTCTGTTCCAACCTTATCCAGGTCTAACATTTCCTGGCAGTTCTTTATTTTTCATCTAGGTATCTAACATGGCTTAGCAGACTTACAAATATGTGGGTGCCACACTCGGAGTCATGCATCGCACCACTCTTCACAGTATTAACCCATTGCTTCTGTTTTTCTGCCCCGCAGAACAGCATGATACCGAGTGGTTTGACTTGGGAGGAAATGTTATATCCATTATACCAAAAGTACAAAAATTACATTACATGGGGAGATCAGGATTTACTAAATATAATTTTTTACTTTAACCCAGGTAAGTAATGATTCTTGGAGTCATGGTTATCTGTGTTAAGGAAATTTCCTGAACTTGAAAAATTTTTTGAAAACGGCTATTTATTATTTATGATACGCATAATGTACCGTGGCATGAAGTTAATGTGTAAGTGCACCTAGGATTTACAACCTATGAAAATACTTCTGAAAGTGGTGCAGGTATTTGGGCTCGGACTGGGTTCCATTGAATATGTAAATCTGTTTTCTGGAGATTCTGAGAAAATAAGGAAGTATAACATTAATCATCAAATGCAGGAATGAAGTTCGAGTTTTATGTGGGCTTAAGGGCATCACTGGAGCAGGGCCTAGCTGAAAAATATTTTTGTTTCAGATGTTTATCTGAATGTGAAATTGCCAAACTTTCTTCAAAGCTATGCTCTATTTTTCTGCAATTCAGCTGAATTCTGATATTTATGCAAACAAGTAACAAAGCTAATATAAACAGAAAATGGACGCAGCCATTGAAATACCTGCTCTGAAACTGTTTCCCTCCCTACTTTCACTCCTTCACTAAAAGTTACTTTTTGAGGAAGATGCTTCCAGCCTCTCAGCTGAATGATCCAGCCTCAGCAGGCACCAGGATGGTGCTTAGATTTGTGCACTTTCTACGCTTCTGTATTCTGCTTGCTCTGGGACTATAAAGAGCTGTGGAGGACTTCAGGTCTCTCAAAACCTTGTTCTCAGAGAACAGATGGCGTAACCCACCTGTCCTCGGGTGGACCAGCGTGACCAATATGTACGTGCTTGTCAGCCCAGCAAAATGTCATGCCTGATTACCGCCTGTCACTCTTGCACAATGCCTCCATAAACAACTTGTAACCTTTTTGGTTTGTCCTTCATTTCCTCTTGAATTGGAGTTGTATTCTCATGAGTGGGTATTTCCAAGGAACTGGCAAGTTTAGGCATCTTTATTTTAAAAGGGTGTGACTTTTTTCCCCAAGTGCTGAGACGGTTTTTGGAAATTCAGCCCCTTGTAAGTATTTTGCCTGGATCACACAGAAATGACTTCAGGCACTTCCAAGAACAGTAACATCTGAGAAATGCAAGGATTTCAATATTGTAGCATAGCACGTGCTTCCTAAAGAAGCCGAGAACCTTATTTCATGCTTCTGAATATGCTGAGTATCCATTCTTATTTGCTTTTCATTGTTTCCTATGTGACCTTGTATTCCCTCAAGTGATCTTAAGAACAGAATAAGTTTGGATTAATCTTTATTTATTTTGTTCCCTTTTCTTTTTCTCTGAGGAGTCACAGGGTAGGTAATTGGATATACCCAAATCCAGGGAAATAAAAGGAGAGAGCAAAAGCAAAGCAATAAGCTAACATCTGTTTAGTGCAGACAGATGTTGTCCTGGTTTGATGTTGTCCACCATCAAGTGGTGTTCAGCAAAACTGTTCGAAACAGACATGGGGAAGAACCACAACGAATTTCATATCATCTTTCCTGCCCTGAGATGAGATCCTGCAATCATGAGCTTAATGGACTTAACAAACTTTTGTGTATCAATATTAATCATAGATTAGTGACCTGCATGTATCCATATATATATACCTGTGTGTGTATAT
>VFFE01007917.1:683453-699396 GCA_008921705.1 Burhinus oedicnemus
GTTTAGATCCTTCTAAACTCTTAAGTCTCTTTTTCTCTCTCTCTCTTGCCTCCCGAGCGGAGCAGGAGAGAGAGAGCATCTGTCGTTCCACCGGATTAGGCCAATTTGGCCCAAACCACGACAGATGTCAAACATCAGTGTCCCTGGTACACTGTGCATTACCCCCAATCCTAGAGAAAAAATAAAGTGGGAGAAATCTTCGTTAGGAAATCATAAATTCCAAAAAGAAATGAATGTTTTGGGAATAGGATCTACTGGAGCAAGACAAAGATGAAGCCAGATGAGTTGTGAAGTCAAACTCAAGCTGCTAACTTAAGTGTGGAGGAAAAAAACAAAGATGGCAAAAATATTTTAATTTTGTGATGAGAGCATTCTCTATCAAATCCACATGTTGAGACTCTTCTGCACCATAGTCTGTCTTTTCCTTGCAACTGGTAAATAATTTTTTACGAATTACATAACATCAGACTGCACAAGAAAAGAAAACAAAAGAACTGGATACAATTAAAACAGAAGACTAGACTTTCCCAAGGTTTTAAACTGTTGGATCGTTGAGACTGGCCTGGGAAGGAATCAGTCAAGACTGCTGCAGGTGGCTTTTTATAGATGCAGTGCATTGGCTTAAAAATACACAGAGCTGTGTTACCTGGGGCTGAAGAGATGTGCCCTTTTTCCCATCTCCGAAGGCCGTTCTGATGATTAATGGATCTGAAGGCTCACAGAGCAGCTGGAGTTTGAGTCCAGCTGTGACAGCAAAAAACGCGCAAAAGCGTCACAGTAAGGAGAAGATCAAGAACACTCAAGTGACATGTACGGAAGCTAATAAGCACCTGACGACATCCTCTCCCCATAGTGATCTGCTGATGAGCTGTACTTGCAAACATCTGTTCAGGGTTACCGAAAGGATCCCCGTTAACTGTAACAGGGTTTGGATCAGGCGTTGGCAGTTCTTTCTGTCCTTTTTGCGACACTGGGGAGCAATTCTGAACGTGTGATAGGTCAGATTGAATGGAAACCACTTACAATCTACACTTTCTTGAGCAGTCTCCTGCTAGAGAGCGCTTGAGGGAAGAAAGGTTTCAGAAACTTTTTCTCCTACTTCTTCAAGAACCACATAGGACCAGCTCCAGACTTCCTGGGAAGCTAAGAAAGGCCAAATGAAGAATTCAAATTTCGGTGCTTCTGACATGACCTGCTGGCGTAGTGCAATGATTCATTGTACTCCATTTCTGAAGCAAAAAGGTCACATGGACTGGTGTGATTTATTATAAGCATATTGCAAATACTGTGGGTGCATAGAGAAAGCTTAAAAAAAAAAAAAAAGAATCAGTAGGAGAAAGGAGGTTACAAGCCCTTTTGAGAAATTAGGCTCATCTTTAACCCAGACCTGTGAAATTAATGGATGACAACTATTAGAAGGACTGTGCATAAAATACGCTACCTCTTATACTCTGCTCTATCTCCGTGTAACGAATTGTCATTGTCAAATCTGCTCTAGGTGACCCTGCTGTGGGAGGGGGGTGGGACTAGATGATCTCCAGAGGTCCCTTCCAACCCCTGTGATTCTGTCATAGCCTCAATGAAAGCTTCAGCAGCAAACATTGGATATGCTTTGCAAGCTTTCCCATGCTGCCTCCAGAAGGATTCAGGATTTTGCATAACTCTCACTGCTGTGTGTGCTTCCCTAATCATTTCCATAACTCTGGAAACTTCTTACTAGGGCAGAGGACCCTGGATCGTGCCACCTGGTGCATAATCTCTTGGTTTGATTCTGTCACTTTTAGCTTTGTAAAATGCTCTCTTGGTTTAAGTTTGCACCAAGTCTTTGTATTGCCCTCTCCTTCTGTTAGTTCAGGTCTAACAGTGCTGAGATATGTGTAGTCATCCCCTGAGGAAAGGAAGCTTCTGTGTCTAGCTGCTGCTTGGGATATTTGCAAAAGAAGTAACTGAAATTTTTTCTGATCGTCAGTCCCAGCTTTTTCACAGAAACGTGCTTTAATTTGTTGTAACTCGTTTGACGTGTCTTTTTTCTCTCCCCACCTCCTCCGTCTCCCCTGACCGACGTTGGCAGAGTGTCTCTATGTGTTTCCATGTCAGTGGAACTACCGGCCTGATCACTGTATGTACGGAAGCAACTGTAAAGGTGCAGAAGAAGAAGGTGTCTCTATTCTGCATGGAAATAGAGGTGTCTACCATGATGACAAACAGCCTACGTTCAAGGCACTCTATGAAGTGATACGTGATGTAAGTCTTCTGTCTCAATAGAGGCAGTCCTTTTATTTCAATGTAGATTACTGCTTTAACCAGGTCACTCAGTTTGCTATTCCAGTAGATCAGGCTGAGCATAGTTGTGCTTTATGTATACCCATCAGACACAACAAGGTTGCTTTGGCCTCTCCTGTGTTACCGCATGCATGTATTTGAGATGATTTAAATGATCCTCCTTCATATGATAGTAAAATTCTAATCAAAAAGGCTGATAAATTGCTTTTCTGTAATACTGGGGGTGGAAAAAAGTGTTTGAATGGCGTTCTTCCTGCTGGTACTGCAGCCCAATGAAAGCTTGTCCTTCCTGAGCACCTAGAGCCTCTGGGCACATGGACAGCAGAAGCTTGCATACAGACACAGGTCCGTATTTCCACTTTGAATGTTGTATGCGTACAACTCCACTCGCTAAGATACCTGTTTTGTTACAGTATCCCTATGTTAGTAAATCTCCTTTAAATACAGACCGTAGAAATGCAGTTTCTGGGAAGCTGGCTATTTCAGGTAATACGCCCACGGATTGATCTTACAGAAACTTCTGAAATGCCATTTTGTAACTAGTGAAAACTAATAATTGTTTTTTCTTTTTTTTTAGTTTCCATTTGAAGACAATCTCTTCCAGTCTTTGTACTACCCTCTGCAGTCTAAGTTTCTGGATACAGTGCACACTTTATGTGGGAGAATTCCACAAGTATTTTTGAAGCAAATTGAGAAAACTATGAAGAAGGTGTATGAAAATCGTGTCATCGTCTACTTGGGGGCTAACCACAGATACTAAATGTAGCTATATTTTTATGCAGAGTTTTTAATTCTTGCACCCCATCTCATGAAGCGTACAAATGAAGAGTATGAACTCCTTTACTGAAACTCAGAATTAAAATATTTTCCTTCTCCAATTTCCAAATAACCCCTGAAATTACAAAAACAGGGGAAATCCTAGAAGTCTACCTAAACTGTCTTTTCTTAGGCCTCTTATTCTCTTCCTATGTTTACCGTTGGTTGCAACAGGGAGGGTCGATGATTCTCACTTTTATTTGACGAGTTAGTATGGTTATTTGTTTAAGTACAGCTGCATTCACTGTAACTTTTTTTTGAAGTTGTGCAAAAGCTTATACTGATCTTAGGCTTGACAAAGAAGTTACAGTTTGAGCTATGTAACATATAGGGAATATAACTCTTGAAATGATAGGGTAAATATTTGTGACAGTAATGAGAATGCTGAATTACAGAAACAATCACTCTTGTGATAGGATGAGTTAAAATTTACTATAGTAAAGGGAAAGTATTTGCTTAAAATTGCACTTCTGTCTGAAGGTATATTACCTGCTATTCTTCACATGTAGGACCTAAGATTTCTCTTACTTAAAAAGATTAGGGGAATGGAAGTGCCTATTTACTTTGTATTTTACAGCACTTTTGGTCTAGTGATTGTCATTTTCTCCCTCTGCTCTTCAGGAGTTTTGTGAGGGCTTCTCATGAAGGAATTAGAAGGAAAATAATTACAGCATAAATAGGAAAACAGTGTACAAGAAATGGGAGGGGGATGAAGTGGAAGCTGTGGCACCGGCACAGCAAATGGAGAAAAGAAAGAATCCTTTCTTGTGTGAAGTACAGTTGTGGTCTTCCCCTCTTACAATTTTAAGAATGTATTCCCTAACTTGGTAATACTAATTACATTAGACACAGTCCAAGAATATTGTGAATGAAGAGTACAAAACCAGCTAACATTGATCTGTTTTCCTCTTTAATTAATCCTTTTTGATTGTTATTTACTGCACAGTAACAATGGTATGCCACTGACAACCGTTCTTCCATCCCTGTACTGGGAGACTGAGAATGCTGCCTCTGACTGCGCCCCCCTTTTCTGCTTCACCAGAAGCCCGGGGTACAGAAATGTATTTCTGCCTGGCACTTCCGTTCCTGGAAGAAGAGAGTTTTATGCTAGGATCATAATGAATAGCCTCAAAGTGAAAGAGGATACAAGATGGCTTTGATGTTTATTTAAAATACTTTGTTTAGTTTAGATTTCAAAAGTATGACGTTCATCTTAGGATATGCACAGACAAGAGCTTATTAAAACTCACAGTAGCTGAGAGGTGCTTAGGACAAGTCACTGGGGAACTGAAAGTGAGGACACTCTTTAAGAGCAATGATCCAAGAGCAGACTCCCAGAGGGCATTTTCTAAGTGTAAGCCCTGAGGCGGGTGTGTAGGTGAATGCTTAAAGAAAACAGCAGAGAAAATGATCTTACTTTTCAAGTCTGTTCAGCACAAAAAAAGATAGCCATTACTTGGAACTACTCCCGTTTATATCTAATAGGCAAAGTAGGAGAGGGGTGAGGAGGGTGAGATACATGAAACTTTTCTCTAATGAAAGGAAAACTGGTACAGGTTGTATATCTTGTACACGTAACATACATTTATTAGAAATAAGTATCTGGGGGGTGTGGATGAGGGAAAGGATGTTTCCTAAGTTATAAAGTAGGATTTCTGAGCAATTGCAGTTTGGGGGTGTCTACCCCATCCAGTGAGAACTGGTGCACAGTGTCATAAGAAAACAGTCTCCAAGAGAAAGTCCTTTTGGCTTGCGCATTCCTCTCTCCTTGTGTGGCAGCTCACGAGAGGAGGGAAAATACCGGCCTTGCTGGCATCTCAGGCTGCCGGATAAGCAGGCCGTACACAGGATGAAGTGCCGACAAACTTTTTCCAAACACCAGAGTGTGAAAATGTCTGTGACACATCCATAAGCGTGCTGGGTGAATGACACAACACGGCAAACGGCATCATTAGAGAGTCATCTGAGTAGGGGAGGTGTTAAGATAGAGGCTTGGAATAAGGGGCGTAGGGTTTTGGTCCTAGCAATGTCACTGCTGGTCTGTGCTCACAGGCATGACAAACAGAAATGTCTGTTGTTTGCGCCTCTGTGTGCTGCAAACTCTAATGAACAACTTGTGTGTGTTTCTGACTGAGATCCGTTATCTTGCAGCCTTTGCCATGTCAGTGTGAATCGACATGCAAAGGACAGAGGCAGCTCTGCATCTATTTTGATTGAAAGCCCGGGACCCAGAAAGGCATTTAAACTTAAGTGTAGATGTTACTGTCTCTCGCAACTTGCCTTAGTATTTTCTATTTTAACTGAAGTTTTAGTTGCCACTTTCATTTCTAGCTACAGAGAGAAGTTTGAAAACGTAACCCAAATGACCTTGAAGACTTCAGAGCCAGAAGGCAATGAAAGGAGAAATTCAGCAGGCTGTTTTAAAAAAGTTTAAGATAATATAAGCCTAACATATGACAGGTAAACCTTTTAGGCTAGGAATACTGAGAACCTGTAAAAAATATTAGCTTGCTTTTTGATCCTTATTTTCAAGTATCGGGGTAAAGCTGACTGTAGGTCAAACAAGGATAGATGAGACGCACGCTGGGCGCTCTGAATTCCTCATTTCTAAGGTATCTACAAGCCACAGAAAGTTGCAGAGCAAAAGTCTTGTTGCCCAGACAGTTGCAACTCTGGTGCTAAGCCTCTGAAGTTTAGGAGGCTGCGGTTGTTTAAGCTATGATTCAGCAGAACCCTGCAACTATGGGCACATTAAAATGAAGGAATGGAATTTATTACAAAACAAAGGCATTATTGCATAGAAAATGATTAGAGATTAAAACAGTGCTTTTTATGTTTACAGGAGGTGCTGCATTATGGTTAGAAAGAACTGTGTTATGTTCTCAACAGCTATTAAAATATATGAAGTATATGCTTTAACATGAAGACTCTTGTTAATGTAATGTCAGCTTGCAGGATGAAGGGGGAGGTTCCCCCCTGCTGTGCTTTTTTTGAGGAAAAAAAAGCTATAATTTGAGCTCTCCAAAGTGTTTTAAAACAATTATGTAACTTTGGGTTTTTTTGTTGTTAGAACTATTAATTTATATTTTATTGCAGCTTCCAAAACCATGTTATATTTTGGTTTTAACAGTAGTTGATTCTAATATTAATCTTGTTTAGAAAGCAGTTTTCATTCATTTTGTATTTCATACTTATGGCTAATTCCTTGTTTATTACCCTTCATTTATTTTAATAATGGGATGTGTAAATAAGTTTATAGACTTTATATCCTCATTTCCCCTTCCTCTCATGTATTTTAGTTATTTCCAATGGTATAATGTAACAAAAACACCCTTGCTAATGTAACACCTTGAGCAGTATCATCATAACATAGCATGGAAACGAAGATAGTATTTTTTAAATGAATTGAAACTCCAGCACACGGAATGTATTGATAACAAAGGAAAAGAATCACCTTTCTCACGGAGAAAGAAACAGCGGGGTAGAGCCCAGAGAACTGTGCCCGGGTTATTTGAACATAAGCCCTAACCCAGCAAACATTTGATACTCTGAATTTTGCCTGTGTAGTCAGTAGGCTTATACGCAATGCAGAAAGTTAAGCATGTAACCAAGTCCTTGCTGTATCAGCGTCAAATATTCAGGTTTTAAATTTGCTATATTATACTTGAACTTGCCGAAGATAGATAAATAGGGGCTTTATATTAAGAGCTGCTGAGCACCTCCTTTTAGCCCAAAGCCATTAAGAAAGTGTCAGGCTACCAGTGCGCATTGTACAACAAAGAACTGCCAGAGTGGGAAGCATTTGGTTGCATCATTTATACAATGTGAGAGTTTTTCTAGGCTATTTGCCTGCATGTTACAAAGTGGGCTTAGATAGCTCCACTATCATTTTGCTTACAGGTGGAAACTGGAAACTGTTGTGCGTGTGTTTGTGCGTGTGTTTGTGCGTGTGTTTGTGCGTGTGTGTACACAACAAGAGCGTATGTGTAAAGAACTCTGTACCTTTTCTCTATCATTTAATTGCTTGTGTATTTTTATTTGACAAGCGCACCAATTGTTTATAGCTCCCAAGGAGGCCTAGCAGTGCATTTCTCTGTTCATTAAGATCCTTTGGCTTACATTACAAATAAAGGAAGTTTTAAGCAAGCTCTGCGTTTTGATAGTTTTCTTTTAAGTACAAGATTTTGTGTGTGTACTGGATCTGGTTGGGATGGAGTTTAGTACATATAATGTCTGTATACAGGGTATGTCTGCATCGAGCAGAGAAAAATGTTTTTCTTCTACAGTTTTACCATAGTGAGAGTGTTATATCAGATATTTACTGAAAGAGACAAATACATACATTTAACATTCCTCAAAGTGCTAATGGGTCACGCTGCAACTCCAGTTGTGTTACGGTGACCATAGATCAGAACCTGGTCTCAAAGGAAACAAATTTTATCTTTTACTCTTACTTTTTGCTATTTTTCCATTATCTTCTGCTCCTTAGAGGATTTAGTCATTTAGGATAATTTCCCTTGCCTTCTTGTATTTAATTTTATTTATTTGACACTCTTGTATCGTCAGTGCTGCGATGTCCTTGGTTGTGCTGCGACATCTCTGTGCACCAGAAGTTTGTGAGTTGTCTATTCAGCCAAACCAGTTGTCCGCCTGGTGATGAAATTGTTTTCTCACTTGCTCAACTTGCTCAGCTGTATGGTATGTTGGGCTCAGTCACGCTGTCTTTGAAGTCAAGAATGAAACTCCCATTGATATTCATGAGAAAAGGTAAGGCCAGCTGTAAAACAATAGTACTCTGTACAGCACTGCTTCATCTCTGGCCTGGGAGGTGTGTAGTTGCATGGTGTTTGGTTACATGTTCCATAATCAAACTGGTCGGTGATGGTCTGATCCAAGATTTTTTGCTCACAAACCTGGCTTCAGTCAGTATTGTTGTGGGGAGAGCACGCAGTTTTTCCAAGGTACAGCCTGAGCAGTGGTATCACGGGCACAGGAGCAAACAGGATGGCCATTTACCTGTTGGTGGTGATTCCGAGGAAGGGACCTGAACCATGATTTCCCACATCCCTGTTGCCGTACTGCTGGATTCGTTGACTCAGTCTAATCTTGTTGGCTGCAGCTTTCCTATTTGGAACAAATAAACTCTTCACTGAAGTAAGGCCTTGGAGCTTGGTTATCCACAGCTGAGGGACCTGGGTAATGGAAGAGTCTCTTTCTCCCCTGCCCGCGCTGCTGTACACACATCGATAGCCATGGCTTGGATTCCAGGAGACATCCTTGTCACATTGTCATGGAGCACCAAGTCTAAATGGAGATCAGCTATCATTTCACATGTATCCTCAAAAGTATGATCCTAGTAGAGATAACTTCTCTGCATGTTCTGTGACGTTTAGAGCTGGGAATAAAGTACAACTAACCAAAAAATCCATGAGATTTTAATACTAGGATAAATCTTGACACTTTATCAACTTCAGTACAAACTGTTGATCATTTAATTTCAAATAATTTCCTTCCCGCTGCTTTAAGAAGAGATTACTCTCTTAAGATTCAGGTACCTGTAACCATAAAGGAGCCGACCTTCAGAGAGTGCTTGGCTCCTCTCCATCAGACACAGTCAAACATGATGCTAGTAAATAGCCACTACCTACCTGTCCAGGGATGGGGTGGCACAGGTACGTGGGTTGTCCCTCCCAGAGGCTGGAAACATTCCCCCTTTGTGCTCTTGAGGCAAATGTGTCTCTATGCTGGGATCCATACGGACTACAACCTCCCGTTGGCATGAGATAAGGAATTGCTATTTGTGCTTCAAAAGAAATAGCAATGTTTGGAAATTTTGCTTTCATTCTGGATTGGAATAAAAAACAAACTGTCAACACTTCCTTTGAAATGAAAATGAATATTGAGACATAACACCAAAATGAGAATCAGCATTTAAGATTAACAAAGCACTTTGTTAATGTTTTCTTTTGAGGTAAAATATTTTGTTTTGACTTTTACGTTTCTATAAATGTACCATAATTGCTGATGTTATTTTGTGAAAACTACAGTATAGTCCAAAAATGTGTAACGCTGTCTTAGAACTAAAATATTTTGGTCGTACTGAAATTGTGACGCTGAAATGACGTGGCCCTTTTTTTAAAGGCAAACATGTCATCGGTTGACCTGTTCTTGCAGAAGCGTCTTTCCCGAATCCTTCTGAAACAGGTTAATTCCGTGCTGTGGTGGTCAGAACCGTGCAAAGCAGGTGCCTTCTGAGGGCACACACCTTTGAAAAAAGATCTTCCAATCGCTGCTTCTAAAGGGCAACTTGTTTTGAATACTGGCTTCCTCACACCTGAGCCTCCAGGTGAAAAAACGAGTCTGGTTTTAATCTGAATGATCTCGCAGTTTGTAGAGTAGGCTACGAGAAGCTTTCTGTGCTGGGCATATACTGGGAGGAAGGGGTGAGAAAGCCAGCTTGGAAAGGAACCTGCACTGGTTTGCTCTGGGCTCGTGGAGTGATATGAGAAAATACATGGGGACTTGTGTGTTAGCGTAGGGGCTAGTGGCTAACTTCGGTAAAGCCGAGAATGCTTATCACAGCTAACTGTGCTTTCTTTTTTTTTTTAATCTCACTGTAAGTACTCTTTCAAAATTAAACCCAACTCCCACCAACACCATTTTTCTGTTTTCAGCCTTTTCTGCATTTCAGACACCACACTTGAGCTGTTCTGATCTTTTGATACTCCCAAATCTTCCAGATCTATTAAAAGCCTATTAAGGATTTTTAGTCATTTTCTCAGAGGAGGGACATAATTTGTCTCAAAGTGGCTATGATGTACTTTAAAGAAAAAACAAAAAACATTTCCATTCTGAATGGTTCAGAGACACACAATTTTTCAGTGTCGTTTTATCATACTATACTTGACTTTCTGCGGTTATAAACTAAAAAGCAAAACAAACAAACAAACGCCCTAACCTCCTTTTTGTAAATCCTTTGATGTGTATCGATGTACAGTATTTTCTGAAGATCTAAGTGGGTCTTGAAACAGGATTGTTCTCATTTTCTTATTGTTACCACTATTTGAATTCTGCGTCTCACTTGCGTGGTATTGTATTGAATTGCTACAGATTCTTTCAAAGCACGCTAATCAATTTTGGTTCCAACTGAGTTGAAATACCTTACAAATTGCTGTTACATGTCAATGAATGAAATTATTTCAAGTCAGGTTAGGTCAGGGATCTCTAGATCCCTCATCTAAGCTTCATTATCGAAAGCAAAAGTATCTGCTTGTCCTACGCCCTCCATCACTGTAATCAGCATCGGGCCTATCGGTTGGGTCGCAGGGGCTGGACAGTCTATAATTCTGTGGAAACTTTCAGAAGTCTTATAGTTCTAAACCTCAAGAATCAGGTTTTGTTGTTTGTTGTGGAGTTAAAGACCTTCCAGGGCAGTGAGATAAACTGGCCCAGCCGAGCCCCCACTGCTGCCGAGAGGAGTATCCTCCGTTCCTCGGCGTTCCCCATGTGCTCTGCGTTGGCCGGCCTGGCCGTGCTGCGCCAGGACCTGCTGGTGGTGTTGAGAACTAACTTGACAAAAACAATATTTTCAACTGGACCAACACAAAGGAAGGAACAGGAAATGCAGGAATGCCCTTTTTGTAGTGCACGTGAATGCCTTAAAGATCTGTCGGAATTGGCATTATGATATTTTCTGCCCTTTTTTTTGTTTTTGTCTGCAAAGAGTGTGATGTGATTATGTTGCTGTCACTTGGTTTCTAGTTTGTTCTAATTTCTGTTGGGTTTTCAGGAAGACGGGTATATAAAAGTACATAATTACGCTATATAACTTGGATGTTACTTCTGTGTCTTCCTTCAGTACTAACGTATATGAACATAAGTCTTACCAATGCTCGATCGGAGCTTATCAAGTGTACGATCAAGTAAGAAAATAGAGATTTGTCCAAGTGCATCCGGCAGAACTGGATTCATATTGTAGGTAGGACCTGGTCCTGCTCTCTTTGAACACTCTCAAAAAATACGTTTTGCAGAAGCTTAAAAGAAATCTAAAATGTAAATCTAAACTAGGTTTTGTGTAAGTTTAGTGCAAGAAGATAACCGAAATCTGGATTGTAAAACAATTTCTTATCATTATTTTGTTAAATGTTTAAAACCACCACATCTCCTTTCCTACATGGTGATTTTTTTCACTGTTGATTCTCAGCAAATATTCCACAAGCAGCATTGGGAACTGACATAAAATGAAATCATATTCTGTGTGGTTTTATTACAAGGTATGCCAAATACCTTAAAAGAAGAGTAATTATAATTTCTGTTTCATTAATGAAGAAACGCAGGTATGATTGCCTAACTCATTTGCTTGAGATCACACAACAAATCAATTATAAAACTACCTACAAGGTTTTTTGTATTCTAGGGTTATATTTAAATGTTTCTCCTTTGAAAATGGAAGGAAAAGATTATTTGCTCTGAATTGGCATATTTTCAGTTGGTTAAGGAAATGTGGGTTTCCAAACATGCAAACCTCCCCTGAGCTGAGCTTCATCCTAAAACCTACAAGTCATTCATGCACTTTCTTTGCTTTATTTCCATAGAAATAATTGTGGGTTTGTTCCTGTTCCAGAGGATATGGTTCTAGTTTCCTCAGAAGCAGGTAGATATTATTTGCATATCTTTAAACATTTTCCCTGAAACAAAACAAAATACAGTGTTTTCATTAATTCCATGTCTGTTGTCGAATTTCGAGGACCTCTTGATGTTCAATGTTTGCTTTTTTTTTTTTATAATTATTTCAATTTAAAACGGCTTCCCTGTAGAAGCCAAAACGTTTTTGGAAGCAGATTATTTGAAAAACTTCCAAATATACTTTTAGAAGTGTATTATTTGAAAAACTTCATTCCACTTTTTTCAAAATAGGAAATAAAAAGGATCAGAATGAAACCAGAGGCGTTTTTTCCCTATCAGGTAAAACCTGCAGAAATTGTTCTGTTCGCTTGTATCTCACGTTTAGAGACAAGATCTGAGTGGTGGCCCTAGTGTCTTTGCCACCCTCGGAGCAGCGCCAAGGAAACGGGTAACTTCGAAATAGCCAAGGTGCAGAAAGCCATAGGGCTGCAAGCACACCCACCGCATCACGCAGCATTAAAATCAAACCTCACCTGTTACTTTCTGAGTGCAAAGAAGTGGCTCTAAAGTACTTCATAAAACAGTTGGGTGTGTTTTATTCTATTAAAAACCGTTAGATTAGTTTTATATTTCTGTACAGAATGCGGTACAAGAATTTAGAAAAAGTGGGGGGTTTTTTTCTGCAACTTGCTTTTTTAGTGAAGAAATGCTACGTTGTCCCAGTTTTCACTAGTAATTCAAGGTGTCTTGGGAACAATGGTATTTTTTTTCTGTTTTAAAAGAACAGGCTGGCAACATGACTTTTCAAATTGACAATTATGGGCTTTATTTTGTTGGGTTTGGTGATACCTGTAAATGGAAGGGGATGTTGTTTAGGATGACGGAATTTGCTCTCCTAGGGTTTTTAAAGTAGGTTGTGTAACTGTACTAGACTTTAATATGCATGTTTATGCCTTTCTCGGCTTGTTTGGGCTGGTGGGATTCTTTAAGAGCAATCATGCTGGGAAATGCAGTTCCTCGGGAAAAGCTGAAAATTGAGAGCATGTGAGCAACTCTGAGAATTATTACAAAGAGCAAGCTGTGCTGGGGGTGTGAGCTGATGGGGTATCTGGGGGGAAATGCAGTCAGCTGGGGTATAGAAGTTATTTAAGAGAGGCTCACTCTAGGAAAGGTGTGGTCTCCACTCATCTGTTTTGCTGAAGGTTGCAAAGGTAAACTAGTATTTTTATTCCTTTCACTGGACTTTGATACTTCTTTTAAAATAATAAAGTGGACCTCAAGGAAAAGGACCTAGGCTAACCTGTAATCTGAATTATAATGTCCTTTTCTATTGCCGGTGTGTTTGTGTACAGGTCTCAGCGCTTCTGTTTTCAGCCTGGTATCAACCACTTGCTTTGAAACTGTCCCCTGTCCTCTCAGCTCTTTTTTCAACACAGCTCTTTCCACATTGAAGAGATTTTTCACTGATGTTTTGGGGGAGGATATTGTTAATGCTGTAGAGAGTGTATTATTGTCTAATTATAAAAGCAAACTAATGTAGTTTCGGTTAATAAAGATGTCTAATGCTAGAAAGGTAAGCATGCTAGAAGAGAGGGCTTGAGGCAGGGGGTGTCATGATAGCAGAGCTGCAAGGGCAAGATGGCCAATAATGAATATTGTTAATGGTGTCCATGTCTCTATGATTAGCAAAGTGGTCAGAAGAAAAATAGCAGCTAAATTCACCGTGGTTTTAATGCCACCTCATGCACTGGGGTTGGTTGGGTTTGGTTTTGATTCTGTGTTGTTTTCCCCCTAGAGGTTTGGGCAAGTCATGTCGTCTTTGTTGCTCTGGTCATTTGGCCAGTAGAGTTAAAGATGCTGTCTGGCTGCAAGGGAACATGTAACACAACAGTCATGCACAAGAAAGTAAAAGTGCCAAGTCCTAAGTATTGTTCTTGAGACTTCTGATGTAATTGATGTCCCGTGGGGAATGCCATTTTTCTTTTAAGAAGCTGAGAATCAATCCGTGACACAAAACCTAGACAATTCTCTTGTGAAACACTTAGAAGTAGTAACACTTTGAAGTTTCATTTAAAGCTTCCAGCTATTCATATTTGGCCAGTGAGAGTCCTAAAATACTAAATCTGAGGTATCTGTACCTGCTCTAAACTATTTTTCAAGTTTATAACAGATGCTTTTCCTAAGCTCCCTGTTGTGCCATGGCACAGGAGTGCAGCAGCTCCGCTCTCCTCGCTTACAGCCACGACCGCAGCTCAGCTCTCTGCTCAGGCTAGAGAGGCGGCTCAGCCCCTTCCTCTCACACGCGGGCTGCAGGATTCCTACCATTAAAATCCACATTTGGCCCTTCTGGGTGTCTTGAGCAACAAGATCTGTCCTGAAAGGTCAGTTTGTTGAATCCATGCTGCTGCTTTTCCCTCCTCCTGCTGACCAGGTAGAGGGAGAAAGGCTCACGGTGGTTCATTAGCTCCCCTCTGCCCAACCACAGCCTTCACAAAGAACCTAGGACTTGCCGTGTAAGCTCTGCTTATTTTAACAAAGGTTTTCAAAATAGTACAAAACAAGGATTTTGTACAGTGCATCTGTAAATACGAAACCTTAAATATCCCTATGAGCATTATGTCATCCTCCAAGGGTCAAAGAGATCAGAAAGGTTCTTGATTTTAGAAGCCATACATTTTTTTTTTTTTTTTAAATAAAAGTTGGGGTTTCTGTATGATGCAGTTGCCAGCGGAGACCATCACTTGCACACCTTGTGGATCATTTCCCGGATGATAAAATCAACGCAAGGGGTCCAAGAAGGCAGCTTGCAGCACGGGAACGCTTGCTGTGGGTGCCGAGTTCATCTCTTAGCCATTTGTAGCGGTCCGCAAACCAGGTCATTTTACTGCGATGTTAGCAGCACTTCTACATGGCTGCATCAGAGGTTTTCTGTTGTCACCTGGGAGAGTGGACAAGTTAGCACAGCCACTGGTATTACGATCTTTTTTAGGGACTCCTCTGAGATGGTAGGGCAGAGTCTGCGTTGCCGCTGTAGGCAGGCGATCCGCTCTTGCTTGTGGTCAGCCCTGTGCCCTGGCCACAAGAGCAGCCAGGGATGTGCCCGCAGGGGAGGACGGACACCTTTGCGCAGATGGCTGCCTCCATGGGCAAGGCTCGGGAGGAGGCTGGGACACGATCCAGGTCTATATCTGGATTTTACCTAATAGTAAACCACCGCAGATGTGCCAGCTCACACATGCCTAGAATAACAGTTGGCATCGATATTTGGCTACCTTATTTACAACTTCTTTTTGTGTGTGTTAAATTAGCATTTCCCTTTCCTTCCAGGAACAGCCACCGCATGTCCCTCAGTCCTATGGAAGTATTTGGGGTGGACGAGCTTGTATGTGGCCATCTGTCTGCCGGGCTAAAGCCCCCAGCCTCCGCTCCGGGTGTACCCGCTCTCTGCTGGGAGCAGCCTCCCCTGGGGACCGTGTCCGGAGAGGAGTGAGGGACTCTTTGTCAGGGCGTGGAGCGATAGGACGAGGGGTAACGGTTTTAAACTGAAAAAGGGTAGACTTAGATTAGATATTAGGAAGAAATTCTTTGCTCTGGAACAGGTTGCCCAGAGCAGCTGTGGCTGCCCCATCCCTGGAGGTGTTCAAGGCCAGGCTGGATGGGGCTTGGAGCAACCTGGTCTAGTGGGAGGTGTCCCTGCCCATGGCAGGGGGGTTGGAACTAGGTGATCTTTAAGGTCTGTTCCAACTCTAACCATTCTATGACTTCACCTCCCCTTTGCTGGAGCTGTGGTGAGAGAAGGGATCATCCCCAGAACACGGGGGGCCTGGGGGGAGCGTGGCCGTTAGGCTTGAAGGTGCCCAACAGGGTGGGAGAGGCAGGTAGAGTGAGGAAGGGGGAAGATGGCTCCTCCCTGAGAATCAAAACCGGGGCTGGCATATCTGTGCACAAACAGATAGTAGATTTGAGGGTGGGGGAAGAGCCGTCGCCCTCAGCCTGAGGGGGGAGGGAGGCGCACAAGCTCCCTGAGGGGCCGGGGCGGGGTGGCCCCACCAGACAGGCGGGAGCTGCGCGTCCCCATCCCCTTCCCCGAGGATCTGCGTGGCGGGGCCGGCGTGAGGCGGGCGGCAGCCGCCGGCCCGAGGAGAAGCGGGTGTGAGGCCGCAGGTGGCCCGGCGGAGCTGGACTCGAAGCCGCCCCGCCGCCTCCCTCAGGGCCGCTC
>VFFE01007917.1:699416-721395 GCA_008921705.1 Burhinus oedicnemus
GGTGAGGGGAGCGGTGTCCCCACGCTGAGGGAGAGACGGGGGTCTCCCGTGCAGACGCGACCCTCTTGCAGGGTGGGAGGGCCCATGGCTGAGGGCGGCAGCTTCCCTCCGCCGGGGAGGAGGGTCGGGGTCCCCGTGCTGTGGGGAGGGGAGCTGCTGGCGTGGGAGGGAAGGGGGGGTCCCACGGAGCGGGGAGAGGCGCGGGAGCTCCCTGTGGGGAAGGGAAGGGACGAGCCCCCTGTCCCCACTGCCCCAGCCGTCCCGCTGGGCTTGCTGTGGGCTGCCTGAGGGGGGAGCAGGGTAGTGACCCCACCGGCTCCCCTCCTCCTCCAGGCCCGGGGCTCCCCTCGCCCCGAGTGCCCGCGGCTCCCCCGCACGCCTGCCCGCCCGCCGCCCCTTCCTCGGCCCTCGCCCGCTTCTCCTCTCTTTCCCCCTCCCCAGCCCGCTTCTGTGCTAGCTTGCCTTGCTGGGTGTAGCCTGAGGAAATCAGCCTCTCTGTCTCTCTCTCTCTCTCTGTTGTAGCTGCTCAAAAGAAGTTGCAAATCAACTTCTGCTACTCTTGATGCGTGCAGTTTCTCCACATGAAAATATTAAGTGTTTTACAGGGTTAGGAAGCTGGTGGAGCTCTTGGGAACAACTGAAGCTTTGTGAAAGCGTGAAAATGTTTTTGTGGGAGCTGTGCTGATCGTTAAAGCAAATAAATCGGTATTTATTATGAATTTTTGTTCTGTCCTATCTTCTTTTACCATTCTTCTTGTGTCATTCTCATGCCAACAGATTTTGAGAAGAGAGGAAAGAAGGAAGTGTGTCCAATACTGGATCAGTTTCTTTGTCATGTTGCTAAGACTGGAGAGACGATGTAAGTGTGACTTTTTTGGTGATCTTCAGTTGTAGCTTAAAACATTTCTGCATTTTAAGTCAGTGAGATGCTACCTGGATTCTCTGTTTGTCTGTAGATTGCTTCTGTGAGCTAAATAAGCTGTCTTAGTTCCCATTTAAATTTGGATGGGTTAGTTTTGTTTGCTGGCAGTTAGTTTTATCTAACAGGGAGACTTTTTGTATGGGCTTTGCTCAGGGGGTATCTGTTGGGTCTTACTGATCCTGGTTGGTACAGTAAACCTGTTGCTCTTTCTACATTTTATGTGACATTCAGGCTTCTTTTTAAATGGAAAGTTTATCTCACTGTTGTAATGTCTGCTGTAGTATCTGTTGTATACGTTATCGAGTAGTACTATTTATGTGAAGATATGAATGGCTTAGATGATTTCTTTCTAGGCTTTGTAAACCCTGCTGTGTGATAATTGTGTCTAAGGGGAGAATCACGCAGCTGCTTTCTGCAGAGGAGACCTATGGGAACTACTCTGGATTTCCGTAGCTGCTCGCTTTTCTGCTTGCAGCAGAGTTTGACTCTTCCTGGACTTTCTCCCGCAGGTCCCCAACCCCCCCCACCCCGGGTGTCCCCCAGAAGGCGAGGGGTAGCGGGAAGAAGCCCCGCTGCGCGCTTCCTCGGGGACAGGGACAGCGCTGGTGCCGCACTGGGTGACTTCCTTGGCAGATCACTATTTGGCAGGAAGGGGAAAGGCTTCCCTGGGTGCGTTGCTATAGAGTTGCTCACTTTCTGGCTCCTAGGCTGTCTCCTTGTTTTTGAGGCCTAGTGCCAGACTATAGGCTTCAGCAAGAGATATGTGCTTTTACCCGTGTTTTGTTAGCAACCAGTGATTGCAGGGGCTTTGTTTGGGTTTCTAGAATCCTTCTAACTTGTAAGAGGTTTGTAGGTTTTGGTGGTGTGTTTTGTTTTTTGGTTTTGGGGTTTTTTTTTAGTAGCTTGCTAGTACTGCTTGAATTAATGGTTTTGAAAGAAAAACAACTTCTGAAACGTACTTTGCTCTTTGAATAGAAGGCTTTGGCTCAGCAGAAATCTACAGCTGTAATGCTTAATATTTTGGTGTAGTACTTATTTTAGCGTGGGCTTACTGTGGTGTGTTTTGTCTGTATAATGTGTTCAAAATATTTTTCCTGTTCTGAAATATTTCTTCAGGCTGTTTCCAAAATAATTTTTAAAAGTGATTGTATGGGGGAAATTTCTTGGGAAAATTCTTCCCTATGTGAAACTTGGAGAATTAATAAACTCCTGATTTTATTTCCATTTGGGAAATCTAGACTATTTTTTTTAAATTGTTATTTGATTATTACAAACTATTGCTTAAACCTGAGCTGGAATCTGTCCTCTGGAACTTCACACAGACCCTGGCCTTCTATGGTTCCAGGGTTTTCTTTGGCTTTTTTTCAGGTCTTGTAGCTTTTTTCAGCATTCTTGAACCTCCCAGTTGCATTAAATTGTTTTTTTAAAAGTGTTGGATGTGAGCATCAGAAGTATCTAATACAATCTGGAGGCAGACATGGAAATACTATTCCATAATGTTTAATTTGCTTCCTGTTACCTACCAAAGTCTGTATTTTTTCATCAAATATGCTTCTATTTTCACTGATGTGTTATTTATCAAAGTATCAGGAAGAAATGAGTAAAAATTAAAATCTCATGGTAAACATTCATGGTAAAGATTGGTAAATACGCACTGTAAGAGCTTAATTTTTTTTTTTAAGATGGTACAGCTTGACCACCCTAAAAGCGTTCCTGAATACACAAACCTACCAAATACACATTAATGCAAAATGAATTGAATATTCTTTATTTCCAGTTATGCAGAAGTAATTTTATTTAATAGAAATCGAAACCAGTAGTAAATAAATTGCCTTGGAATGAGAAGATGAAATCTAAGATAACAGTTTGTAGTGACATTTATTAGGATTTTTATGAAGTTCAGAGCTCAGTTTGGGGCAGGGGGGGAAAGATGGTTAAGTTGGAGGTAATTACACAAACGGTTTGTAGACTTATTTATTGAAAAACAATGGATCTTATTCAGTCACAGCCTGTTCCTAAAGCAACAAACAAAAAGTACCTGTGTAAGTGAGGACCAAGGCGAATAAGGACAAGTGAAACAGGAAGTATTTTTGCTTTGAGTTATTGTTGTTTCTGGGAGAGTTTTATAGTGTTCATGGAGGTTCTTTCAGCTCTTTAACTTAATGATGAATCCTGATTTTTAGGTGATATACTGTAGTCAACATCCTGGGTTAAATATAGAGTGTTCTCACTGCTCCCCCACGCCTTTCTGAACATAGTTGTAGCAGACCTTGTAAACAATTAGTAAACTTAGTTTGAAAGGGTGCTAATGAAGTAAAGAAAAATGACTTTTAATGTTCTCATCAAAGCATGATTGTGGCATACATAGCTTGCTTAACAGATGGAAAGCATGTGCTCGTGTAAGGCCGTTGGGTGCCTCCCTGCCCCCATTTATTTCAATGTGCTTATTCATCTGAGTGAGTTATGAACAGGTAGATGCAGGTTTAGGTTAGGCTGTAATTTTACTAGTATTTCTCTTGGCAGCGGTCTTGGCTAACGCAGCCCTTGTGCCACTATTTCGCTCGTGCTTGTTCAACTCTTTATGTAGCTCTCGCAGTTGTAAGTAACTTTCCTTTTGGCAGTACTGTTTTTTAACAAGGTTCAGTTCATTGATCCAGCTTGTTTTGTCCGTGTTAACCGGTATTTCAAACCCCAACGCAACTGAAGAGGTGGTGTAGGGGAGGAGCAAAGGGTGAGAGTTGTATAAGCCAGCACTGCAACTATGATAAGGCTCTTCAGAGTGTGTCTTTATTGTCATTAAAAGTCTTTTTCATTTACAAGGAAGGTCTGGAATAAAAATGTTGCTAAATTTGGTTATATATCAATGTAAACTTAGTTGTGTTACCAGTACCTTACAGTAAAAGCCTGATCATGCAATCACGTGTGTTAACTTCATCTGCTTGAAGTTTAAGTTATCTTGTGCAAAGTTAACCATTCACTTAATTGTTTGCGAGATTATGGCCTGCATTTACAAAAGCCAGTCTAAACTTCCTTTATTACATATGAACAGAAGCAAAAGTTTGATTGCTTGGCTACTTTTGAAATATTTTTGTTTCTTAACGGTTGCCATGGTACGACTCAGCCTTAGGTGAAATATAAAGTTAATGGTTCAACCCTTTTTACTCTTGTGTTAAGTCTTAGAACTTTTTTCTTTTCAGAGGAGTGGTGTACTCCTTAATTGACTTGACTTTTTACGAAGATACTAATGTGGAATTTCCTTAGTGACACTAAGTATAATTGGGGAAGATCATTATAACTTCCTTTTCTCTAGTTTGTAAGAGATCAGTGTGACTTGCAAAACTGAGTAAAGTGAGGAGACACACAATCTGTTAGTCTTAATACCTTATCTGAAAGACTTCTTTAAAAACAGGGTATGTTTTTGTGCTTGTTTTTTGCATAAGATATCCACTTACTTTTTCTGAAGTAGAAGCAACTTTAAGAGACAGTACAAAAGTCACAGCGCTGCAATACTAGAAGTGAAATGCAAAAGTGAAATGTTTTTTTGTTCTTCTGAAGAATTCTTAAAGAACAGATACGAAGATCACTTATCAATTGTGATCTTGTGTCTTGTATTTAAAATGCGTTTTCTCTTACCTCTTAGGAAATTCTTTTGGATTTAAAATCACTCTGTCCCTTCAACAGCAAAAGTGTTTCTAAACCATTTATTTAGGTGCTTCACCAAGAAAATCCAATTTATTGGACTGGAAAGGAAAACTAGAATTTTCCTTTGGTTCTAAAGTTGAAAATAGAACTTAGAAAAGAAAAGCAATCAAAAAATTTGATGTCAATTTTCTCTGCCTTTTCCCCACTCTGCCCTGGGGCAGGCAAGCTGTAAAGCACAGTTCTAATGGCTTACTGTAGTGGAAAGTGTAATACAGATGCTTAGTGACAGTGAAGGAATCCAGAAATAAGTAGTGAAGTACCAAAATCTGGAGAAATACAGTGTATAGGCAGAAGTGATTAACTGTAAAATATTTCTAAGCCTAAGCAGAGAACACTGGCCTGGCCAGGATGTAATGTAGTTATACCAGTTCTTGCCCTGACTGCACTTTAAACAGCCATTAAAATACATTCTGTTTTTATTTCTTTGCATATTCAAATTCTGTCCTCAGAGTTTCCCTGGAAGATCTGAAATATCATTTGTACTTCATCTGAGCCTGAAGACAGAAGTTGTCTCTTCACTAGATTCCTTGAGGGCCAGCATAAATGCTTTTCTGCAAAGTTTCTTGAGTCAAGTTTAATACATGTGATTGTAGAGCAAATATGAACATCTATAGTATCATCATAGAGTAATGTAAATTGGAAGGGACTTCTGGAGATCATTCAGTCAGACCCTGTACTCGAGGGGAGCTAATTCCAAAGTTAGTTTAGGTTGCTTAGGGTTTTGTGCACCTCTCCTGAAAAATCTCCGGTGATGGCAGCTCCATAGCCTCTGTTGGGCTCCTTGTTTCACTGCTTAACCATGTGCAGAGGGGAAGAACATTTCCCTTGGAGCAACTTGGGACCACTGCCTCTTACCCCTCGTTTGTGCAGCTCTGAAGGGAGTCTGTTTCCATCTTGCCTGTATGCAATTACCCCTTCAGTGGCGAAAGACAGCGGTTGGATTCCTCCACCGTAGCCTTCTGTTTTCCAGAAGAAGACATGCTGCCTCAGCTTCCCGCCTAGGTTATGTGCTGCAGCTCTTCTAACCATTTTAGTGGCTGCCTTCTCATCTCACTCTTTCTGCTCTCTTTTGCATTGCAAGGCCCCCAAGCCAGACATAGTATTGTGGTGATGGGCTCATAAGTGCCAGGTAGAGGGGTATAATCACTTTCTCTTATACCGCAAATGTAACCCAGTGTGCAGGCAGCCTTTGTCACAGCCAGGCCATGCTGACAGATGTGCAGCTTCTCATCTACCAGTGCAGGTATTGGTCCCAGTACTGACTCTGAGCAACATCATTTGTGCCTGGTTGCGCTCAGACCTTGGACCACATTGACCACAACCGCTGCTGTGTAGGCCTGATGGTCCACGGAGTCTGTAGCTGCCCAGCTTGGCTACAAAGATGCTATGGGAGACTGTGCTGTGCATCTTGCTGAAGCTGAGTTAATGGTGTCCGCTGACCTTCCCTCATCGACAGGGTCAGTCAGGTAGATCGGGGACAGTTTGCTGTTGGTAAATTGTATAACCATAAATGTAAGTTACATAACCGTAGTTCTAGCTAATGGCAAAATGTTTTTTTGACCTTTTGATACTGTTTCATGTGTTCTATATAGCAGTGAACTTTTTTTTCCTTACTGTGTTTTTGGAACACTCTTTTGGATCAGTTTAGCTTTTCTCTTATCACAGCAGTGAAATAGTTTGTCAGCTGTAGAAAAGATGTGAGTGGAGATATGGTAGCAATGAACATGTATGAGAATAAGTTCCCATTCTGAGCTTTAGTGTTTTAATGATGTATTCTGAACTCTTGTATAGTAATTTCCTTTCTTATGTTACAAATATGTAGATTTTGTAGCCATATGTCTTTTAGCTCATTCCAGATGCTTAAATTTAAGCCTACTTTTTTCTATAAAATATGTTCTCTGGTTTTAGTCAACTAGCAGTTTTGGTGCTTGACATGTGTATGCTAGTTTGAAAATTTTGTTCTGATTTGGAGGCAAATCATTACCTGGAAATCTTGAGAACTATTGAAGGAATATAATTCTTTATGACTACTTTTTTTTAATGAAGTAAAACAGTTCTCAAGTTCCTGCCATAATAAACAAGATAATATTTTCTGAAAGAAGTTTGCGTGCCTTTGTTAGTATAGGCCTCTTCCATTTCCATGTTCTCAGTGAAGCAAGAGATGTGAGTAAACTTCCTTGCATTGTTTCCTACTATTATTCCTCACTAACTCAATTCCACGAAGTGGCTGGAATTATTCCCCACTAATTCCTATTCCACTGACACAGTGTTTTCTGTCTCATAATCCACGGATGCCTCCAAAAGACAGGAATCTCTGGAAAAGCCTGCTGGTTTATCTTTGTCAAAGATAGTTTAGCTTCCTGGCTTTTTTACCTATATTATAAACAATTATATATGTATCAAATGTACAGTTGTATTACTTCAGAGGAATCAGTTGTGATACAGATGAAATCATTCGGTCCTTTAGGAAATACATAATATTGCGGTGTTTTATTTTAAATGCTGCCACTTCATATCTGTTGGGAGTGGGGTTTACAGTATAAAGGTCAAACTTCAACTACCACTATAAAATGCATGATGAACTATCTTTAAACTTTAGTCTCTCTATAGAATACACATGTAAGGAAAGACAAAAGGCAAACTCCTCGTAGCAGTGCTAACTTTGCCATGTAATCAGACGATTTTAACTGCAAATGTAACTGTATGCGCACGCAGACTTTCATTTGTGTGTGTCTTCCCTGTTGCCCTGTACAGTCTGTTCTTCTAAGCACACTCCCTGCTAGTCTTTTGCAGACAGTTCGCTGTTAATTTGCACAGACCCCCCCGCCTTTATTCTGTAGCAAGTAATACAGTTGCATGTGCTTCTGATGGTCACCTTTAGTATCCTTCTGTTGGCATTCTTCTGCTCTTCAAGCTCAGCTCTCCTGCATTGCTTAATCGGATTTATTCTCATCCTCAGTGTTTCTGTCAGTTCTTACCTTTACCTCTTAGTAATGTTTCTTCACAGCTATAGTGGCTGCCTCAGTATTACCTGTGTCTGTTCCAGTGGGCCTCTCCTGTTCCACGGTGGCCTTGCTCATTACTATTCATTCAAAGTACTTTCCCAAACATTTGGGTATTGTTCCCCTCCATATTACACTCTGCAGTAGCAAGGGTGTTTTTCTGTTTTGACCTTGTAATTGATAAGCTTTGCTCCCTCTTCCTGTCTCCAGATTTTGGGAAGGTTCATGCTTTATGGCACATGTTAGGGGAAGGAACAAGGCAATGGTGCGTGCAGAAGGGACGCTACAAAGCAATCGGGTCATCTTGGGGGGGCGGTAGATTATCGGGTTTGTGGATAAACCAGACTGATGCTGCTTTTCCACAAAGCTTGTGTCTGGCAGGTCTCAGTTTTAGAAATAATACTACTTGAAGGCAGTTAGAAGATTTCCATGGTGGCTACACCTGATGAGGCTTTGCTCAGAAGTGGTAAGAGAGTGTGATGATGCGGGAACACTTAATACCTGTGTATTAGGTCATTGAGGTAGGGAACACCTTGTCAACCCAAGCTTAGAGTGTGTCAGCTGAACTGCCTTGTGTGGAAGCCATTTGGGTGGCTTGTTTTCCGTTTTGGAAGGAATTAGTAATAGAAGTGCAATTTGCCTGATCCTAATGGTACTGCTTGCAGACCTGGGCGAAGTGGGACAGTGTGTGAACTGGCAAGCACAGGAACACAGTGCAAAGTAAATGCAGATCCAGAAGTAGTTGCACAGAGTGCATTTTCCTTTATCTGGTTTCCCAGCTTCATTGCTCAATATAGCAAAGGCTTGATAGTATTACCTCAGTGTGGTCTACTACTGTTCTGAGGTAACCTGTGGATCTCTATGCACTGGTCATTTAACAGCGATAGCTACGCCTGCCAGATAAGTTAAAGCATTTCTTTTATTTGCTTATTCTGTGCAAACTGTTGATACCTGGAGCAACTTCAGTGTCCTATCTTAGTAGGTATGTGGAATTTAGTTTGCGTATTGAAGAGGCTATATATGCAATTATCGAAACATTTTGTGTTAATCAGTGATTTTCTGTAGGCAGCTCCTATAGAGATAGTAATTTTTAACTTGCTGTAAATTCAGGAAGGCTTTAAAATATGCTTCACTTGCTGCATAATACTTTTCTTAAGTTTTGACTCCTGCATTTCTGCTATACAGGTTTATTGGGAAAGTGTCATCTATTAAACGTTTCTGTGTTCTGCCTGCATCGACTCTAGAGTCCTATAGAATTATGTAGCACCATTGCCTGATTTTCCTGTGCAGTATCTATTGAATGGGATGCAGTCTGAATTGTGCTATGGAATTCCTGCAGAATCTCTATTATACAGAGCACAGCATCACTCTTGAAATGTGCTTTAGTGAACACTAATCTGTTTGGTGAAATTTTATCTGAAATGGAAAAGAAGTAAAACCTAAGAATAATCCACAGAATTAGAGTTGAAATAAATATGGTTGTCTAAATTTCAACAAAATGTCCAATCATGTTAAAGGCAGATCAGGACTATGTAAGTGGGTTTTGGCAGGTATTTTGACACAGGTAGCGTCTATCTACTATTGACAATCTGTTTGGCTAGTGCTATTCAAACGCAGCTGCGGTTATCTTTGGTAGAGCAGATGAATATAAATGTTTCTTAGGGCTCATGTGATTGTGACTTGCGAGAGAAGTCAGATACCTTCCCCCCTCCTGAACTTTTTGTGCTACTTGCTTAAGTGATACTGTTTACAATTCTAAGGTTGATGTGAATGTCCTGTAATTGAAGTTTAAAGATTAAAAATGAAATTTAAAGAATATCATCACTGAAATCATGCCTCTTAGAAATAATAATTCCTAGTATAGTCTGTTGCAGTAATAACTGGGTCAAAGTCTTGCATTAAGTGTTACAGAAATGTGTAGTAATCTAGTCCCTGTCTTGAAGATACATTCTATAGAAGTGAGGCAGATACGGGCTGAGAAAACAGTTGCTATACATGAAGTGATTACCAAGAGTTCCTGAACAATTCTGTGTGTGTTATAATTAAGTTCTGCAGGAAACACTATTTAGAAGATCATCAATCCGATTAAAAAGTACACAAAACTCAAATGATTTTTAAGGTAATCCAGCAAAGGGTGCTAACTAAATTTTTTACAAAGGTAAATGTAATAATTACACAGAATATTGATTTTAAAAAAATTTCAGAACTAGAGAAATAAAATCTGTTGGGGCAAACTATCCTGTAAACTGTATGACAGCAGCAAGATGCTACGTTTGCATATACTGTGGCATAAGTTTAGTGTGGTTCCCTGCACTAGTGATTTTTCTGCATAATAGGGAAAAAACCCAAAAGGTAACTAAATTGTAGGTAAGTAAGTTAACTGTAGTAGATGTTGCTCAGATGGGAGGACTTAGCTGGTATTTGATGCTTATCCAAAAGTCTGTGTTTCTAAGACTTGGAGAGCTTTGTAGTTGGTGTGTACTTTGTAGGAAAGTCAATATCTGGGTTGATCACTCTACTTGTAATAAAACTTGAGATCTATAAGAAGTGTTATTTGAATATGTGCATAAATGAAATTATATGAAGAATAAGAAATCAGAGTAAGAATTTACATATCAGCACACAGTGCAGAAGTAAATGGAATAATTCAGTAAGTACACCAGTTTATTCTTACCAGCCAAAGATAACTTCAAGTAAACTTTCAAATGGAAGAGGGAAATTTAGTGAAAATACCACCTACTTTTACTTTTGTCTTGATAGATAAGCCATTGATGGTGGTTTGTGGAAGCTTTGAAGGCTTTCAGTTACTTTGTGTGTATTGCTTTCTACTCTGCTGTAAGGAATTTAATTCTTGAATGAAGAATCTGTTGTGATCTTGTACTTTCTTTGTTCTGTGGTCTGTTTTTGTCTTTAAAATAAAAGGAAATTAAAGGTACTTGAGTTTGGTTTTTAGATAACTATATTAAGAAATGCACTTTCTTGAAAAATTCTGACTGTTACCTGTTCTGTGGAACAGCTGTATTCTGTTGGAGTCAGCTGAATATTTATCAGGAGAGATCAGAATTGATCCCTTGATGATTACAGATACTACTTTAATGTCTTCGTCAGCTGTCTGTTTCCATAACTAAGTCTTAATCTTTGTTGTTCCTGGCAATAGAGGTAGTAATTTGCAAGTAGTAGAGAGGTGAACACTCATACTACCGAAGTAGATGTAGTTCTAATGTATTCCGGTTTCCGTGGTTCTGGAATGAGCTTGTCATGCTCACAAGGAGGAGAGCAAAGGCTTAATTTAGGCTGACATCAATCAGCGAATGAAAATGGAAAAATACCTTCTGTGCTTGTGGGAAATACCAGTTTTTCCTCTTTTGAGCTCTTCAATATATTTTTAATTAAAGTGAAAGGTAACATGAGGTCAAATCCTACTGAAGATAAAACGTGAGAGCATTTTAATTTTACATGAGTTACCAGGTGAAAGCGAACAGGACGCTCCCCCAGGAAGAGTTCTTGCCAGCATGTTTTCCTAACAGGAGTATACTGTTCACAGCAAAGCGCAATGTTCCAGTAAATTCACTGTGCTGTATCACCTAAAGTTTAAAATTTATTGGTCTTTCAGAAACACCGATAAAGAATCTAGCACTTGCTTATGGTTTTAATTTAATATTAGGTTGAAGGATTTGTCTGCTTGCCAGGAGCATTTAAGAAACTAGTCTGCATTGATGCACAGGGGATTTTACTGTGTAAATCTCTTGTAATTGTTTGGAATTTCCCATGTTAATCTGCACTGTGTGGATGGTGAAAATAGCAACAGCGTGCAAAATGATGCCACTAAAATTAATTGCATTAAAATAGTATTAAAGTAAAGCATGAAAAGTAGAAAAAAGGTTAGAATTCAATGAATATTTGAAGCAAGGGTGGAATTAAGTAAGGTACAGTGTTTTATCTGGTACATGAGGGCAGCTGCATAAAGGAATGTTTCTGCTCTCTACTAGTCACACCACACATCTTATTCTTCCTTATCTGTACCATTAATTTTGTGGTTAGATTTGTGATCTGCCTCACCTCCCTGTGTGTGGGATCACAGGAACATGTGGGAGCAGCAGAGCAGGCTTGCCCCTTTCTGTGTAGACCAGATAAAAGTTAAGTACGTGGTGGTGCAGCAACCTCACTCTGCGCTGTGAAATCCCCACTGAAGCACAGCTAATCTCCCCGTTAATGGGAGTTCAGTGTTGCCAGCTTTCAGCCCCAGAATTTTTCAGAGGTATTTTTCTGAGGAAATTGAAAGCTATTTCTCTACCATTGAGCACTCTTTGTTAAGAAGCTATCTTTATTATTTATATAATAAATAGTGAAGTTCCTGTACAAAACCTAAAATGTTACATGGCAACAGTTTTGGGTTTTTTTTTTGAATGAAAATGCTGGGGCTTGTGTTTTACAGGCAGTTCTTAACAAGATTTTTAGCTTGTGCACCCCCTTCTATGTAACTGTGTACTTCCAGATATCCTTGTTTATACCCAATCAATATTTCTGAAATTAGGGTGTGCTAAGTAAGGTAAAGACTAAACCAAAACAACAACGAAAACATAATAAGAGGGAATAGGCTTTGCATACTGTGTTTCTGTCTCAAAGCACAGAGATAACTGAGGAAGGAGATGGGTGAGTGGAAGCAAGTGGCCTCAGTCCCCCTTACCCCAGAGGACTGCAATCCATCAGTTCCTCTGCCCAGCTTTAGGTGCTGGCTCCGCTGGAGAGGACCTCTGCAGTGGGTGCTCCGATTGCTGTGCCGCTGCCCAGGAGCAGGGCACTCGGTCCTGGGCAGGCTCCCCACACTGACTTCCAGGTTCCGCAGCTGGGGAAAAGGGAACCACCTTGGGGCTTCTTATGCCTGGGGGTAAGTTCTGTGCTGTCTGGTGGCCTTTGATTTCAAAAGTGGCGTATTCCATCCAGTCCACAGTATTCCTGTTTGGATATATCTTGCGTTGAGACTGTGGAAGAGCACACTGGAAAGTTTGCCACCTTGCACAGGGGTTTTAATTGGATACGTGATTGCTGGGTGAGCTTCATTTTCTGCGCCTTTTGTCTTTTCAAATAGTTTTGGAGATGCCATTGATAGACCAGAATAGAAAAGAAATTAACTTGTTTTGGATTGAACTTTAATTGTGCTTCTGACAGCCTGGGGAAATTACTGTGTTTTAGAGTGTATCTTCATCTTCCATGAGCTCTAGAGCAAGGCACGAAACAGAAGAAACAGTTATTAAAGTTGGCAAGTTATTTCACTTAAAAACACCTGTTTCCTACTAGCGAGTCTCTGTGGGAGTGTAATCTAAGTCAATGATAATTGGGAGGGGCTAATATAAGTGACTCAGATCTCTTGTTAAATGTAAAGTGATTCCCTCCGAGATTATCCTCTGGTTCTTTCCTTCTGTGTTCTGAAGACTTTGCCTTAAAATTGGTTTAGCTGAACATGAAGTGTTTGCATCCTAAATACACTATTTTGTACTTTTTATTTTCTGCTTGTCAGAGAGCTAATAGTAGGAGAAGGGTGGAGAGGGAAGTACTCCCTTCTTTTACCAAGTTCTGATGTTTCTTTTATGGCCTGTTCAATGAACAGAATCAATAGTAGATCTACTTTGTTTTCCTTTTCATTTTATGTTCTTTGTGGTATATAGTATCTCGCCAAAACAGATGGCATCCTCTTAAAATTTAAACCAAGTAATTTTGTAATGAACTTAAACACTGTGAAATCTGAAGACAGACATCCCATTGGGACTCCTGGGAGTCTTAATGTTTTAAATACATAGCTAGGTCTCTAGAAGCTTCACATCCCTTCAATATAATGTTTTTCTTAATTAAACCTGTAATCTATGAAGCAATTCCAGAAAGATTTATGAAATAATTGCAGTACCTTCATTTCAGGAGGTAGCCTTATTTCAGGCACTCTGAATTCTTCCTCCTGTTCTTCAGTTAATTTAGGTTTTGTCCTGCTTACTTTCCATGGGTCTTACTGAAGTTTGAAACTTAAAGTCCTGTAGAGTTTGTCTAAATTGTGTAAGCCATATGGACTTCCTTAGTGTTACGTCTGATATTTTAATACAGTTGCTAAAAAGAGAGATAGGTAACTTAGCCTAGTTGTATTCTGCATTTGCGGAGACTTGCAGTCCAATCTACGCTTAATGTCTAAGTCATGTAGTTGTGTTGGGGATCACTGTGTTGCAGCAAAGTCTTCCAGTGTAGTACTAAACACACGAGAGAGGACTATGTTGCTTGTTCAGCATGGGTGGTTTTTCTTAAAAATAGTAGGGAAAGCACTGTGTTTGTATGAAGGAGGTAGGGATGTTGCAGTTACAACTTTGTGTCCTTTCCTTGTTCTAGTTCTCTGGAAGTTAATGTTTTTCTGTGATTCTCTAGACTACAAGATATTCCTGTCTGTTCCAGGTTCTTAAGTTACCTGACACTATTACTTCTGTTACTTGGTTTTTAATGTTTGTCAAATCTTGCCCAAACAACTTTGCTAAATGTTTCTGGCTTTTTTGTCTTTTTGTTGAAATTTCAACTCTCCAGAGATGAATATATCAAGTGGCAAAAGAGTCAAATATAAAAACTTGTCGATGGCTGGAAGAAAATACCAGTTAATTCTCTGACATACAAAAAACATCTTGATAGTACAAGCTATTGGCAGAGGGTTCTTCTCTCTCACAATAACCAGCGCGGTAGGGGAGAAAGCTGCTTTCTCAGTTTCATCAGTACAAACAATTTGAGTAAACAGGAGATAAGAGAATAGGGGGAAGTCTTTTGCACTCTCGGAGTGACAGGATTAGATTATTTCCATGTAAAATGCAATTTTGTTTTTGATATGTGTGTTTGGAAAGATGAATTCTGTGCAAATCATGTTAGTAGAGAAGCAGTTGTACCTTGCAAGCAGCTCTGCGCTAGTAATTCTTCTCTTAAATCAAAGCATAGCATCAGATCACTCGAACTGTTTTCTGTCTAAGGTGACTCTGTCCCTTGTTGAGGAGTGCTGTTTGTCAAATAGAACTGGTGGATTTCTAATCTTGGTTGATACTGCTTGGCAAACTTCGGCTGATCTGTAGTAGTGGATTAGTTCCAGTAGAAAAATCATGTAGTTGAAGTACAGGTGTGAAATAGTTTGCTTTTATTAGAGAACAAAGTTATGTAGGGTTGTGTTCTTCCTTGTTTCCGCTCTGGTAGTGCTAGGTTATGTCCCTTGTTTAAATTAATCTTTTTTTTAATTATTCCTTCCCTGTGCAGTAGAGGTATTTTTGCTGCCTCATCAACTTTCAGTTGAATAAGTGCATTATTGTAGTACTGTTCTGACTGTAGAGTTTCCGCACTCCTTTGTGCCTTCCTTCATAGGGCTTTCTTGTCTTCATTTAGTAATTCTGACCCTGTGCTGGGGTTTTGTGGGGGGGATTTTTTGTTAAATTTTTATTTATTGGTAATTTTTTTGCATAGCCTGTCATTTTATTTAATCTCTGCTTGCTCATTTCATGTCTTATGACTTCCCCTACCCTTTTTTTAGCCTTTTCTCATGCTGCCTCTCTAATTACATGTAAATATTCTCAAAACTTGCGTATGTTTCTCATATTATTGGCTGTTCAGTCAGGTGCTGTCTGCTTTCCTTTTTAATTTCTGTAAAACACATCTGAATATCTTCAAACACTGAAGTCTCTTCCATCCGTGTTTCTCTCATGTTTCTTTTACTTAAATTGCAAGGTTAGGGACTGCATTCTGATACAACATTATGGTGTTAAACATCTTTTCCTTAAAGCACAGTTATTAGCATATATTAAATCTAGGACATAGTATCGTGTATTTAAGTAATGTACAAAGACTGAACTGTTGGGCTCTGTGTTAGCTTCTATGCTTTCCTCTGTTGCTTGACTATTAAAGCTGATTTTTTTTTAAAAAAAAGAAAGTTGGGTTAAACTACCATCATTTACATTAGTCTTAGGAGAATTTGAGATGTGTGGTTCTGCTATGATATATGTATCTATACGAGCTATAGTTTTGAAGTGTGCTGTGGTTGCTTCTTTCCAGCCATTCAGTACTGCCTCTGGTGACTGTTTTCATTGCTGGGTGCTTTTTTCTTTCTTTATAAAGTCAGTTTCTTCCTGTAATTTCCTGTATGTCAGAGCAAAACCTTTAGGCTGGTGTAAGGGAAGGATGGTGCAGGAGCTGGTGGGAGGGAAGCAGAGGACTCCTTATTTAAGGTAAAAATGCCAGCTTATGATTTGAAGTATCTGTGAAACTACAGGCTCGTTAGCCCAGGGGAGCTGTCTTTGCACAGGTATATTTACACAGGATGACCCAGATATTGTAGTGAAAGATGCTTTAGATACACATAAAATGTATATAATTTGAAAGTTGTCATTCTCTAGAATGAAAGTACACTGAACCAAAACATTTTAGGATCAACTAATTTTTTGAAGTATTGTTTGTGAAGATATTTTTACAGATCATGCAACGTTCACAGGAATTTTGTTCTTTGAGTGGCTATAAAGCTCTCAAAGTTGCTAGTACAAATTCACAAGTTAGTGTAGTGGACAGGAAAAGCATAGTTTAGAAGACGTAAGTATGCGTTTAGAAAAGACTGATTATGTATAATGGTGAGTGGGAAGAGCAAGTATTTATAAACAAGCCTGCTCAGAAGAAAGCATGAATAGTATTTTCTGCATGGAACATCTTCAATTTGGTTTCTTTACAGAGCTTAAAGTGTTTGTCAGTTATTTTCCATTGTATGAAGCTTAATGAGATTGTACATAAAGCTGTGTAGAAGAGTTTTCTCTCACTTCCATTTGGCTCTTGATTTAACTACAGAAGGTATTGACCGAACTTTGCTCATTTTTGTAACAAAACAGGTAAAATAGAGGTCTTGCATCCTAATGCTAGAGTTGTTCTCAGGGAGCTTGTGGTACATGGAGAAGATTTTTTTTCTTTCCTTGAAAACAGATATTTGCCATTTGTTTATCTCTTCTCACTACTGTTGTCTGGCTTTCTAACTCTCCAGTCTTTCAGTGTATGCTGATAACTTAAAGTTTCTAGAGGTGTGGATAGTAGATTGCTGTGATAATTAGGAGGATATGCCATTTTTAATCTTAATTTTTGTACTGTGTTGGCTAACAGTTCTACCCATCATTTGTGAACTAATTGGTTTTCTCTATGGCTTAGATGCAAGTGAATTTCAAGAGTTTAGCTGACACCAACTTCTACATGTCACTTTCATAGACTGATAAAACAGGAAAGGTAACTTTCCTCTTTTGACACTCGCTTTTGATCACTTCCACTGAAGTAAATGCAAATTAAGAAAATCAAAGAATGGTTTAGGTTGGAAGGGACCTTAAAGATCATCTAGTTCCAACCTCCCTGCCATGGACAAGGACACCTCCCACTAGACCAGGTTGCTTACTGTCTTACTGTCCCTGCGGAAATGACTTTTTTTTTTTTTTTTTTTTTTTTTGGTCAGGAGTTCATTATCTTAACAATTTCTTTTTCAGATACACAGCCAGATACTTCTCAGTTTTGTAGATTGATTTGGGTGTAGTCGTTTTATAAACAGTTTAAAGATAGTGTTCAAGCTTTGCAGTACATTGTCTCAAGTGTAGATAAGTTTCTGTAACATATATACATAATTAAGGTTGCTTGAAGTAAGATTCTTTTATATAAATCCTTTATTAATCCACCTTGTATTATGTTTCTTTTCTGAGGACTTGTTCAGAGTTAGCTTAAACTAGAGGCATAGTGCACAGCTGTCTAGGAGGTAGACTGTCAGTGCCTGATGACATGATGGTAGATGCTGCTGTTGCTGATGAAGGGACTGGCTTTGAGGAAAAAGGAAGCAATTGCAGTTCTGGATGAAAGCAGAAGGAGCAGAGAGCTGCTTTGCCTTGCTTTTGAATTATTTTCTTCCTCCTATAGCAATAGTGTGTAGTTCTGCCCCCTTCCTAGTTGCCTTGCAGACACAGAATGATAAGTAGGTGAGGTAAGAAAGAGGGAAGAGGGACTGCTGCTTACTGGGTTGGTAGGAAAGGCAGGAAGGAGGTAATTGATGGATGGTGTGCAGAAGTTGGAGATTCTTCATCCGAGGATAATGATAGAAGAGTCGGGCCTAAAAGAAACAAGTGACCTGCATTGTAGCCTCCAGAAACCATCCTCCTTCCTGCCTTCCAGGAATCCACTGTGCTGCCACTGCAGGACTGAATTTTGCCTACATGGTTGAAGAGTCTGAAGCTGACTCAGTCTTTTGTGGTACAAATAATATTTCCTGTTGAGTGGCTGGAGTTCCCGTGTAACTTACTGATACTGGGATAAAACTGTTCATCAGAAACCAGCTGCATAGATTGGAAGTGCTTCAAGACCATCATGGGAGCATGTTTTAATGTCTGCATTACAACACTGAGGTCAGGATACTATGATCTAAAAGCACGGGTCACCTCTGACTCCGAAGCAGTTGTTTATGGTACAAACTGTGGTTATATCTATGACTGCAGTGTGAATGTACCACTGGCTTTTAACCAGTTGGCTTTCATGCTGCTAATAGTGCAAGCACAGCACCTGGGAATTCAGCAATGTTGAAAAAACCTGCTTGAGAAACATAGTAAATGTTTAAACAGCAAGCCTGTCCTGAGCTCCTGCCGCTGTGGTTACATTGCTGCTCGCAACAGCTTGCTTAGTTGATTTAAAGCTGGTGTTCCTCTGTCTGTGTTAGCCATAGTCAGGCTTGTGGCTGCAGGGTGAGTTTATCCTTAAACTCTGCTGCTTCTGTTGGTAAGCTGGACTGTGTCACCTGGTTGGGAGTCACTTATCAAGTATTTTGAAATACAGGATGAAAGATGCTTTTTGAGTCAGTATTGCAGTGTATTGCAGATGCAAGTTCTTAACCTTTTTATAATAGAAGAAATACTTGGTTTAAGCCCAAGTATTTTTAATTAGTGACAGTTTTCTAAACTTCTGTATAGTGGCAAAATGTTACATTCTTTGTTTTCTGCAGCTTCAGTGTTGTAAAGAGGAGCTGGTGGGTACTGCTTTCAGGCAGTTGATTGCCATTTTAAACTTTGGTTTATTTCAGCAACACAACACTGATGGGTTAATAGTCTATGAAAAGATAAGTGTTACTATTTAGCAAGAAATAAATAACAATGAAAACAAAGAACAGCTCAAGTTTTAAAGTGTGGAAAAAATATCTAAATGGGGTTATCAAAGTGTTTAGAATAATAGTGGAATCCCCTTTCATGAGGCAAGTAAAGCTCTTGGGATGCTCTGTAGGGAGTAATCCTACTCTGACGTGGGGTTATTTACTGGGTCTCTTCTGTGTGTGTTTTGTGATATGCTTATGTATTAAGTCTGTGATTTGTTATGAAAACTTTGGTCTCGTGGTGGTAGTGCTGCAGAGTTGGATAGCTTTTTAATTTAACGTTTGTAGTAGTAATGCCTAATATTGTACATTGGAAACAATATAGTATTCTGCTTTGGCTGTATAATGCTAGTTGGAGCAATAATCCAGCGAGACTCAACAATGCTGTTTATCTACGCCATTCCCTTTTGGGACCTTGTTTCTTCTTTCTTTCTATTTTTGTTTCTGGTTTTATTATTATTCACCAAGTCCTGCGTTCCCCTCTGTTGTGAGGTGCTTAATGGTTTCTTGTGAAGGAAAAGGGAGGTTTGCTTTCCTCTTTGGATTCCCCTGTTGTTGCAAATCTATCACTCCTAATAAAAGATGGGGGGGTTTGTGTTTGAGTCTCTGTAGATAAACCTGAGCTAAGTTTTCTCCCTCTTCATCTCAATTATTTCTTTGAGACCAAGGAGAAAATTAAGGCAAACATAACATGGCACTGTTTTTCTGGTGAAAATAGGCTAATATGACTTCAGTGGCCTGCAGTTTTATATTCGGTACTGCTGGTGCTTGAGAGTAGCATGCAGGACACAAACGTTGTCACTGTGCTGGGGAGTCAGCACAAGCAGTTGTGTCAGCCCAACAGAAGGTCAGATGTTATGTGGGGTTGGAAATAGTCAGGGCTGTTTAAGTTAGTTCTATTACCAAAGACAGCCTGTAGAAATACAGCCTTTGGCTGAGCAGTATTTCTTTCAGCAGGAGCTGAAGGGCTGTCCAGGGGTTCGGTTTTTATGCTTGTTTTATTTAAGCCTGTTCATTCCGGATTGCATATGTTATAGATAAATGTTGAAGATAACTCTCTCTCCTTTATTGTTGGTTTGTTATTTTCCCTGTTTTTCTCTTTTCTCCACTGGCATCTCCATCCTGTAGCTGTGAAAGCTCCTGCATCAGCATGAATAGAATAAAATTGATAGTAGCTGAACTAAATCAGTTATTTTCAAATTGCTCCCTATGCTGCTCAGAAATGTGCTAGCCAGAGGAGGCCCAGAACTACTTCTGTGGCTGTTGTGTGGGGCAGTTGGTGTTGGAGGACTTACCCAGCAGTTTCTCACCTTCTCCATTGTATGCAGTGAGAGAGACCTGTTTTCTTGAAAAACTCAACATACGGAATTCTATAAATGATTAAACTTCAAGTTGTAAGGCAGAACGTAATTTGTAAATCTTAATGGATTACTTACAGTTGTGGGAATGTTTTACAGGAGTTGAAGTTGTTTTGCTCAAATATTTGTCAGCAACTGGTAACTGTGATACAAAATACATTTGCGTTTCTGACAAAAAGAGGTACCGTTAAATGCTATTAAGGTGCATGGATACAGAGCAGTTAGTTATAAAAGGCCTTTCAGTAAGATTTTGTAATGGAAACAGATAACACTGTGTACAATTGGTGTATGGTTTCCAGACTCAGAACACTTTTCTTGTTCTTTTTTTGGTTTGTTTTTTCTTCCCCCCCTTCTCTTGTGAGCTCAGTGCAAACTTCAGGTGGCGTGTCAGCTCACTGGTAAATTGTATAGCATGCGTGCATAGTTCACATTTAGGTTTGATTTGTAAGTGGATATTGGTTCTTTAAGGAAATGGCTTACTCTGTTAATGGCAATTGACTTGTGTAATATTGTTCTACTGTAATTATTTAAATAGTTATCATGCTTTAAATTCAGGAAGAAAAATAATACTGCATTACTTGCCTCATTTATCTTAGGACTGGCATACCAGCATGAATGTTGTTTTGCAAACATAAAGTTACGCAGTTTTTTCTGTGGTTTTAGGGCTGACTTGCGTATGTCTTAATTCTTGTGTTTTATGCAGGGTTCAGTGGTCTCAATTTAAAGGCTATTTTATTTTTAAACTGGAGAAAGTAATGGATGATTTCAGAACCTCAGCTCCTGAGCCAAGAGGGCCTCCCAATCCAAACGTGGAATATATTCCCTTCGAAGAGATGAAAGAAAGAATCCTGAAAATTGTCACTGGATTTAATGGGTATGTATCACTTGTTTTCTAAAATCAGGATAACAAAAATATCTTCCTGATTTTAACTTAGTAGTTTGTACTCTATCTGTGACTGTTCGTTTTGCTTCCTCAAATAGATGAGCAGAAGCAAGTATATACCTTGAAAATATACTGCCGTAGTTTCAGAACTTTCACTTTATTATTCTTTGAATGAAAATTACGACACCCTGTGAAATGTCAGTCACTTCAGTTTTTTTCAATATGTAGTTAGTTTTTAAGTAATACCCTTCAATGAAGCATAGTATTACTACGTGCATTTAACAGGTAAAATAGATAGTAAAGTCAGATTTATTTCAATGTATTTTGAAATACCTAATTGAAAGAAGTCTTTTGGTGTTCAGTTCTTAATTGCTTTGTGGCAGTTCAGTAACTTTTGAAGTAGTGCTGTGGTAAACGTGGTGTGACCAGGAAGCAAGATGTACCTGGTTTTGAATTGTTAAATTGTGCCAGATTCAAATTTATAGATTGAGTGATACTTACTAATTGAGAGACTTGAAATATTCAATCTGTTGCTGACAGTGTCTTAGATTGAAGTATATACCCCTTGCTTGTTTTGTAATTATGGAAGTTTTTGTTTCCTTTAAAATAAAGCTCCTGATTTTTTTTTGTCTTTTATTTGGTGTGTCTTTTTTTAATAGCTTATATAGTATTTTTCTTGTTTCTAAACTGGATTACATACTTAGCATAAGCTGAGACATCCTGCTTGTGGGTCTCAGTGCTTGCTTAAGAGAGACTTTTTCAGCGTTTTTCTCAGCTTGTCAGTAAACGGGCATGCTATAAAGCTTCCTTCCTTTTTCCCCTGAAATTTCAGATTTCGAGGTGCTAGTAACATGTCTTTAGTATAATATTTTGTTGCTAGGTTAATAATTTTTACTGTCATTGTTTCATAGTACTTATTTGGACTTGAAGTGTCTCTCAGAAGTCAGATCTCATCTCCCCCCC
>VFFE01007917.1:721415-733123 GCA_008921705.1 Burhinus oedicnemus
CTCCTAAGAATGTGAGATTCAGCTTGTTCTCAGCTACCCAATATTTATACCGGGCTGCTTCACTGGAGGAATTTAAAAACAAACCTATCCTTTATGCCAGAGTCTGCCTCTCACCCGCCTCCCCCAGCTTTTTGTTAATGCTTCACTGCCCACAAAATTTGTAATGTTCTTGCGTGGAGACAGCTAATGAATGGGCTGCTGTTATCTTCTGTTGTTCCGAAGTGTACTAAACAAACCTCTGGGTGACCAAGTCCGGAGCTTACTCTGTGGCTGTGCTATTTTGATTATTGCTGTAACACTTAAGAGTGCTCAACTTCCTCATACTTTGAAGTGAACCACCCAGTCTTTGAGGAGTAAACTGTGTACATTAGTTACCCTAAAGAAAATAATACATTAGGATGTTTCAGAATCTAGGATTGTAGAAGAGTTAATTTAGTAAATCCTACAATTCCTACAGTGAGGATGTGCTTGTGAAAGCTGAATCACGTAGAGATGTGTGTCCAAAAAGTAACAACAGCAGGTTTTGGTTTGTGCGATTGGATATATTCAGGCTTCTTATTTAGAGTTGTGGATGTCACTTCAGGGTACTGTAATGGAGAAGGAAGCTAATTCATGTGACCTTATTATTAGGATGTGTTTATTGGTGTTTGTTTAAAAGAGTGAGGGAAAGAGTTCATTAAAGGTAGCTAAATTTTTTAAACTTTTTTTTTTGAAGTCAAAGAAGTAACAAAATAAGAATCACCCCTCTTGTGAGGTCTTTTTAGATGAAGTGTCCTTTAAGAAAGCTCAAACTGGCTGTTGTAACTTTACTGCATCTTACTTGACATCGTGTAATATGTTTGCAGAGCCAGATTCTCATGCTATGCTTTAGAATTGCTTTAGAATAGGAAGTTCTTAAGACTTCCTATTTTCTTTATCCTTTGCTAGTGAAGCAGAAAGTTCCAAGGGAAGTTATTGGGCATCTCAGATGACAGAGGAGTCTTCAGAGCATTAATAAAATAGACATAATCATAGTAAAAATTTTCATTTATGTATATTTTTGGCTACAATTTACTATGGCTGTTATAAGTCATTTTTCCAGATATCTCTTGAATCCTGTCCATATGATGAATTTTTAATTCATTCTGAACTATTGTTCTAAGAAGTGCAGTTTTGAGTGTTTTCATATGGAATTGTAAGTGGTTACCTTAAGAAGACAGATTAGGACTATTCCTGCGCTGAACTAACTAAATTTCTAAGCATTTAAGATCAGTTTTGGTACTGCTTGCAAACTTTGGTGTTCATGTATAGATTTACACCAATTTCAATTACTTCTATTTTAAAATCACATTGTTTAGCAATTTTAAAATAATACTTTCACTGAAAAGAGCTCATGAGGTGAAGTTAACTTTGGGTTTTGCCAACTATAACCATTTAGAAATGTTGAACAAATTATGTGCAAAGGAGGTGATTGTGTGACACTTGGTGCCATCTGCTGCTCAATAAATGAAGTTCAGTATACTATGGAAAATTTTGGAAGGGAAAGAACTGGTTTTATCTTTTTTTAAAGCTTTTATAGCTGAGAGTAAAGTAGGACGGCAGCTTTTACTTCTGGGGTTAGTTGCATGCTGCACACTTTCTTGAGTGTGCTTATTCCCCAAGTAGTCAGAACTGTATTGATGTTCACAAAATACTTCATGTCTTAGTACTCCAGGTGTCCAGTTAAGTACAGATAAATACAAATTAGCCAGGCAGTGATTGTCCAGGATGTCTTACAGATTTGGCTGATGAAAAATAATTTAAAAGTCTGTGTGTTTTGGTTTCTGTGAATTAAATTGATTTTGAATGGACAGTCTAGTCTAGTAAAAAAAAAAAAAAAGACAAAAGTCTCTTTAATAGGACTTTTCAACCCCAAAACAAAATGGCCATCAGTGAGAAACAATAGATGTAATTAGTGCTGTACCTATGTGGAAAAGTTAACAGATGAAGTAAATTCTTTGTGACTGAGTCAGTTAGGAATTTGGTTAAAAGAGGGCACTACACAGAAGCTGAGCATCTTGAAGAATTTAGGTGTCAGAAGGATTACTGGTTGACCGAAAGTTGCTGAACAGCAGCACTGTTTGATACTAAGGAGGCTTCAGGGAAATTACTAATGAGAGAACAATTGTCAAGTTTAAGAGCCTTCATGTAATAAACTGAATTAAAAGGAACCCTTGTTCCTGGTTTGTTCTGGTTTGTACTTCCCAAACTTTGGGGATGGGGGAGGAGATACTTCTGGGTCAAAAAAGGGAGGTAAAATGTATTTTGCCTGTGTGCCAAAATACTCAGTTTCTGCTATTTTATTTGCTTTTAAGCAATAACATGCCAAAACAAATATGTTAGAAATACTGTTGTCTTACAGCATTACTTCTTGCAAGTATTTAATGTATTTCATGCTTCACCAGCTGTATTCTAACTCTCCACAGCTGATTGATGGAGATTAACTTCACCATCTTTCTATTCTTAGAAGTCAAGTAAAGATAGTTGGTCTGGTGTAATTCAGGGTGAATAGCAAGGAAAGGTGATAACTAGTAGGGTAAATGTGATGCACCTTCTGTGTTTTTTCAGGTAGCTGTGTTGGAACTAGGGCTAAGGGTAGTTGCATTATACCCTACCTCCTTACTGTTTTCCAGTTAAGGATTATAACTTTGTCAGTAATGTAATATACAGACAATTCTGAAAAACGTAATAATTGTTGATACTTGGTCACTTTCTGATTACTCCTTGCTTTTAGTCAAAATGAAGTGTCATGTTGTATGATTAATGATAGCTATGCCGACCTGTTTTCACTGAACTAGTGGTAGACCTGTGCATCTTTAAGATGTGGCTTTTTAGCTAATGAACTAAGTTTGAGATACATACTGTGTTAGCTAATGAAATAGGCTTAAGATACTGTGTATTGAGTTCCTCAGAAAATAATAAAAGTTGAATTTTTACAAAAACTTACAGTGTAGGGATATATACATGCACATGTATATGTATGTAAGTCTGTATTGATATTGCTGTGGATTTGGTGTATCAGTCGTATTCCCAATCAAGAAATGGTTCTTAAGTATTGTATTGTATCAAATATTCTTCTTAGATGAATTTTTGAAATGTTTATGACTTTGGCTTCAAATAGTTAACTGTAAAAATGCATTATTGTTTATTATTTTATTGAAATGACTTTTAAAGTATTTTACTATTTTGTCAAAAGTCACAGAAGTTTGTTAAAATGTGACACTGAATTTGCAATGAAAGTGTGTGACATCTCAGGTAAATGTATGTAAAGTATTTCTTGTCTGAAAGGTCAGTTTCTCATTTAAGTAGGGATGAAACTGAGTGCAGAATTGTCAGAAAACAATGTCTGAACGTAATGCTTACAGATTTATATATCTTACTCAGAGTTTCATTATTTTTACTGAGCTGTTCCTTGATAGATAAGTATACTGTCCAGTTGTGGCAAAATAAGAGTATTTGTAACAGCTAAAGTATACATTTAATGTTGGGTTTTTTTCTGTAAATGTATTTTGTAAAACATGAAATAAACTACAAATTGAGAATTGTTTAGCTCTAGTGTGTATGACTCAAATTTGTTTTGAAGCGCTTACCATTTCTGTTCTATATATCTGAATAAAAAATACAGTCTTAAACTGTTTTACTGTTGATGATTAGATTTCCTTGTCATTGTTTTAATGAATTGTTTGAATTGTGGGATGATGTATTTAGGATTCTATTTAAGAGTTTTGTGGTGGTGAGCACAACACGCAGTGCTTTGTTACCTCAGTGTATGAGATAGGGAAGAATAAGGCCTTGAGTTACTAACCTATATTGCTATTGATAACAAATTTCAGTAGTGTTTTATTTCTGCCTTCTCAGTAAGGGGGAGAAAGCAATAATGTTGCTTTCTAGCAGTCATGCTCATTAAAATAAAATTAAATTGTTATAAATCTATTTCATTGCAGCATCCCCTTCACTATTCAGCGACTCTGTGAGTTGCTGACAGATCCTAGGAGGAATTACACAGGAACAGACAAATTTCTAAGAGGTGTGGAAAAGGTATGTATTTTTCTGAGAGAGAACACAGCTAAACAGTCACAACTACCACTTAAATAACTTCTGAATTACTCCCAAAGGTCTGGTGGCTTCATTATGGCACCACATAAGATTTTTTGATGGCAAAATTGACTTGAGGTTCCTACTTAGACTACTTGGTTGAAGAAAGGTTAACTTGTAAATGGATTGCTTTTCACTGTTATGGTGGATGCAATCAGGTGTATTCTCACAAGTTAAGATGGAAAGGAGATGGTCAGGAATAAATGATGAGACAGGGATTTCACAAAGTTTCTTAGCCGACATTGAAGTCTGTGAAACGACACCTCAGGTTTTATGGAGAACCCTCATTAAAGTTCATCTGGGTTAATTTAGCTGGCCCTGTGATAAAAGCCCCCCCCTATATAATTGGGCTAAGTATTGATTTGAAGAGAGAAACTTACCTAATTTTTAAGCTAGGTTTCTAGATGTTAAAATTGATTTAGTTTGCAGTGCCGTTCAACAGGGAGAGGTGGCTAAGCAAAATGTACTGAATTAATCATTATTTCTGCCCTTTGTTTATGCGGGGCCAAAATAGCCAATTTGAAATACGGCTGTGCCAAAAATGGCTAATAGTGCTTGCACACTTTTGAATGCAGGACTTGTGTATGAAATGAGCATTTCTCCATCAATTCAAAAGTTTTTCAGCATTTTGGAATACTTTGCGTTCCAGAGATACTTCAGATAGAAATTACAAACACTTGGGCCTGAGGCTTTATGTGCTGGTCTTGTTACGACAGTAACCCACTTACGAAAATACTAACTTTTAGTGCACTTGTGGCCTGACCTTGTAAAGAGGGAGCAGAGATACTTTTTATGTATGTCATCTGTTGGTAGCTTTCAACCCAGTTTTCTGTAGAGATACTTTAACAGATATGACCAAAAACCTGTGACTCTCTAAATTTGGGGGTGTTGTCAAGAGCTGAAGCTTCTGTTTCTGAACTCTTAATGTGTTGTTTGTGTATTCCAGAATGTCATGGTTGTCAGCTGTGTATATCCATCTTCAGAGTACGTATGGTTCTTTTTCTTGAAACTTCAAGCTTGCATTAGCAGAGGGGAGAATGTGCGCGTGTGTGTCTAATACATTTCCCTTGCTGACAGTAGTTGTATCCAAAAGACAGCTATGGAGAGTTCAGTTTTTGTTATCAATAGTTAAGTCAACAGTGGTGATAGTGGTCTGCAAGTGTTACATGTAGTAATTTGGAAGTGAAGAACCAGCTTTGGAATCGGATATATAATCGGAACTGTAGTTCAGTATTATGCTGGAACACTAAGCTGTTATTTTGTACCATAGCTGGTGGTGGAAAAAATGGATACCCCTCGATAACAGTTGTGCTGTAAATTCATATACTAGCCTGCTTCCCCAGTATAGTGTACAGGTAGAGAACACCTTGAGGACTGACAGTAGGGGACTGTTTAAAATGGGGGGGGCAGAATTCTGTGCAAACAAGCTTAAAGTAATTTGAAGTTCCTTTATTCATAACATTCTAACGCTTATTTTTTTTTTTTCTGGTTAGGAAAAACAATTCCAATAGTTTAAATCGGATGAATGGTGTTATGTTCCCAGGAAATTCACCAGGGTACTCTGACAGGTAAGTTTAGTTTTGGGAATTAACTTTTTCTGGATAAAAGCAAGGTAGTTCTGGAAATAGCTGGTTCAGATCCCTTGTCATTAGCTATTCTGACCCCAAATAGGTAGCCTCAAAAATGGGGTGTAACATGGAATATTGTGGGAAGGAAGGTGGAGGAGGCATGAACATACATGCTGTGTACTCTGTTTTTTGATGTTTTGTAACCTTATTGTTTAGATTTTTTTTTATTATTTTTAAAGTTTTTATCATAGTTTGCATGTTGTAGGCAAGGAATTTTTAATTCAATATAAAATAGTAAAGTACCTGATATTTTTTGTTTTGTTTTGGTGATCTTTTAAAACAAGGTTATAGCTGCTTTCTGCCTACTAGGAACAAATTACTAAAAGGATGGATTAATTTTGTTGTTGTTATTTTTAAAGATCTAATGTAAACGGTCCTGGAACTCCCAGACCAGTAAATCGACCGAAGGTTTCTTTGTCAACTCCTATGACAACAAACGGTTTGCCAGACAGCACGGAACATAAAGAATCAAGCTTGCAGCAAACGGAAGATAAAAAACACAGGTTTGTGAGTAGTAATGTGTTTTGAGGTTTTATTATTCTCAGTTTTTTTCATTCGCATTTAAAAAATACTTTAAAAGAGAATGGCCATCTAAGGTATGCATAATTAAGTCTTAACGTACGAATATCTGCAGAAGGATTTGATGTGTACTTACTAGTGTTTGGGCTGTCTAGATAACTATTAGCTCAAGTTTCCACAGTTGCAGTAACACATCTTGTAAGTGTATGGGATGTATACATAATAGAATGAATAATAGAGTTTAGAAATTCACAGTTACCGTACTTGTGTCAGGTTGTTAAACTATAACCACATACGATATTTCATAAGTGTTTGCCCCTGATTCTGGCAGTAGAAGCTGTCTGTAATTTGATCCCACCAGAGCAGCCTGACCACTCTGCGTTTTCATCAACAGTCAGGTGAAAGAGGAGTAATGGCTTTGAGGTTTTGTTATGTAGTAAGTGAAGTGAGTTCTACTGTTCTCTCTTGTAGAGTGTTTAACCTGAAGTAGCTGCTACTTTTTTTTTTGTGTGACAAGATACAGAATGGTTTTCTTCAATATAAACTACAGCTGCTTTTGTTGTTTTATAGTGAATCACCAGCATCTGAATCAGAAGGTGCTCAGAGCAGCCCGGTAAAAAATAAGCACTCTGAAGATGATCCTGCAGAAGCAGAAGGACATGAGGTAAAAAGACTTAAATTTGACAAGGAAGGGGAAGCCAGAGATGCACCTAACCAAACTGCCTCCAGTGAAGTTTCTTTAGGCATGGGGGAAGAGACAGAAACATCCTCTACATCTCAGGATAAAGAAAAAGATGCTACTTGTGCCAGGCAGCACTGTACAGAGGAAGAGGAGGAAGGTATTTTGGATTTTATTGTCTTTGCTCTGTGCGCTTTCCAAGGAGTGGGATTTTCTTTGCGGGAGGCCAATGCTGTTGGAATTTTTGAATGTCTCCAGTTATGCATAAAGATGAACTGCTTGTTCATACTTCAGTTTCGCGTAATTTAGGGATTCTGTTATTTCTTCTTTTTTCTCTGTCCTACATCTGTATTTAAAAATTTAGAAAACGGTACTTAAAATCTTCTTAGGCAGTAAATTCCTTGAGGGTGCTAACGATGCACCAAGAATTGGAGAATCCCTACTTTAGGGTATCATCAGATGTTCTCATCCCTTCTCCAGAAGGGGGATGGGTCATATCTACATTTGACTGTCTTTGTATCTGTATTTCAGTAATTTATTAATAATAAAGTTACACTCTTCCACTGAGGAGGCTGAGCAACAATCTCTCCAGATCCTGTCAGAACAGTGAAAACTACCTCTGCCTAAGGCAAGCCCTGTACCTAATTGAAAAAAGATAACTGCAATTAAGAGACTGATCTACTTTTTACATATTCTCCAAAGTTTCCTTTTAATATTTATTTTGTGGCTTATGTATTTGTAAAATGTTCCTCTAGATCGTGATGGATGTACACTTGAAACAGTGTACAACATTTCCAAAAGACTGTTTCTGAAGACAAATGAAGGAATGTGGGGGAGCAAGAAAAAGTTACTTGTTAGACTGTCTTTATCCACTGAAGGCTTTATTAAGTGAAGCTACCTATTTAATAAAAAAATTGGACTTTGTTTTATGGTATATTAGGATAGTTTGGCTATCCTGATGAAGTTGCTAATACTTTACATCTTCTAATAAAATCAAGGATTGTCAGTTTTTCCTGTCCTTGGCTGGTGTTGTAGAAGGATTGCTCAGCATAGCTGGGAATGGAGAATAGCAGGATTAAGATACATTTTAAAATGCCTTAGTAATACTGTACTTTCATCGTTTCTAGAGTCCTTCATGTCTCCCAGAAATGTTGGTCCGGACAGAAAAGATCAGGAAAAAGACACTGAATCCTCAACTGTGAATGAAGAGACCTCTGAGGAGAACAATCAAATGGAGGAGTCTGATCAGTCTCAAGCAGGGAAGGATTTACACTCAGATGACAGTGAAATTAGTGGATCTGCCAGTAGTGGAGCTGACTGCAGTGAAACTGAAGAGTTAGGGTCCTATGCTAGTGAAACTCCTGAAATTTCATCAGAGACCCCGATGGAAAACAGTGATGAAGCCACAGAAGTTGCAGATGAACCTATGGAGCAAGACTAATTTAAATACACCTAGATGCAGTATTTTCCATAAGGCTCCGGTTTTACACTGTATAAATAATTTTATGTAATAAAGTGGACCTTTAGTTTTACAAAAACAGAAGCAGGTTGTAAAATAAACTTCTCCATGGATTGAACCTTGAAAGAGTTGTACGTGATAAGAACTGTGAATACCAGCTCCTTCAGGTCCTGCTTACCGCTGAACTTTCGTTTGGTCAAATCAGTGGTTTGTGTATAGTTTTTTTTATTTAGAATAAAAGTTTTTAAACTGGAAGGTAATTATAATTTTGACAACTTTTTTGGAGATTACCACACCTAGTTGTACGTAAGCAAGAAAGCTTTTTGTCTTGTCTTTTTCTGACAGCTATAGCAGTTACTTCATATTTTGGTTACAGTTTCAACATTTGACATGTGAAATAGGGGGTTTCATGCTGGTTTCCAGATTTTTATTTGAATACATACTATGAAACCTTATGTTGTGTGTTTAAAATGTGTTACATTTCACACACACATATATGCACGCATGCACACGTATGTGTACCCTCACTGTTCTAAGGGGGAAATGGTATATTTTTCTGTTTCTATAGAAGATAAATACAGCAAATACTTTTTCTATAGTGAAAGACTGAGTTCACCTCTCAAGGCACTTTGTTTTGCCTCTGGAAAACAAAACAAATGAAATCTGGCCCATATGAAACCCTGGAAATACTAACATTGTTGAAAACACCCGAGTAAACACATTCCAAGAGAACTGTTCAGATTACAACATTTTTGTATACTTCTGAGGTGCCTGAGTGAAAGGATTTCATTTATTTATGAGAAAATGTGCTTTATGTTGAGAACGTTGTAATCAAAACATTAGCTTAAACTTTTGTAGAAGAAATGTTTGAAAATATGATAAGAAAATATCTTGGAAGAAATGAACAGGTACTTGCTTTTTTGAGCGCTTCTTGGAGCATTGTGAATATTGTAGAGAAGTCTCAAAATTATTCTAAGTATGCAGATGGCATCGGTATGATCACAGCACTGTATTGGAAGAGTTAATATATGACCGTAGCTATGTACCTGAGCTAAATGACTAAAAGGTTTAAGGGTGCATAGAAATCACCATGATTTGTATAACATTTTGGAAGTGAACTAAATATTTTTGAACATGCTACTTTGACAGCCAGTGTTACATTTTTTTCAAACCAGCTCAAAGCACAAACTACTGCTTTAAACTCTCGATATTTTCCCAGTTCCCATATTTAAAGACATGCAAGCTTCAACCTCCCAGTCACAATTACTGGCTGCCAAATTTATACCTGTTTCTTCAACTGTACCTTTTTGATATTTAGAATTTTTAAATTTCTGTAAAGTAGATTTTTGTAGATTGTAATGAGTGCTCACTGCCATTGTGAAACGGTATATAATTGTATAATTTCTGTGTGTAAACTGAATGCTTGGGCTTTCAATACAGTATTCATATAAAGCAATAAATATTAATGTTATGAAATATCTGAGTACATTTTTATCAGAATTGTCCCTCTTTGGTTTTAAGGTCACATACCTGAAGTACAAAAATGACCTCTAAAATGCATGCTGATAGCTTCTTGTACTACATGATATGCTTTGTATCGTTTGGGGGAAAGCTAAGTTTTGATTAGTACCGGAATAATTTGGCTCAGTTGGAATACTTATAAAGTTATTTCTTGCTGACGTTACCTATCAAGTCCTAAGCAGACAGGATTCAGGGAGATGCTTGCCAAAAAAACCTAATTATTAATCGAGATCCCCTTACAGAAGGAAAATTGTACTTTGACTCATTTTTATTGTGCTTAAGGGTTGGATGTGTACTATAAAATTAAAGGACTGAACCAAAATGTTGAAATTAAGAAAGTTTAAAAATACAGTGACATCTTACACTTATTTTTTTTTAATATTTTGCCAATGAGAACAAAATTTTAAAATTTTTAAGTTTAGAGATTTCTGAAATTTTCTTTAGACTGTTTATTTGTGAAGATATTGTCAATAAACTTGTTCTTTAAGCACCTGTGACCTTTTGATATGTTTGTTTTAGCAGCACTAGTGCCACTATTGCAAAGACTTGCAGAAGAACTTTGAGGTATGGATCCATTTATATATCTGCAGTATTTTTTTTGCAATGGCTAATAAAATTGAAATCATGCTTTAACATCGCAGTAGGTATCTTAATACTACATATGTGCCTACCTTTAAAGATTGCATTTACGAAATTGGAGAAGATTCACCCTGTTTTGTTTTGGTTTTTTTAAATGTGGATTTAAAAAAACCAAAGCAAACCTACTGCATTTCTAAGCAGCCGTATTTTGTCAGAGACATCACACACCTCCAGATGCACAGGCAGCTGCTTTTCCCTGTGCGTGGAGGTGTGGCATTGAATCTATTCTCATAGCTTGTATTTTTCAGAGCCTAGGTGCTTTAAGTTCCATAATTCCATACACCCCAGAGCCTGTTTCTGTATACAGCCATTCAGAGTCGGTTGTTCTGCTTGCATTCAAGAAGGAAGTGTGAGGTTAAACCCCAGAAAACCAGGCAACGGGTGACTTACAGTGCTCATCGGTTTATTTCCTATTAAAAAAACCCCTATTATATGGGACTATTTACTTTTCAGAATACAAGGTGAAGGTCAGCCCTTAATTCTGCTCTTGATAGCAATTTACTTTTTTTTTTTTGTATTATTATTATCTCAGAAAAGTTGTTTTCCCTAAAGTATCTGAGATGCTTTGTCAGCCTTGGTTTTTAAACCTCAGGGATTACTTTAATGCTTGCAATAGAGAGAGCTTTCTAGTATAGCATGTATTTGAGGTTATAAAGACTAGTATATTGAAGTTAAAATGTTCAAAAACATCTTTGAGTTGATTCAGTGGATGGAGCAGAAATTGCTGGAACTTGGGGTTAATTTACATGCAGCAACTTATGCTGGTTGCTCTCCAGTGGCCATCCCGTTGGAGGAGCAGTAGCCAGGCTTTGAAGTGCAGGAGGTTTACTGTAGGAAAGCCTTGTGTCCTTGTGTCTCGCAAACGGAGCTGGGACCACCAAAAGCCATGTCCCTGTACAACATGTCCTTGCCTACAGCTGCCCGAGACCACAGACGGTATTGGGGCAAGGATTATTTCTGCTTTCCATGTTGCTAACCAGGTGCAGGACAAATTTGGACTTCTTTTTTTAAATCCTCTTGGATCTACTGCTGCCTTGAACAAAGTAGACTTTTTTTTAATACAAAAATTGTTTTCTGAAGGTTTCCAAGGCTAAGGCACTTCTGTCTGCAGCACTGAGTGTCTATTGCTTTTTTTTTTTTTTTTAAAAAA
>VFFE01007917.1:733143-782715 GCA_008921705.1 Burhinus oedicnemus
GGAGGAGGAGGAGGAGGAGGAGGAGGAGAGCACCCTCCGGTGCGAGGCGGCCGGCGGGGAGGAAGCGAGGCACAGCCCGGGCTACGCCTGAGGTGCGGTGTGAAACGCTGGTGGTGGAAAGGTCAAAGAGGTGGAAAGGGGGAGATGAGTTAAATGGCAGGGAAAATCATGATTAGCTTTCTGTATTTACCTTGGAAATAGCCTTAAATCTTCAGTGTATTGGGCTCTGGTGAGACATTAAACAGAGCTGCTGCACAACCCTGTCGAAGATCCCTGCTCCCAAGTGCTGAGAAATTAAATTGACTTCTCCCAGATCAGGAGATGAGTTTCCAAATCAAAGCAGATTTTTTTTTTTTTTTAAACTAACAAACCAGGGATACTTTTATAATATGAAATCTTGCCCCTTTAAGATTCACACCTTCGCAGACTTTCCTCTTGAACTTGCACCCTTGCTTCAAGTGAAAGTGGAGCCGTTTCTGTATTAATTTCATGGCTCCAGGAGGTGGAGCTTTAGAATACACAAATGCTAGGACAAGGTAAAACGGGCACTGGCACTGCTAGAGGAGCATCAGCCTGAAAGAGGAGCGTTGCAAAAGTTTTTGCTCCTTCCCTGTCCAAAGCTGGAAAGTACGGCGGCTTTGCTGCTCTATCGGCAGGTTACAGCAGGTTGAAGGTTAAATACGTGTTCCCTGGAGCGGGACCATCCTGTCAGGGATTCCGCGGCAGGCGTGCTGCTGGCAGCTTGTCAGGAAGCCAAGGGAAGGGATACAGTGCACCAGACCTGCATCGTTTCTCCGTCTCTAACCCTGCCGTGATCGCCCTCTCCGCAGCCCCCCAAGTCGCACACACCGTTGCAGCAAGACTGCGGAGGTCGAAGAGGTCTCATGAAACCGGTCTGAGTAACGGAAAGCTTTTCGGCATAATGCGCTGCATTGAGGAGGGGCATGATGGCGTGAGATGGGGTTCATCTTTCTCAAAGTGGGAAGAGGGTCTTTGCTCACAAGCTGGTGGGGCGCATTGACAGAGATTTAAACTAGGCTCAAAGGGGGAAAACACCAGGCTTGCCCGTGACAAGCTGTGGGATGACACACCAAGGTTTGAGGGATGGGGTGCTAGCGAGGGCCCGCAGCCTGTTGCTCTGAGACGTGCTGGCTACACTGCAGCACACTTGAAGTCTTATGGAGGTGAGCCAGGGGCTCCTGAGGGGAGCCAACATGGAAACACCAGTGAAATATCTCAAAGGAATTAAGGGGCGTTCCTCTAAGAAGGTGACACAGCCAACAGCCCAGCTGAAGTCCCTCTACACCACAGGCAACAAACAGGAGGAGCTGGAAGCCATTATGCAGCAGGAGAACTATGGTATAGTTGCCATCACGGAAACACAGTGGGATGACTTGCGCAGTCAGAGTGCTGCACAGATGGCTATAAACTCTTCAGAAGGGATAGGCCAGCAAGGAGAGGCGATGGGGTAGCCCTGTATGTTAGGGAGTGTTTTGATTGTCTAGAGCTTAATGATGGTGATGATAGGGTTGAGTGTTTATGGGTAAGAATCAGGGGTAAGGCCAACAAGTCAGATATCATGGTGGGAGTCTGTTATAGACCACCCAATCAGGATGAAGAGACAGATGAAATACTCTATAAGGAGCTGGGAGAAGTCTCACGATTGCTAGCTCTTGTTCTTGTGGGGGACTTCAACTTACCAGATCTCTGCTGGAAATACAAGAGAGCAAAGAGAAAACAGTCTAGGAGGTTCCTGGAGTGTGTGGAAGATAACTTCCTGACACAGCTGGCGAGGGACCAAACTACAGAAGGTGCCCTGCTGGATCTGTTCACAAACGTGAACAGAGAAGGACTTGTGGGTCACAAGGGCTCAGTACTAGGGCCGGTTCTGTTTGATATCTTTATCAATGACCTGGACGAGGGGATCGAGTGCACCCTCAGTAAGTTTGCAGACACCAACGAGTTTGGCCGGATTATTGATCTGCTTGAGGGTAGGAAGGCTCTACAGAGGGATCTGGACAGGCTGGATCTATGGGCCAAGGCCAATGGTGTGAGGTTCAACAAGGCCAAGTGCCGGGTCCTGCACTTGGCTCACAACAACCCCATGCAGTGCTACAGGCTTGGGGAAGAGTGGACGGAAAGCTGCCTGGCAGAAAAGGACCTGGGGGTGCTGGTTGACAGTCAGCTGAATATGAGCCAGCAGTGTGCCCAGGTGGCCAAGGCGGCAAACAGCATCCTGGCTTGTATCAGGAACAGTGTGGCCAGCAGGACTAGGACAGTGAGTGTCCTGCTGGACTTGGCACTGGTGAGGCCCCACCTCAAATACTGTGCTCAGTTTTGGGCCCCTCACGACAACAAAGACATTGAGGTGCTGGAGCGTGTCCAGAGAAAGGCAACGAAGCTGGTGAGGGGTCTGGAGCACAAGTCTTCTGAGGAGCGGCTGAGGGAACTGGGGTTGTTCATCCTGGAGAAAAGGAGGCTGAGGGGAGACCTTCTCGCTCTCTACAACTACCTGAAAGGAGGTTGTAGCGAGGTGGGTATTGGTCTCTTCTCCCAAGTAACAAGCGATAGGCCAAGACGAAATGGCCTCAAGTTGTGCCAGGGGAGGTTTAGATTGGATATTAGGAAAATTTTCTTCCCTGAAAGGGTTATCAAGCATTGGAACAGGCTGCCCAGGGAAGTGGTGGAGTCACCATCCCTGGAGGTATTTAAAGGATGTGTAGACATGGTGCTGAGGGACGTGGTTTAGTGGTGGTTTTGCCAGTGTTACGTTAATGGTTGGACCTGATGATCTTAAAGATCTCTTCCAACCAAAACGATTCTATGATTCTGTGATTCTATGATCTGTTCTCTTTGCCTATAGTGCTTAGGAAAGGCAATAATGGATTTAGATGACCATAGGGAAAGAGGCCAGGTGGTGGGGTAATTGTAAGGGTAAGTGATGCACTGGAATAGCTCACCCAGCTTTCTCAAAGCCCCTCTCCCCCACTTCCTCCCTGTGGTGTGATGGAGCCCAGCCCTAGGGTTCAGGGTGGACTAAATGACTTCTTCAGATGATTTCTATCTCAAATCTTGCGCCCCTGCCCTTAAAATTCTACATTTCTGGAAGGTTTCTGTTTTATTGGGTTTTCCTGAGCTGGTTCAGTCCAGTTGGTGGTAGGAAGGTATGCAATTGTGCATTTACCCTGCCCTTGGAATCAAAATACATCAAATCCAGAACCTCAAATCTGAGGCTCAGATGCAGTATCTGGGAAGCTGAAGATGACTCCTGCAAGGAATTATATGGCAAATGAGAGATTAATTGCTCTTCTCTTTCCTTCTCCAGATAGTTTATTTTTTATCTCTTATTTTCAGTACCTAAAGCCTTTTCCAGTCTAGTTGCAGAAAAGATGTGATAAAGCTCAGTTGCTTGAGGTGTTTAAGACAATTCTACTCTCTAATGTACTTGCCTTTCAGGGTTGGTTTTTTTTTCCCTGATGTTCATCATAAACTTTCTTTATTCCATCCCATTTCCCCAAGATACACTTAGAGGTATCCTAATTCTTCTAACATACATCTATTTTTGAGTGCCAGGCCTTTCCCTTCGGGGCCACTCCCCTCAAGTGTTTCATATTTACTCTTTATCTTTGCTCACAAAAGAGTCCCAGTGTCTTCAGATGCTCTTTTCTGAACTCCTGGGCCTGTCTTGCATTTTATTAACAACTTGTAAAGATGCTAAGGAGACATGCTGGGTCCTGCATCAGTTAAAAGACTGTTTACATGTGGGACAGAGAGATTCCTACTTTCCACCGGCGTCACTTATCTCCCTGGGAATCTTAGCAAGCAGTGACTGTCCGTGTTTACATGGGCCTCTCTCCATGCAGTTACCACACCCAGGATCTTGCCTTCAGATGTTACAATGCTGGGGTGTCCTCATACAACAACAGTCCCTGGTCAATGGCGGTTCTGCACTCCATGGTTTATTCCAGGAGTGATTCATGTAAATCCATGAACAGCCCTGGGAACAGGATGTTGACACGTCTTTTTCCTGCCAAGGTGACTGCTCTGATTACTGAGCTGTTGGTTGATGCCCAAACTTTCTCTTTTCTTTTTTTTTCTGAACGCATACAAGTTTGATTCTTCTCTTGTACAAGGGATAAATTAAAGTCATATGGACAATAAAAAACCTTCTGTTATTATGAGGCACTTCTTTCTATGTAATAGTGTAATTTACAACAAAATCTATTTTAAACAACAAAAGAAATGCCTTGTTTTCTTGGTGCTCTAGGAATAGCTGAATAGATCTGTGCCTCTCAGAGTCTTAGCAGCTTCTTTCTACTTCTGTTCTTTTGATTATTTATTCCTTTCTGCATTCTCTTTGACTTTCAACTCAGTCAAAGAGCTGTGCTCCATGCACCAAAGGCTCTCCTCTTCAGATCTCTCTTTCTGACTGCAGGTCTTGGCTATCTTGTTTAAATATATGTATTCAAAGGGGCCTGTGTGTGGCAAAGACTAGAACTAGATGCAGAGCCTCTGCTTAGACATCTGGCAGTACCACTGCTGAAGTACCCCACAGAAAACAGAAGTCTTGACTGTGTGATCTTAAAGGGGGTTGTCCTCTAAACACGGCAGTTTTGCATTGCCAGGGCATTATTGCAGAACTCTCTTGGTTCACAGAACCCTTGGGCAGGCTTTCTCAGCCAGGGCGAATACCCTCTGTGGGCACATAGAGCTGGCTTGTCTGTCTGTGTCTGAATATGGAGAGGTATGACATTTGAGAGCTAAGTCACTCTGCAGTTGCTAAATAACCAGCTTTTAAACATAAATATTTTCTTCCCATCCATTTAAAATGTCTACAGTGGGAATTTCACCTTTATATATTCTGAAATTCTTACATAATTTTTAAATAATAAAATGAACATCCAATTTAGGAACTTAATGAAAAATATTAACCTAATCGTTGCGTTTTCGTAAGAAATCTTTGTAAGAGAGTCAGTATATAGATGTACCTTTTGTAGTTCCTAGCAATAAACTCTCAGATGTTTATAAAATAGGCTAGTCACAGTTTTCTATAGTAATACAAATAAAACTAGAAATTGAAAAACAGTTCCTGAGCTGACAATACACGCTAGCAGCCCAGAAAGCCAAAAGCATCAAAAGCAGCGTTCCCAGCAGGGTGAGGGGAGGGGATTCTGCCCCTCTACTCCGCTCTGGTGAGACCCCACCTGCAGTGCTGCCTCCAGCTCTGGGGCCCCCAACATCAGGACATGGACCTGTTGGAGCAGGTCCAAAGGAGGGCCACGAAGATGACCAGAGGGTTAGAGCACCTCTGCTATGAGGACAGGCTGAGAGAGTTGGGGTTGTTCAGCCTGGAGAAGAGAAGGCTCCGGGGAGACCTTATTGCTGCCTTTCAGTACTTAAAGGGGGCTTATAAGAAAGATGGGGACAGACTTTTTAGAGGGGTCTGTTGTGACAGAACAAGGGCTAATGGTTTTAAACTACAAGAGGGTAGATTGGACTAGATAGAAGGAAGACATTTTTTACGATGAGGGTGGTGAAACACTGGCCCAGGTTGTCCAGAGAGGTGGTAGGTGCCTCATCCCTGGAAACACTCAAGGTCAGGTTGGACAGAGCTCTGAGCAACCTGATCTGGTTGAAGGTGTCCCTGCTTGTTGTAGGGGGGTTGGACTAGATGACCTTTAAAGGTCCCTTCCAACCTAGACTATTCTGTGAGTCTATGATTCTATAAAACAACCTTCACATGAGTATGCAGTAGGGATCTTCACTATTAACATCTAATTTATGTCAGCTGGGAGTATGTCTGTCAGCTGGTACCAATACAGACTCATCAGTCCAGCAGTACTGGGGCAGGATAAAAAGAGGCTGGGCTTCTTGCAGCTCTGGGAGTGTTGGTGGTTTTTGCTGTTTCTCTGTAGGTAAGGATGGTGATGTCTGATAACTTCTTTTTGACTCTGCCTCTCTTAGTAGAACCTAAGCTGCTGTTTTTAATTTGGTGAAATCTGTTTTAACTAGAAGGTAAAGCTGTGTGATGTGCTGAGATGTGATGCATTAATATAATGGCTGGGGCAATGACCTAACAAATGAAAGATGTGGTTTTGGAAGGGGGGAGGCTTCTATGTAAGAGTAGCTATGTGAGGGCATAGTGTCAGATGCTTTCTGGCAGAGGGGGGGCTTTTAACCTAGGCCTCCTGTCCTTGGTGCCCTGTGGGAAGTGGAGGGGCTGTGGGGGCAGTGTAATGAAGAGTGTCCACTCTTCAGTAGTGAGGGAGGTGTACTCCCCACTAGGGTGAAAGGAGGCAAGAAGTCCAGCTTTGAAATTACTCCAGCTGAACGTGAGGTGAGTAATTCTGGACTGACTAGAGCTTCAGATCAAGGACTGTCCCCTTCCTCCTCCCATCCCTACCCTGGTTTAAAACAGATAAAAAGAGAAGTAGCTGTTGTGCATGAGCTGTTTGGACTTAAGCCACTGTCTTATTTTAGGAAACTGCAATAGCTTTTAAAGTGCATCTTCAGGGAGCAGTATGGCTTTGATCAGCTTTTGTTAACGAGCAAAGCAACTAATAATACACTCACCTCCTAACAGAGGTATCTTTTTTCTCATGAGACACTAGCAAGTAGTTTTGTAATGGTTCCTCAGGTCTAACACAGGACTGTTGTGTTACCACTGGGTCACGCAGGAAAAAAGCATTTGGTGATCTCCTTGGGGAGGTGAAGCACAAAAAAAAAGTATGACCCATACTACCTGTTCTGCTACCACAGAGCATAAAAAAAATAAATTTGATATTGTGCAGGTGAACTAAAATGTATAGGGGGCTGGACAGATGAGCTCCCTTCCAGGCCATCTGATACATCTGAGCTCTCCGAAAGCGCAGCGTAAGGAGTATCTGAGCTCACACAGTTCTAGTTCACTTATACTCAGAGACTCTTTCAGCATTTTTCTCGGTTTGTCAGTAAATGGGCATACTATAAAGCTTGCTTCCCTGAAATTTCGGATTTGGAGGTGCTACTGTGTCTCCCTCTATCTGACTCCTTGTCCCTATTTTTTTAGTTCCTCCCTCTGTCGGGTACCCAGTTGCTTTAAAAATTTTCTTTCTATGTCTTCATTTATTTAGTTTCCTGTCCTCCTCCTTTATTTTTTTTCCTGCCTATACTGTACTCTGTCAATTTTAAATTTTGTTTCTATGGCTACTTTTATCCAGTTCACAGTCTTTATTTTCTAATTCTCTCCTGTCTGTCCTGTACCCTGCCAATTCTTCAGTTTTCCTTCTACGTCTAGTTTTATCAAGCTCCCTATCTGCATTTTATAGTTTTCTTCCTATGTCTCTATCACCCTACCCTTATTTATAATTTTTTTCTTCTTTCCTTAATGAGTTTGCTTTCTAAATTTTATTTAAGTTAACTTTTATCTGGTTTCCTGTCCCTATTTTTAATTTTTTTCCTGCTTGTTCTTTACCTACTTGTTTTTTAAATTTTTCTTCTATCTCAGCTTTAACCAATTCACTGTCTTTCTTTTTGTACTTTTTTCCTGTCTGTCCTGAACCCCATTGCTTTTCCAATTTTCATTCTATGTCTACTTTTATCAAGCCCCCTATCCATATTTTTTAATTTATTCCTGTTGTGTACCCTGTCACTTTTAAAATTATATTTCCATGTGTGTCTCTATTTTTTACCCTGTACTTATTTTTTTAATTTTTTCTTGTCTTTACTTAATGCCATTGCTTATTAAATTTTCTTTCTATGTCAACATTTATTATGTTTGCTGTCCCTATTTTTTATTGTTTTCCTGTCTTTCCTCTACCCGATCCCTTCTTAAATTGTCCTTTGATGTCTACTTTTATCAAGCTCAGTATCACTGGTTTTTTTAACAGGTTTTGGGCAGTGTTGTTTTTTTTTTTTAAAAGGCATTATTTAAACTAAGACAATCTTTGTAGAAGTGTAATGAGAAAATTGGAATTCAGGAGAGTGTTAAGACAAAGGAAAGGGGAAACTGGAGATGGGAAAGAAAAGACAGAGGTAGATCAGTTTGTGGTGGAGTGGGAATCCAAACCTCTTACTTCTGAGTAAGGAAGGCTTTGCTTCCCAGAACTCAAAACATGAAATAGTGTTATGTTACCCTGTCCTTAGTCATCAGCTGGCATGAGGCTGTTCAAAGGATCTGAATGTGTCTTTGTGTGGTGTTTGCTAATCTAAATCTACTGCAAATGGATGGAGGAGCTGGTTAACTTCTTGTGTGAAAGGTTATTCTGTAGCTGAAATTGCTTTAGGTGGCTCAGCTGTATTTTGTCAATAAAATGTGCCATCAATGGAGGAATTGGCAGTAAAGTAGCTTCTGTGTGCTTGTAAATGGAAAGCACGTTTGAAGGACAACAATAGAGTATTTGGTAGATGCAGTCAGCAATTGTATCATTACAAAGTCTGTTTTCTGGAATTTAGAATTTGAATGTGTTTAATTGCAATGGGCTGATATGATTTATGACTTGGATGTGATTCTTTTTCATCTGTTTTGGCTGGTGTAAGGTGAACTGTGTGATGCATATGAGTTGCTATGCTAGAGAGTTCAGTGAAGGGAAGAAAACAGTGCATTCCTAATACATTTATGTATGTGTTGAGAATACACCCTGTAACATCTCTGCAAAATGTTTGGGGGGCAAGGGGTGGCTTGGTATCGTACATCAAGTCTTTTCCATTCTAGGTGGATGAGATGGAAGGAAGGATCTTGCTGAGTGGTGAACCCCTCATAAACTTCAGCAAGGTTTAGTGTTGGTTTCTGTCCCCAGCTTAAACACATGGGCCAGGTTGATCCTTGGTGTAGCTCTACTTTCTGAAAGGGTGATTAGCATAACTGTTGATAATAATGCTATAGGCTGATGCCTTGTGCTTTTTTTAAGTATTTTTAAGAGGGAGAAAGGATGGTCTTGAAGGTGAGACACCAGGAATCAAGAGATCTAAACGTGCTTCTTGGTTCTGATATGGACTTTCTGTGTGACCTGGGCAAGCTATTTATTTTTTTATTTGCCTGCTTCCTGCTTGTCCTGTCTATTTAGACTGTATTGTACGTTGTATTGACAGGCACCTACAGGCTTTTTCTGCATGGTGTGTCCACTACAATAAGGCCTGACCTTGGGTGGGGTCTTCAGGTATTAATGTAGAACAAGTGACATTGAACAAACTTCTTTACGGTGAGGGTGACAGAGCACTGGAACAGGCTGCCCAGGGAGGCTGTGGAGTCCCCTTCTCTGGAGATTTTCAAGACCTGCCTGGATGCAGTCCTGAGTAGTGTGCTCTAGGCAATCCTGTGTCAGCAGGGGAGTTGGAGGAGATGATCTCTAGAGGTCCCTTCCAACTCTGAAAATTCCGTGATTTCATGAACAGGTCTTATCTGTTGACACAAAGTATGATCCTGTTTGTAAGGGACCTTTTCCGAAAGTTACTTCAGAGCAGCATGCTGTAGTGTGTATGGAGGGAAACAGCAAAATATTGTCACTTAAAGCTTCCAGCTGATCTTGGTCAGCTATATTATGTTGGCTATTACAATCCGTAAGTGCAGTAAGGGGTACCTTGCCCATACTGAAACTTGACCTTTGAAATCCTACTGTACCACTAATTCTTCATCGGTGTTTATGAAATGATGTCATTAGTTGATTGAAATATTAAATATACTGTAGCTGGGCCATGTGAAAACTTCTAAGGAGTCAGTCCAATGGTCCATGTGTGTCTTGTACAAAGTGATTCAGGATCATGCTTGGATACCACTTTAATCATTCTGCAAAGGATGCTGTGGATCAGCAACCCAGAGTGCTGGCCTGCAGAAAAACAAACAGCTGGTTTTTTGTGGCTTGTTACCATTTCAAGGCAACCTCACAAATGAGCTGAGACTGCTGCCTTGCTGGGCTGCCATGCAGGGCACAGAGTTAAGATGGTCTTGCTAGTCCTTTCTGCAGGAATACAGATGTGCCCAGGCTTTGTTGTGACTGTGGTTCTTTTCATCACTTCTCTCTGCTGTAATATAGTGGTGGGAGGGGACTGGCTTCGATCAAAATGAATGTATTTGGCTGTGGGTGGAGATGGTGTTGCCACCTCTGGCTTTGTCTGTTCTTCCTGCTGATCTCTGCCCTGAGTAGCAGCAGCTCATGTAATCTGTGACAGAAGATTTGTTTATTTAGCCTTTTTTTAGACTTAGCTCTTTATTGAAGAGTCCTGAACACAGACGTGCTCTGGGGTATGTCATCCAAGCAAGGTGGCTGTCCTCAGTTTGACATTTCGGTGAGAGCTGTACTGCCTGATGATAAAAAGACAGGATTATGGAACAGCTGTGTTACCTCATTGTGGGGTGGTGTTGTGAAAACTGTTGGTGGATCAAGTATCTGTTTAATACCAAGCAACTTAAAATAAAAATGATATCTATTTAGACTAGAAAACTGATTCAAGGAATATGGAAATACTAAAACAAATCCAAATTATATTTTTCGCATGAACCTCAGGAAATAAACGGATTTGTTCTTTGCAGTTTACATGTGTAGTAAGAGACTTTTTTTTGTCATCCAAGCTTTTTTTGTTGTGGTGGAGTGTAGGCTTGGTAGCTTAAGGACCAAAAGGATTAATATATTCAGTTTATATTCATGAAGTACCTAGCAGCCTCAGCCAGAGATCAGTCAGGGCTATTTCATATAAGATATTATGCAGGTTTCTAAAAGAATAGTAAAAAGCCCTTCTACTGCACTATGCAGTTTATCAGTTTCCTACAGCTTAAGACCCAGACTGCTTCTGAGGGTGCGTGTTCAATGAAGGTTTAAATCAAATGCGAGTGATTTCTATATAGGACTATCAAATGAAAAAGTAGTTTGATGTCAGCAGTTTTGACCAATGTAGAATCATTTTTAGCTTTTGTACAAAAGCAGTGACTGGTGTAGTACTCTGGTGACTACTTGGAAAAAAGAACGCACTCTGTAAGGGTGGGGAGGAGAGCTTTGAGTAAGTATTTACTCACTCACAAGCCAAGATGTTTAAAAGATCATGAGGGATGGACAGACTCTCCCAAAATCATAAGTTACGTTTTCCTAATCCACAGATACAAGAGTGGTGATTAAAATAGGCGTGGGGTAGGAAGAATTGGCATGTTAGCTGTAGATGAAGCACTTAATTATCCACTGGAGGAGTGTGTCTAGGTATGTCTGGAGAGCCCAGCATGTTGGATTAGACTGAATCTGGTGGGCCCTTGCAGCACCTTGTTCTGACTTAACCCATGTGCAGGCCAGGGTTTACACCCACGGAGGAGGAAGCACCCTCTTCCACTTAGTGTTGGTGGCCTAGTGTCTTGCTCCGAGATTAGCACCTCATTCCTCTTTGGTTTCAAACAACTTAAAGCCAGGGTACAGTAGAAGGAGGGAGATCTTTACGGTGGTTCTGTAACTGGAGAAGGAAAGATTGGAAATGATGGTCCCATCCAGGAGGTGGAAGAATTGGGTTCAGGCTTCCCCTGCTTGACTGGAGCAAAACCAAAGCCTCCCCATTTCTAAGGAGGGTGTTCCTCATGGAATGCTTGAGCTCTTCTAATGGTTAGATTAAATAACATGTACAGAAGGTAGAAGCAAAACTCTCTTCCTCAGCTGTAAGGATGTTCATACCCTGATCTTACTGAAAGACTTGAGCGCTGGCTGAAGGCCGTTCTCAGTGACGGTCTCCAGCCTGCCTCTTAAAACATGCTGAAGAAAAGCATTCTAGTGTTTCTTGCCAGAGGGAGCCTGACTTTGGAGCCAGTGAAGAAACAGGCTTTGACTTTAGCTTCTCTTTCTATGGTGTTTTCTCCCATTAGATAAACTGATAAAATAGGAATTTAGGAAGAAGACCTAGAGTCCAGGGTTTTGAGCATCTTGGGTGAAGGTCCTTGTAGCTAAGTGTCTAGGGTCAGTGGTCTCTAGTGTGGGGGAAATCTGTGTTCTCTTTGGTCAAGTGAACCTCATTCTTCTAAATTTGGACAGAAGAGCTGAAGATCCATCAGATTAACCCTGGGTTTCATTCAGTGAATCGGGATCTCTCACTTCAGTGAGTACATATACCACGTGTTATGTGGAACGGCCTTGCTGGCATGTGTCTGGTTTGCTTGGAAACTGTTCAGTCAGGCCTCCTAAATGATGTATATGGAAGGAGTATCTGAAGGCAACTTCTGCTCTCAATTAATTCCATTTTCACAGTACTCTTAGCTCACCTGATGCCTTAAATGGGGAAAGACTAAACTGCAGATCTGCATTCCTATGCCTTGATTTAGCAACAGCTGAAGTAACTGTTATGAAAGCTCATAATACCTTATTTTGGATCCTAGGATCTGTGCGTAGCATGGGAAAGGCTGTGTCAGTGAAGGCTGATCCTTACTGGCATTCATAAAGGGAGGCCTTCTTGGTAATTCCAATTTTGTGACAGCTGTGTCATGTTTTTGGTTAGTAAGCTGGCAAATTTTCCACCTTTGGCTGTGTATGCCTCTGCTGAAACGAGGAGGCACTGTGATGCGTTGTGTTCAAGCTAACATTCCTGTACCTGACCTACCTCCCGTCTGGCTGAGAAGTGGAGTTGGGTGGGGACAAGGAGGGAGCCCTAAGTCTCTTTGAGAGCCTGGACTTTTGCTGCCCTTGCCTAAAGGGGCAAAACAAGGAATTTGATCCGTGTGTCTCATGCCCTGTAACAATGTCATTCTGACCATTTAGTTACATATTCTTTGTATGGTTTTTCCTCAACCGAAAGATCACGTAAGAATCTAGGCAGGCGCAGACTATCTTTCTGTGATCCAGAAAGGGTTTTTTCAGCCAACTATGTGGGCAGGTTTTGCTGTTGGCCTGGGGGGGAAACACTATTAGAAAGATGAAATTTGATACGATGGAGTTCATGAAATAGGTTGTGGGGGTTTTCTTGGCTATTGCTGCTCCTGTTGCTCACTTAATTATAAAACCTGGCTAAATGTACCTTTTGGTATAAATATTACTAATGTTGGCAGTAATTGAAGGTGAAACTGGCAAATGTATCTATCAAGCCATTTCACAAAGTAATCATTTATGAACATAGCTCTATTAATTTGTTTAGTCAGATGCAGAGAAGCAATAAAAGTGATTGACTAAAAACAATTAAAACAGTAAAAGTAAATTGTTGTGTGCATTAAAACCTGCTGAGCCTGTCAGATGAAAATTGTAGGTTTAAATGTGAAAATTAAAGCTATTGATTTTAGCTAGTGTGTATGTGGCTACCAGAGTCCTAATTTGTTCTATTTTTCTTAGCTAAAAGTTGCTGAGACAAGAATAAAGATAATCCTAAAACTCATTCCCAAAAAGGCATAAGGCTTCAGAAAGACATATATGATAAATATTTGTGTTGTCTTGGGAAGATGGGCATGTTTTTTGGAAGACTTGTATTAACTGTCAGTATCTTGACACTGCAGAACTGAATATAAATATTAACCAATAATGGTAACTTACTGTACTTCAAAAAAGGTAAAGAATGAGACATTGACATGAGAGAAAATACAGCATTGATACAGACTAGATTACAGGGCTTCTTGCTTAATTTATGTGTATGACTTTATTGTCATTTTATTTTTGTGTTATAGTAAATCTTGTATTCAGTGAACTGTTATTATTTTTAGTATTCCATTAAAATGATAGCACAAAGAGTGCTATATCTGGACAGGTATTAAGGGATAGTGCAGACTCCAGTCTGCATGAGGGCTTCAGCCACTCAATAAGGGCTACTGTCATGAATTGAATGAGCTGGGGCTTTAAACAAGTATTGTGTGTTGACTTGCCAATGTTAAGCAATAGGTCACGGTATTATTTCCTCTTATAGTTTCTTTAGATCTCTTTATAAATCACCCCTTTAGACTGTAAAATGTAATATTTGATGGTTAACTACTTGATCAATAGAATGAGTTGTTTTAAATCTTGCTTTGGGGAATGTAAAGCACATCTTCCAATAGCCTCAGTTTTTGCTCTTTAGGAAGCAAACTCTAAAATAAGTTATATGACTTACAAACACTGTATCAGTCTAGATTAAAAATTTCTGACCCTAGCATCGTGACTGCAAGTGAGGGGTGCTGGGGAGCCCAGCTGCTACAGCCGGCCTTACTGGGGCCATGGTGGGGGGCATCGGGTGGCTTGCACAGAGGGGTCCGGAGCAGCAGAGATCTGGTGATATGCCCTGCCTCCGGGCCTGTCGGGCAGGGAAGCTCATACAGGAATGATAAACTCCCACCTGAAGGGCAGAGTAGCTGATTCGGGGCACGTTGTTTGACATACCTTCAGGACAACTGCGAATCCAGAGTTATGGGATGTTTATGGAGCTGGGTGCCTAGGATCAAAGCAGCCAGCCGCAGTCATGAATACATTACTGACGTGAACCTCAACTACTTAACTGGCCCCTTCTGCCTTCCAGTCTACTGGGCTGATGGAGGGAGGGTGGCACGCAGCTTGGAGCAAAGAACCGCATCCTGTGCACACAGCGTGGTGTCGTAGGCGAGTGTTTGTCACACCAAACCGTCCCCTTTGTGGAAGTAACCTACTGGAGAGAACTGACTGTTGGGATGGCAGAAGTGAGAGGGGGAGAGATGAGGGGGGGAAAAACTTGAATCTTCCTAGGGGCATGAGCAGCACAGAGTTCACAGGCAATGTTTGTCTCAGTAGGGACTTTTTTAAAATGAAAAATTCAGATACTAGGGCCGATTCATTTGAACACCATGGCATGCTTCACAAATTCTTGGGGGTCTGTTCCATCAGATGAACTCTTTCAGCATGTGCTTGCAGTAGATAGTACAACGGAGAATGCAAATAACTTGCAGTCACTACATGGCTAGCTCAAGTTTCTCTTTGTCAAAAAAACAGTTCTGTCAGCATGCAGTGGGGTAGGCACCAGTAAGGTGTTAGTGACATGCTAGCGAGAAAGAATTAGACAGCTACTTTTAAGGCAGTTACTTAGTGACTTTTATTTTTTTTTAAACAGTAGCTCCATAATCCTTACTTAGCAGTAACTGTTTTGTTAGTTTTCAGCTGTTTGTGCTGGATCAGAATAGGGAGGAGCAGCCATGTGCATCTGCTGCCGTATGCCACTTGCAAATCGATACTGTCCTCCAGTAGGATGCAAGTCCCACAGCACTGCAGGGGTACGTCATACCATATGTCTGTTCCATCGTGTGTGTGAGTGGCTGAGGGAGGGGAGAGGTCCCCGCAAGAGGGTTAACTTCTGCCAGTTATAAGGAAGCTGTCATAAGGGGTGTCACTTCTGGGCTCTGATTCAGCAAAGCTCGTGAGCATATGCTGAAGTGCTCTGCTGAATTGAGTTCTAGCAGAGAAACTTGTCAGAAGCATTTTACCTCTATCCATGAAACTGTCGCACTAATCTTAAGCCTTCCGGAAACTTCTGTGTAAATTATATTTTTCTAATAGTGATTCTCAATTTGAAGGAAGGTTTTATAATGTATTTCAGTTGTAGATGGCAAGTTAAGCCACACTAATTTTCCCATTTCTGCCTTTTAAATTGATACTGTTTTCCTAGAAAATAACAAGAAACCAGAACTTTTATTAAAAATAACATTAAGCCCTTGTGTCACGTTAAAGCAACAGCCTGTGTTGTCGTGCTTATAAAAGCATTACCTTGCATCTCCAATGTGGATTGCTTCATAGCATCTGTATCATCTCTAGCATGAGCATTACTGCTGAAGAATTTTCAGTTGAAGCAGAGATTGGAAGGAAGAGGAGGGGCAATGACTGGCATAGGAGGCCACTCTGAAAACTAAGCTAAAGTCACTTTCTGCCAGAGCGTGTTTACTTTGTTCAAAAATCTCGCGAGTGATGACTGGGAAATGTAGTCTTCAAATCCAAAGGTGGAAACAAACAGCATCCCAAGGAACTGGGTGGGTCTTCTCACTGCAAGTACTACAAGTGACAGCTTATTTCTAAAGTAGTTCTATCTCATTTTCCATTAGATAATAAAATACACTGCTCAGGCAGTGATCCTTGTAGATGATTAGGACAAAATACGTGTGACCACAAATGGACAATAGCTTTCATGAGTATGCTATAGCAACGAAGTGAGACAGTTAAATTTTATGGTCTTACATATGTAGTAGATGTCCTGACTGTGCATTTTTATATAAATAATCATTTATTCACACCCATTTTATTTTCATCAGTCCTAAAACTCAGTGTGTTTTTTTGTTCAGCATTATCACAGGAGGAAGCTATTCCCTTGAGAGCAGAAACCTAGTGAATTTTCACATAAGCACCACACTTGCATTTATTTGCTTGTGGAGACTGTAGCATTCAACAATTCCAATTCTGCTGGGAACTATAGGGTGGCATCATTATAGCAAATAATTTGAGCGGTGATGTTCCTAGGTACTGTTACTGGCTGAGCATTTGAGGCAAAGCAGGTGGGATTTTTATCTCTGGTTGAAGAATTAGCGTGTTTCTTTTCCTCTTTATAAAGATGTGACTCAATCAGGACCCAGTACATAAACCAACCTTCACTTAGATATATTTAAAAAAAAAAAATCACCTTCCTGTTTGTAAAGGGAGAAAGAATGTGACATATGAGGCTCCCATCTCTCTTGTTGTGAGCCCAGGGTGTCAGCAGATCTGTGCACCCAGCTCAGGGTGTCAGTGAGATAGGTGGTATGGATAATGACTGTGAGGTAGTACACTGTTATTACGAATGTGAATTTCTAAGGCTTTTGCAAAGGGGAATATCCGCACTGAGAAACGTGAGCAGGTAGAAACAGAACTGATTTTTTTCTTTTTATTCCCCCTAAATGGCTTTCTGGAGGCTACAAAGGATGTTCACTGCACTACAACTGGGATATTAGAAGAACTGTATTGACTCTTCTCCACACAAACCTTGGACTTTTCCTTAGGAAGTGTGCAGCAATTAAGATTAAATACTTGTTTTTATACTGGATATATTTCAACATCTTTAGCATATTGATTCTGACATGGATTCTGTTTTGTACTGCAAGCTTTTCTCACCTGTGGAGATAGATTTTTTTTTTTGAGAGACCAAATTTTATTTTTTAAGTGCTGTGGAAATTCTTGTCTGGAATTGCAACTCCTTCTAGTATTGACGTTGAGGTGCAGTGAAGGGTGCTCTTAGTCCTGAGCCACCTTCCTATCCAGAAGATGACTTAGTTGAGTACTTAGTTCCCAGTGCGCACCCCACAGCTTTAGCCCTTATATTGTAGAGAGGAACACAGAAACCTTTTGTAGAGTCTGATCTCATTGCGGTTCTGTGCTGTGTGGCTGTCTCCTGCACATGCATCCCTCTGACCAGGACCAAATGGACTACATGGGTGTTCAAGTGTATTGCCTGTCAGTTTGGTTGCTAAGGCTAAATTCCCTAGTTTCTTGTGCAAGAGTGAGTCATACAATTTATCTGTGCTTGGGGGAAATGATGTATGCTGCCTTGGTACCATGGACTGAGATGTTCAGTCGTTATGTACGTTGGATCTGATTATTCCTAGTGGGAGTTAGTACAGAGTTGTCTTCTATGTATACTCCATCTTGCTTCATAGTGAGCATCTTCTGTTGGCAAATCTTAACTTAAACTAATTCATCCCTCGTCTACTGCAAAGATTCTTAATGCAACACAGTGCTTTAGAATCTGAAGTTGAAATACAGTAATAACATCTTGCAACTGTATTATTTATCTGCATTTAATATGTATTTACAGACTTTGTCAGGATTGAAGAACCTGTTATTTTAGCTGTTGCAGAAACTCGGTTTTGGTTCTCTTTCCCCTATGTATTGAAAATATAAAATCCAGCTTTGCTACAGAACATTAATACATGATTTTTCCTTGCAGTTTTAAGTGCAAACTGTATGTAATATATATGCAAATATATATTTTTCATAGCAGTAAAATTTCATATGAAGTAAATAGATAATGAGTAATTAAACTTCTGCTGTGTAACGTGCATTATGACATTGAAGTGCTAAAGAGGTTTTGATTTTAAAAAAAAAAAAAAAAACAAACAAAAAAACAACACAGACTATAACTTTTGGTAGCATATTATGAAGCAGTGAAGAAACAGCAAGTCCTAAGCATACAGTCCCGTTCATACTGAAGATGTTTTTTGATGAAGATTGGAGAGGGTCCTAAACCCAAAGTTTTTACCCTTACCATCACCCTTAAAATTCACTAGCTGGTCTTAAACTATTTTGGGATATATACTAGAAGTCTTTTACATGTGATTAACTGTAACTTGCATGCTAAAATCAAACATGAAAGCAGGATGACTTTTTTATTTCTGTCAATGTAGCGTGTGGTATCTGGATTCATGAGGCCGAAGGTGAGGTTAAGAGATAAGGTGCTACAAAGCTGCCGCAGTAAAATCTGCACAGGAGTTGGTAGTGCCTACTCTGCCTCTTTCAGCCTGGAGGGTCCCAGACTGTTTTCACTCCTCAGATGGAAACTAAAATATTCCTTGTCCTTAAGGTTTGATTGACTGTGGCACTAACTGAGGGCTTGGGAAACAGTCATAAGATGTAAGACCACCTCTGTAGGAGGGGCAGACCGCTGCCCAACAGTTCTCTATTGTTTTAGGTTAGTGTTTGCTTCAGTGCTGTATTGACTTGTACTGAGTACCTGGTTTTCTGTGTATCGCACCCTCAGTTATCAAAGGGGAGGAAGAAAATGGGAATGTTGCTGTGAAGCTGCCTTCCCTGGTATCAGATCTCTTTCTCCCACTGTACTTTGCTTAAATCTGAAGGATGAAGTGTGAGCTGCTCTTAAATTGGAATATTAAACAGTAAAGCTGTTTTGCTGTGACACTTCTTGACACTTGGGCTGAGTGTTGTGTTATACTTCGTTGTCTTTGGATCCTCTTTTTTTGGTCATCTCAATATATCTCTTCACACCTGCCTGCTTTTGTAGAGTGAATACATTAGGACTCATCTTGCTGAAAAAATGAGACTGCTCTATTGAGTTGAGGGTTTTGGTGAAAATCTTACTTAATCATAGTTTTGGGCATAATTTCAAACAAAATATAAGTCGGGCCAGATCTGTTTGAACTAAAGCCCAAATTTGCCTGAAGATTTGCAAACTTCAGAAAATGCAGTCCAAGTTTTATATATTACACTGAAATCCAAACTTGCTAGGATTTGGTCACTGTTACAGAAACTTTGTACAGCTCCAGTGAGACACCTCTTTAAAACATTTCGTTTAAACTCTGTGCCACGAGAAGACTTTAACTCTCCCTTTCTTCAGCTCTGCAGGAAAAAAATCACTGTGACCGTTGTGTTTGGAGTTGTATGTGCACTTACAGGAGGGACTTGCAGAGGAATAAAGTTTGTTTTGCCTCATAGCTGGGGGAAGAAAATACTTGTAAAGTATTCCAGCCCTGATTTCACATGTATTGCAGTGGATAACTACAGCACTGCCAAGAGAGAAAATATAATAGGACTTGGTGTAGAGCAAGATAGCATTTCAAGAGATGGAGATCTGTGTGTGTTCTGGAGCAATGCCAGTAGTCTGAGGGTCCTCCACAGAATTAAGAAGAAATGAGCTTAACTTTGTTTGCAGGAACTTCTGTGACTGTGCAGTACTCCTACAGAGAATCAGGAAGATGTAGAATGAACCTGAAGTGTTCCCATGGACTTCACTGGCTTTGGGATTTCGCCTAGCCTCTGTGAGGATCTTGTGATGATAATGTGCTGGAATCCTGTTAGTCCTCTGAAGGACCGGCAGGTGTGTTTTGGCAGAGGCATGTGTCCTGTTTGTGGGGGTTTAAGGTCCTGACTTGGTAGTTAACTTAGACATGTCTACATTGGCTTTCAATTGATTTCACTGGCTGCAGCAGATTTAATTATAATTGTTTAATGCAGGTGCTTGATTCCCATCCTGGTTCTCCACCTTACCCTGGTAACTTGCTTAGCACTGTAATTAGAAAGGAAGACAACTGAGGCTTTGTTGCTGTAGGTTGAATTGGTGAGAAACTTTGCTGATGAGGCTCCTAGAGCATTGCGTGTCCCAGAGTAAAGTAACACACGGTATTGTATGAGCACAGCAAAATTGTTCAAGAACAGTCATGTAAGAGATGTTCTGCTGTATGGCCAACAGGCTTTGTCTTTTGGGGGTAGAGAGACAGGAAGCTCAGTAATGAAACCTAGCCAGCATGTATTTCACAGGGGGGGGGTTCTAGTTTAGTGTGTTCCTTTACTTTGCTGTTTTTTAAAGAACTCGCTTGACTTGATTGAGTCATTTGGTTGCTAACCCTATGTTCATTCAACAGAATTACTGTTTAGTGAGTCCCTGGTAAAAGCAGTGACATTTGGCAGCAGCAGCTCCTGGTCACTTGTCCAATATTCTATTTAATCTATCAGAAACAAATGATGTGAAGTGTCTGAAAGGGCATGGAAGGTTCCCCTTCCCTGGTAATACATGGCCTTGAACTTGTAAAAAGCAGTTTGCTTAACCGTTTTACAAGAAAAGCTCAAAATACAGAAAGACAGGCATTGTCAAACACTTTTTCTCTGTTTTTGGCTAGCTAACCATTTTGCTTCTTTCTAGTTAATACTGGAAAAAAAATTATTTTACAGACTGTGTTTCTATTTTTTCCAATTCTAAGAATACCTTAGATTTGCTGATACTGGTTTGTTCTTCAAACTATGCTACACATTATAATTGAGCTTTTATTTTAAGATATTTTTACAGTTGTGAGTTTGAAAGGGGAAAAAAAAGCCTTGGCTTGCTTAATGAAGCTGGCTTTATGGAACCATATAACATCAGTGCCTTAATTACTACAAATGGATAATAAAAGCTTCCCTGTACATGAGAATGGGAGACACACAGTGTGACTGTCATTAGGAACAATTGGATTTTCTCTTGATAAGTTGGTAAAAAATGTAAATACTACAAATAACCGCCTGAGGGCATGTTAAATAACGATGCCAGGAACGATGCAACAAAACTCATTTTTACAGAAATTGCTTCTTCTGTTGGCGTTGAATACAGAAGAAACGGAATGCACATTCATGCATAAGTTGCAATGTTTTTTGCATTCTTTATGAACATTTTGTGTTAAGGTGTCTGGTATATGGTTTTCTTGTGTTACTGGAATGAGCTGAGTATTGGCAAAGGAGTGGCTAGAATCCAGTTTTTCCTAGTAAGACACAAGTCCTTGGCTTTAGGCAATTAAATCAACCCTGTGTTCCATGGGATGTAGTCAAAAAAGTAGTCTTGTTCTTCCTATGTGAAGCAGCTTGTAAGAAGTCTCTTGTAATCAACAGAAAAAGAAAGTTGGCTTTGGTATTTCACAAGCCTTGTTAAGGGACAAACTATATGCCTTGCCGGCTAGGTGGGTATGTCACCAGCCAAGACACCAGCTCTGCAAATGAGTTAGCAAAAGCTGAGTATCACGTTGCTGTTGACTTCAAGGAATCCAAACAATTCTGTTTAGGGAGCATCATTACAAATTTCCTTCAGCAAACATGACCCTTTGATTAGGGATTTACTTTAAATGAATCAAGAATAGGATTCCTTGTTGGAATCTATTGGATCTAGTAGAGTTCCTGCCTTTCTAGATCTGTATGGTTGCTGTGAAGATCTCGCATTGCTTTTTATGCCTTCCAAAGGTGTAACTTCTCCAGCATGGCCCAGAGAGGGCCAGCGCAGACCTTTGAGAACTTTGGAGCTGTAGAACAAATGTGTAAAACCGGCGCAGGGCTGTCAAAATCGCTATACTGCTCATGGATTCCCTATCGGTATATAGGAAACTTCAACCTTACTGGAGTCTCTGTTCACTGAAAGCAGGGTACTGTCAGAAATGCACAGGAGAAAGGGAACAAGATAACAGAGCGCTCGTGGTTAAAAGCTTGGATGTGATTTGGGGTGTATTTGCTGTGACATACCAGCAGGTGCTAATGGGTGTGCTAGGCAACCTGATCCTGATGTCCAAAGAGGCAGACTGGTTCCTTCAGTCCTGTGTTAATCACTGTAGATGTGTCAGTTAATGGTGTACTGGCATTGGAATAGCTTTGTGCTTTGTTGCTCATGTCTCTACCGTCCTCATGGTATAGTATGTCTTTTATCATTTATCAATACGATGAGCAGATCTTCTGTGGACTATGGTGCATGCAAAGGCTGCTCTGGGAATGGTTGCGCTTTGTTCTGTTCTTCCATTGCATTGTGAATCTTCATTTTGTAGAAAGCTGCCATGCCATAAATTGAGAAGAGGGCAACACAAGATAAATTAGCTGTACCATCCTTTATATGGAAGATTTTATGATGTATTCTTCCCCATACGAGACTCCCATCAAACCTACCTCTTAAAACGAAGGCTGGTGAATAATGGCTTAGGCAAGCAATAAATACATAATGCAATGCCACCTTTGAACCTTGTAGCTTGTGTGTGGGTCAAAGATTATATGGGTTGTAATCATGATTTATGCTTTCAGTCTCTTGATATTTTTTAGACCATCTTTGATTGTCTGTTGGTATGACTGTATTTAATGATTATATTTATTCTTAGGCCACCGTGGTCCTTCTGAGTACTACAAAGTACTCCTGTTTTTATTTATTTTTCTGAACACAAAGTTTGAGTTATTTCTTATTCAATATACACAAACTCATTGCCTTCAATAAGGCAAGCATATTCAGAAAAATGTAAATAAATGTTTATGCAAGTGTCTGTATTCAAGATCAACACTTTGTCAAAGAAAACTTAATTTATTATTGGTAACAGGCTTAGCAATTGTCTAGCTTTTAGCAAATAATGTAAACTTACTTCGTAATTGCTGCAGAACAATAATTACACAAAGACATCTTGACAGCTTCTGTATTAATTAATCTCACACTGGGTGATTTGAAAATTTAAGCTTAACTGATGAATGATGACTGTATCTCAGAGCTTCCAAGCTTAATGTTATTTGATGTTAAAAGTGCATCAATCAACCCTTAAGCATAACTTGACAAAATAATTCGATAGTGGCAGATGCTTGTTTTTTGTCTCTGGCTTGTGCTGATTCTTTGCTGTACCTGAGGTATAGGCTTACTTAGCTTATGGCAAGGAGCTTTCTAGCTTGATGAAGGCAAATATTGTCATTTAGTTCTGGTCTTTCCTGTTCTTGCCATTTGGCTTGCAGGGACTTTGCTGTGAATAAAAGAAACTTGTATCCAGTACCTCAGATCACTGGTTTTCATACAAAACTCTGTTCTTATTTTCACCCTTTCAGGCTAAACTGCCGGATTTAGTGATGAGTGAGTGCATTCTGTCTGCTGCCGCAAAGCATCTCCACGACCTCCACTCAAACACTGTGGATGGACTGACTTCCCTTCTTGGTTGTTTCGTTTACTCTGCAGTTTGAAGCTAACTGTTCTGTGGAGCAGTGGGTGCTCTTGCCTTGCCTTATTTCTTGTAGGACCACTCAGCATGTACTTCTCACGCTGTGCCTTGTGCTGATACTTGGCAGGCTTGTTTTGTGCTCCTTGTTCTTGAGTCCCAAGGGCACCTACACTAAGTTCTCTCCTGGAAGAAGTTGGCTTTATGGTATATATCATCAGTGATGCAGCAGCCAGGAAAGTCAATGTCGTCTTTCTGCACTGGTATGCTCTTGAAGGTATGTCACTTGAGATGAATGACAGACATGATCCCTTGCCTTTTTCAGTTTGTGCTTGTCAGGAGTGTTTCCACAAATACGCGTTCACTGTGTGAGATTGTGATATGCTACTGAAAACCTCAGGCTCTATCTCATTAGACTTTTCTCTGGTACTTGATACTGGTGAAGGGGGATGCTGCTGGCTGTGGGAGGGATGTGCAGGCTGGATGGCACAGAGGGGAGCTAGACTGGTAGCCTGGGGCTGCCGTACCACTGTTGTATTGGCACACTGTGACTTCAGTACCAAGTTTTTAACCTGCTGCCTCTCAAACACGTGACCAAAAAGTTTCAAAGCCACGGTGTTGTCTGTTATCACTGCAATTTTAATCCACTATTAGCTATATTAATGTAACTTTTACTTTGCTTCAGTTCTAGTGATCTGTATAATCCTGTTAACTGTCTGAGAGCTCAAGCATGGCCCATTGGAAGAAAACCTTGGAATAGCAACAGTCAAATGTAAGTGGTCCTGAACATATACGCTTCACAAGCAAAGTGTAATTGCAAGGAGTAGTGTTTAGAATGGATGACTATACTCCAGCCCCAGGGCATTGTGGCAGATGCAATGCAAGGTTTAATAAACTACAGGTCCCTGTTGCCAGTATTACTATATAAGAGTAATAATAACACTGAGAGGGAAAACATCCATCAAAAGCTGACAAGTCTGACACAGATTATACATATGCACATGCATACACTAAAAAGGCTACTTAAATCTGATGGAACTGCTAAGAAAAATTTAGTTGTCTTAATGAAACATCATTTTGTGCTTATTAGTCCTTTCATATGAGGTTATTTTTGAGGAATAATCATTTGAGTTGTTGGAAAAGGTGCTTGTAATTACAAAAGTAAATAGCAATATGTTGCCTGATAAATCCTAGGTACAATAGCTCTATTCAGAGAGGAGCTTATAGCTAAAGCTTAAAGTTAAAACTTTAAACATAGTGAATATACACACTTCTTTGTAGCACAGAGGCCATGTCTTTCTTGCGTATTCCACCAAGAAACCCTGCAAGACAAATTACTCTTGTTTCAGTTTGTGGGTGGCCCAGTTGGAGTTGTGTGCTTTTTTTTAAGAACCGGTAAAAGAACATATGTGTGATTATAAAGAGTTTGTGTGTGGGTAGCTTTGTTTAAAAAAAAAAAAGTCCCAAAACAAAACCAAGGAGGATATTTCTTTGAGCTGACCTGGCTATTGCTGCTGTTAGTCCCATGAGTGCTCCTTCATTCAGGAGGCTGACCTCTACTGGAGCTGGCAGCATTGCCTACAGGATACAGCCCTGGCTTATGATTTGGGCAGGTGTGACAGCTTTGGCAGTAGCCTGATGGGCCATGTTGTCCTCCTTCCTCCTCTAGAATACCTATTCAAATCAAGTGTTCTAAGGTATATTGGTGAAAACAAGTATAGGCCTGAGTGGGTGGGGGGAAGCTGTGCATATATACCTTAATTTTCATGGCAAGACTCTAAGGGTCAGTGTCCTAGTTAAGTAAGAACAATAATAAGCTGAGTGTTACATATGAATTTAAAATGTTAGTGTCAATTAAAAATAAAGCTTATGGTTCAGCTGTCTGTATGTAGCCATTTTCCAACTGTATTTGTTCACTTACACTGAATACACAGCTTCAGAGTTCAGCTTCCAGATCAATGTTTCTGCCTTGAATTTTGAAACTTCAGGTGAAATGTGAAGACTGTGAACTACTCATGTGTTGTGTGCCCTCCCCAAGGCTAGAAGCAGATGTGTGAAGCTAGGATCTACAGCTACACAGGTCTCTGCAGTGCTGCCAACTTTTGATTGTGTATCTTTTCCCCCTCCTGGTTGGGACCTGTGTGTCAGACATATCGCTGCTTACTGGGCCAGTAGCTACCTGGGATACTCTGGGACTGTGCAGGGAGCAAGGGACTGTCCCACCAGGCAGAGTCTCAAACCCCACTGCAAATCATGTTATCCCTGTTTTGTGGTTTGGGTTCTCTCACTTCATCAAATGTGCTGGCCATAGTCTGCATGCTTAGGGACTTCCTCTCATGTGATCCTGTTGCAGAAAGATTGCACTTCATTTTCAAACAAACATCCCATTTGCACTCAAATGCATATGCTAATGTTTCTGTAAACCTGTTGCAGGTGCTTAAATTTCACATCTGCTCCAGTGGAGTTAATAACACAAGTAAAAGAAAACCTAGCCATGAGGCTTGCTTAATATTATCTTAGAGACTGGGTTTGTTCCTTTGAAAGCGTATGCTAATGAGTAAGCTATTCAATAAACTTTCACTTTTCTTCTGCATAAAATGTGTGGCTACTGGAGCATTTAGTCTTTGACCTTCCAAATTAATACTTTGCAGAATATTAATGTTGTACATCCCTTTGGGGAGATTTAGGCAGGGAGAGAGACCCTCTGAAATGAGTCTCTGAATACAACTGTTCAGACATCCAAAGCTCCTACTCTGTGAGTGTTCAGAAGCCTGGGTCTGTCTTTGAGCCTGTCCTTGTGCTTACTGAGCATTAGGAACTATGTAGAAATGCTTATTAATTGTTATTTCTGTCATAAAACTTAGAACAGCACCTGAACTATACAAAGGTGCTTCCCAATTCAGGAAGGTGATATATAGGCCACAGTAGAGATCATGTTTGTTGAAGTGAATATTCTTTAAGTGTGTTCTTTGTGTATCTTATTAGATATATGAGTAGCCGATGACCAATAAAAACAGCATTGAATTTTGCTGGTTTTTTTCCCAAATGTGTGATATATTCAGTTTCCAAGGAGGAGGGGTTTGTTTATATTGTATTGCTCTGCTGCAGGAGCTAATATATTAAACATTTTCCCAAAGGATATCTGTGGTCTTTAATTAACTTTTTTCCCATAGGCCTATAATATAGTATTATACAATATTTGGTCAGTACCCTGCTCTCCTACTCTTGTGTAGGACTTATTGGCTCTCATTTCCTGGGGGAGCATTATGAGTGCAGACAGGAAGAATGCATCAAATGAAAAGTTAATTGTGTTTAAGCTGTGGGTGAGAGGGAAACAGGATTGAGACTTCTATTCTATTGTGCCTCTATAATAAGGAAAGCTAAATATACAATTTCCTAGGCTGCTAACCCAGGAAAGCAGGGGAAAATACTAACTCAGTCACAGAAAGGATAAAATATAAAATATGCAAGCAGCCACAGGAAACGTCATACTTAGTTTGAAAGCTGGTTACAGGATGATGGAGGTAAGAACACATTCATAGTGATTACTTCCTGAGGAAGGATAAAATCCTGTCTGCTTCCTAAGGACCACTACTTGTCCTGTTATCCAAATTCCATTGTGCACGAAGGCAATGGTGAGGGATGGAATAGAAGAATTTAGCCCTTTATGGGTTTGTCGTAGATCGTTACAGTGTATTTGATGTGAGGCTGTGGGCAGCTTCATGCCAAAGCCTTGGCTGACATGGGTTCTTTTAGGGGGAAGCCAAATGGGGTACATCAGAAAGTAGTGTGCAGTCTGGTCTCGGTAGTTCTGAGTGCTCCAGACCCAGCTATGTGGCTTACTCATGCAAAATCTGTTTTGTGCAGGGACTTGAGTTCCCGAGTGGGTGATAACATGAGAAATAGCAGCTGTTTTAGAGCAGGATTTCCTAATATCCTTCTCATTTGAGATGTCCTTATTGCTTATAAGACACTTTCATTGGAAAAGCTTCGACTGTCAGCAGCAATTTACCCAGCAAGGGTCTGTTATTTTCTACCCTAATATGGTTAATGGGGCTTTGTTGAAGCAGGTCTTCAGATGTCTGCTTGATCTGTGGAAAGGTATTTCCTCTTTGGTTTCAGTGAGATAGTTATAGACTTTCATTTTTCAGTAAGGTTTTACATGAACTAAAATCAGGTGAAAATTGCTGGATCAAAAAGGCTTCTGATTTAGTTCTGTGCCTTCTATCCAAAACACTTGAAGTCTTACCAAGCACTGGAATTCCAGGATAGCTTTAATCCAGGTTTGTTTGATACTTGACCATAGCTTACTCAAAAATCTATAAACCAGAGGGATTGTGGCTTGAGCGTGAGGTTTGTAACTCCAGTGAGAATGGATAATGTTTGTTTAGAATTTATCATAAACTTTTCCTGGTCATATGTCAAGCTTGAACAGTAGAGGCCAGCTCCAGAGGCAGAGCTTAATTAACTTCTAGTAAATGGAGAATGGAGTGTGGGAGAAGGTGGGGGTGGGGAAGATGGACCAAAAAGCTATTGTGTGATAATTCACTTGAAATTTGATTTGAATATTGCCACACTCTGTAGAGCGCACAGACTAGCGTTCATTGAATAAGAGCAGCTCAAGACCTTTCCCAGTAGTGAGCATGTGTGTTCTTGTAAATCAAAATTATTAACTGGTGTGCTGGGATCTAATGTGCCAACTGCACATGGCAAGCTACATCACCATTGTGGCTTTATTACTTGGATGGTTGTAACCTCTAGAGATCTTAATTGAGGTTTCATTGCACTGTTCATACACTTAATTAAAAAATCAGCCCCTATCCCATGAGTTTAGCCTGCTGTCCAGATTCTGCAAATACCTGCGTGTTCTTACCTTTGTTAATGAGAGTAATTTTGCTGTAAATTAGTGAGATTGTCATAAGAGAACTTCAGCTTAATCATGAACCAAGTAGATTGAGGAGTACAATGTTGCTGTAAGGCCAGTACTGAGGATGCTGCTGTTTAAGTAAGGCAGGTTATTAGTAAACATGTGTTTGGTTGTTAGCATATGACATACCTTGTCACAGCAGAATCTGAGAAGTTATGCCCTGTATTCCCTTCATATCTAGGTACACTAATCACCTTGGATTTTACTGTCAATGTGATATGACAGATTGAGACTGACACTTGTTAACAGTGAAAGTGATCATTGCCCAGGAATCTTGATTGGCAGTCCAGATAAATAAAAGTAGTTTTCTGAAAGTAGCCTAGTGAAGAAGGGGTCTCAAAAAAAAAAAAAAATTGTGGGGAGGGATTATTTAGCTTTTTAATATACAGGAATTCCAACATGTATCAGCTTGCTTTTTTTAAGAATGTGTGGATGAAGTACTAAACTGCATTAAAGCTGCTGTGTCCTCTAAGACAATGGTTTCATTAAGAATGCAGGTACGCAGATGCTGCTCTGCCTGCCTTTAACTGTTATGTCTATAATCCCAAAACAAGGTGATTGGATTGAGGCACCCAGGCTGTTTGTACAGAATGCATTTAGATTAATTTAGAAATGGTATTTTTCATTGAGATGGACAAAGTTAGTAATTCTCTTGGATATCCGTTATGTGATAGGTTTTTCTCTGAAGTTGGGCATTATGCAGACTGTCATTTTTAACAATTTATTTGCATATTGTTTTTCTCTATAGCCTAAGCAAGAATATAAAGTTGCTGCTGCATTTCTAATCTGGTGACAGCACATTATGGGAAAAAAAAAAAAAAATCTCATGATAACAGACATCATTAACTGTGATTAAAATAACTGGCAATGGTTTGATGAGGAGCTATAAAGGGGTGTTTTTAACTACCTTCTCAACCTTTAGTTAGTTTAACAGGACACTGTTAGATCAAATTCAGTATCGCTATAACTTAAGTATGCAGTTTCAGGTAGAATTAAAGATGATCACAGCTTATGTTCGTTCATGGAGAGTTCTTGGAGGACATCCTGGGAATCTTTATTTAAACTTTGAACAGGATTATTTTCTTGTGTGGATAAAGGAGATGCATGTAAGATGAGTACAGTTCTGCACGGATGATGGGTGGGAAAATAATCCTACATGCTGATTTGTGATGATTTGTAACTTATGACACTAATGATACAATATCGGGTCTTACTCAGTTCTTACAGAGAAACTCAGGCTATTGGTGTACATATGTGGTGTGAATACCGGATGTACAAGTTCAGTAGTAACTAGCTTTGTACCTTTCTACCAGCTGGATGTCACTTGTGCCGTAGAAGCTATCCCTGAAGGAGCTTTAATTAGAATGTCACATCACTTAGCACCAGGCTGTGTAGAAAACATTCGGTGATATCAGAGCTAGGATATCATTTGGTTTAGCTAAATGTGATAGATGTATCTATGAAGTAATGATTACATGTAAGAAAGAAAGAAAAGTTGTGTGTATGTGCTTAAAGAGTGAAACAAGTTGTTTCTGTTTCATTGGTAGTGGTGGGGAGGTATAGGCACAGCTGCATGTTTTTTGACTGTTACCACTGCAGAACTCATCCGAGCCTAAAGTAAATTTCTTTGTTAAAAAATCCTATGCCGAGTTACACAGGCATCTTTACTTGAACTGTCGCTAGGGCAAATCCAGCTGTCAACAAGGCAGTTTTGTTGATCAGTCTTTAACACTTTGCAGAGTTTGCTAGTGGCCGATGTTAAAATCCCAGTAGAGATTAATTATTAAATATGTTCTTTCCCTTACTGGAGATTTATAGCGCTTTGTGTGAGAGAACACCTAGGTCTTTGGAGAACGGTATGATGCCAAGTGTCAGTTCTGTTAAGATCCATTACAAGACGAAGATTCATGCTGTGGTGCAAATGGTACTTGAAGTCTCCTGCTACATCTGTGCCTGTCTGTAGCTAAATACCCCTCTGGAGACTGGCGGTTCCGTTGCTGCTCTCTTGATGCAGCTTGTTCCATCTGTCACTGATGCTTCAGCACTTAAGTGACACATCTGAAATAACAAGGACCTGGATCTTTTCTGACCAGGTTAGAACTCATCAGAACTCTTCTGGCTTCTAAATTTAGGACCTAACTGAAAACAATAGTATTTGGGGAGAATGGGTCTGTCCTCTCCTAGGAGCCTTTGAGTACTAAACTGAACTCAGTAAAATAGTGCTCTGAAGGCAGCAGGGCTGTTACCAGTACATAACGGAGTTTGTATGTGGGTCTATATATGGATTTCCCAAGATTTTGAATCTCAAGGAGAATTTAAAGCATCTGAATCTTTCATTATCTCAGCTCTGGTAAAATATGAAGGCTTTTATGCTGTGGCAGAGTGCTATTTTCTTATAATTTATTTTTTAGTAGACTTCAGGAAGCAGAGGAATTACTTTCAAACAGTCTAATTTACGGTCTAATATTTATATAGGACTGATTCACAAGTAATTAGGTATCTATCCTTGTATTGAATTTCCTTTTAAAGAGCAATAACTTAAGTCTAAAGAAAATGCTGTGGAGTTTCACGCATTCCAAAGTCTAAAAGTGTTTGTTTTTCAAAGTAAACGATGGATGACACTTTTTTCCATGCATGTAAAATAATGAAAAAAAAACCAATGTCTCTTTGGATACAGAAGAACATAAGTTCACTTTTAATGTCTAGCAGCCACCATGTACCACTGCAATGCTGACGTTCTCAAGACTAACTACATTATTTGGTGCTTCTATGAGAAGTTGAACTCTCTAGAAAAAACGAGTTTGGAGTTCCTTAAATCTTGCCCTGAGAAATTTTTTTCCCCTCCAAGTTACAAAATCCACAAACCTCTCTTGTGACTGCTTTATACTTGACAGACTTTCCTTAAATGGCAAAATGAGAGTAACTGGGGCTTCTAAAGAAGGTACTGAAGAGCAAGAGAAGTAGGATGATTGGGGAATGAGGAGAAGGAAAACTTGTGCTGAAGAGGTCTGGGGGGGGGAAATAATTGGATGCAACTTGATACGTCCAGAGTCATCCAGAAATAATGGTATTTGCCATTGTACACACTACACACTAAAGAAGTGGAAAACCAGTAATAGGTCTTTCTTCCGTTGTCCTTTATGATTCCTTTGCCTTGGCTCCCTCTTCACTTGTGTCAGCAGAATGGAATGTAGCCAAATGAGGGCATTTTCTTAATGTAGTATATTGTGCCATCAGTCAACATCACTTTCCTGTGTTATTGCTGTATGCTATTGGGCTTTTACCTTTTGAATAGATGAAAAGCAGCTGGATTATTTCTACTGTGTGCTGAAAAGTACTTGGTAATATTGTGTTTAATGAATGCGAGGAAGAAACTTCATCCTTCTGAAACTGAAAGCAAAACCTATTGTCTTAGTAGCCTATTTGTAAGTACTTTTCGACCTTCTTTAATGTTGTTTTTTCCTTTTAAAAGTTTTCAGGTTTTTGGCCCCTTCTCTGCTGAAAGGTGGTTCCCAGGTGCACAACTCTTTGAATAAAGAGGCTGGAGAAACTTCTGTAACTGTGCCGCTTGCTCATATATAACAGGAGAATTCAGTGCTTGTATAGAAATTCTGGAGCTAAAGTTGTATTCTTTATTTCAGTTTCGATGTTACCCAAAAGACAGAAAATACTACTTCTGTGTTAAGTAGTGTTCATCTTGCTAGTTTCTGTTTGTGGTCTATAAGCATTGGAAACTTTTTCTGTTTTTTTAATTCTTGTTTTTTATTTTTACAGTTAAAACTTACATATTCATTTTTACTTCAGTTATAGGTTCACCTCTAGGTTTTATTTTTCATTTTGTCTTTTCCGTGAAAGCTTCCAGCAAAGTGGCTCTTGCTCTGAATTTTTTATTGCTACTTCAAATTTACAAATTTTAAATCCTTTTGGAAAGAGGATCTCCAGTCGCTCACATGATGGGTGCTTCTCCATATGGAAATATGATATGGAAAGCTGCAAATGAACTGTAGCAGATTTGGCAGGAAGCATGTCGCCCATTGCCCAGACCTTCCCTTCCCCCATGTTCCTGTGATGGAAACCAGTTCTGCCCCATAGCAACTGCTCCAGCAGTAGATGAGCCTTCCACTAGGCAGGTGGGCAGGTGGCATCATGACATTCCCAAATGCAGTGCTGGCAGGAGTGAAGACCAGGATGGTCTGCCTGAGCCCCCGGAGACAAAGAATGCCAACCTCATGATGTCATGTCTGCAGAAAGATGCTATTTCAAAAGCATTTATAGTGTTTGAGATCTGACTGTTTTCAGTTCGTGCTATCAAAATTGATAATTAAATGCCATTCTTGTAGGAATTTCAGAAGGATTCTTCTGTTTGGTATGAGATCATGCTTAGTTATATTACTGGGCTATTTCCTCATAATGTAGTGCTACAGGGTGGATGAATTGCCCAAAGGATCTTTTTTCTTTTGTTAATGATAGGGTGATTTTCTTGGTTGTACTATTAGGTAGGCACTACATTCTTTTGTTCTATTAGCCTTATCTGACACTAATTAAATTGCAGACTAAATGCTGTGTTTTGGAAGGGAGGAACGGAGACTTTCAGAAGGGCAGGGATTTGAAGCCAGAATTGCGATGATCCTTTTCTAATGAAGTTCAAGCTGTTTTTTTCAAAGGTTCATAAATACTATAATTTGGATTTTACTATAAGGAGATTGTGCTGGATCTTTTCAGTTTTGAGAAGTATTCAATGAATGGAATTACTTGGCATTTGGACAGGATTGTGTACTGTACAGTATAGTGTATCTCTTCCTCTTAATGGCGGTACGATAAAGTAGGGATGACTTAGAAAATTAATTTGGACTTTGAAAAACTTAGCAGAATTGGGATAGTGTTGTGAATGAGATTCTGGAATGTCAAATATGTGTTAAGACAACTTGGGTAACGAGTAACATCAAGGTCTGCTTAATGTTTAAATATTTGGCCAAACAGGAATGAGTTAAGCTAGTGCACAACTTGCAAAAAAGTATCAGAATTTCAAAATCTAGTATGGTTATTTCTGTTAAGAGCTACCTAACTGTGGGGAATTATTTGGGGATATTGAGCAATTGCTGGTGTTCTTTGACTAGTGTTAATATTTGTCTTTATGTATGTTTGGGTATGTTCATATTGTTAACCTGTTATAGGGCCCTTTTTTTAAGGGGGGAAATAATTACGTAGCCCCATAGTCTATATGGCACTCTGTAATTCAAATCGGAATAGTTGCTGTCCTAAAAATTTCAGCTTCACCTTGAGCGTTGATACTACTTGAGTATAGTCAGATAAATAAACTAATAAACTGTTTGCTTTTACGAATTGTCTGAAGAGGTTGCAGATTTGTGGAAACATCTTACATTGTTAAAAACAGCAGAAGAAAACCCACCTGCTTGCTGCAAGCTAGAGTGAACTGGTATGTGAATAGTTGATTTCCACCCCGTTCCCCCCTCTTCCCCCCCTTTTAAAAAGATGTGATTGCTACACTTGGCTTGTGAATTGCCAGAGCAAATAATATTCTGCATCCAGTTAGAGCTATAATAATATAAAGCATACCACAGAATACCCATTTGAATTATTCTTATGGTTTAGAAACCTGTGGAGAATTTCATATGCCGTTCTGTGCAATCATGTACCTGGCAAAACTGACGATGGCAGCGCCTGAGGTTCTGGAGCGTCTGCTGCTGTTTGGCAATGGACGTGCCTTAGGAAGCCCTGATGAGCCCAGCGTTCAGTCTTGTTAAGAGGAAGCTGGAATGTGAAATTCCCAGCTATCTGTGGAGCTGTCTATTAGGAAGAAAAGAGAACGTAGTGCTTTTGCTTCTATAAAGATTGCAATGAATAGGAAAATATTACTTTGGATCTGTAAACTTTGAGTTTTTAAAAACAGCATTGCTATGGCATGATTTCAGGCTTCTAGTATTGGAATGGAAGAGCGATATCTAGAAGACAGGTCTTAATAGACACTTGCCTAGCAATTATAGCACTTGCATACTAAGTGAAAGACCCTAATTCAAGTCCCTGCTCCAATTAATATTTAATGTGAGTCTTTAGAAAACAGGCCTGGGGAGGGAGAAACCCTGAAGTGGGTCATAAGAGAACAGTCATTTGGCTGGTGGCTAACAACTGAAGTATTCTACATCTGAAGTCAGTCTCCCTGGACTAATGAAAATTTCTCACACATTTGCATGACTCTTGCATCAGAAGTTTTATCCCATTTCTGAGAAGACTTGTACCATTTAAATCATTAGGCTTTCAGTAGAAATGTCTCAGCGAAACTGTTTCTCTGGCCAAAACCTAGAAGCCGCTTAGCTGGAAAACTCTTATCTGAGTCTGTACAGAAAACAGCAGTGATTTTACTAAGAAGAAATCTTAATAATCTGAAACAAAATTTTTGTCTTTTTAGAGACTTCCCCAGTTTTAGTTTAGTGGTTATTACATAGATTTCTACCTACACTTTTTTTGCATGTTGATGGTGTCATTCCTGCTTCTAAAGAGCATTTGTGTTTGATTCTTCTAGAGCTTTTACCTATAAAATCATAGATGAGGAAGGGTAGCTGAGAAGAGTAAAAAGTAGTGTGACACAAACCCATAAATGATGCAATCTGAATTTTCATTCGCAGTTAAAAATACTTTCTTTCTAGGTCTATTTCACTTAACATTCTACTGAGCTGCTGATAATGTCTCTCTCCTTTCCCTGCACAAGCCTTTTCAGCACTCTGGATGCTTGATGAGCTGAAGCCTGCATCCCTGCTGGGTTTGTCAGCCTGTGAGCTAGCTGCCTAGTTCAGGTGTGCTCGTCCATCCTGCAAGCACGCTTCCCTCTTACTGTACGCGTAACAGGCTCAGAAACCTGAGGTCAGACTTCGTGTGTTACTGGGCTATGGATTTCTGCACCTGATTGTATCCCCTGAGCATCTGTTGACTCCCAACTCGCACTTTTAAGGGTGTGCTTTTCTAGGATGTGCACAGTGGTTCTGTGCTGCCTTTCATATGCAGGGCTGTGCTCAGTGGAAACCCTGGGTCGGAACAGAGCTCCTGGCCACTAAAAGTAATGCAAAGAGTAATAACTAGGAGAAAACAAATTTGGATATCTTTGTCAATTGTAGTCCTCAAAGACTACAGAGAAGCAGCGTAGTGGTTTGGGCAAGAAGGAATGAAAAAATCCACCACAGCAAAGGCCAGAGAGTATTCCTCACCATATAGCTTCACACTGCCAACCTGTAAATGCACAAATGTGGTAGTATGTCTGTATCTAGCAGTCTATACTTGTCCATTTTCCTGTTGCTGTCACTGGCTACATTTCCTGCTCTCTTAGTGCTTCACATTATTATGATCATTCTGTTAATTGTTCCCTAATATGAGATAAAGAGGTGAGAACAAAACATGGTGTTCAACTTTATGTGGTTAGGGACAAATCCTTAATCAAGCAGTAGCTGAAATGGTTGAATCTGGTGTTAGAAATGTGGTTCTTAGAAGCTAAGGGTTTGTTAAGGGCCTGTCAGGCATGATGAGGCATAATTCTAATGGTGGGTAAAACCAAACAAAAGAACAAAAAAAAAAAAGAGGGAAATGTATGGAGTTTAGAGGGAGACAGACTGTCATATTTGGCAGGTTTATGAAGACTGGTAATAATAATTCTACACTTCTTGTGGCACTTGCAGGCTTTGAGGGTCTGCTTTGTTACCCGCGGCGCTGTTGAATGCATAATTACACATAAAGGCATCCTATAGGCATCTGAGATAACAGTTCTTGCTGCTATTAGTTAATGCTGGGGAGAGCTTTACTCTGCAAGAGACTTCTTATTAGCATGTTTTATTTAATTTGTTCTTTGTTATCAATTTACTGTCCTGCAATTACTCCTGCAAATTGTAGCTTGGAATATGCTAAAAGTGCCTATTGCTATAAGCAATCTCTATACTGAGAGCTAGGGCAATTAGCACAGGAGCAACACACAAGGTCATGTGAATACTGAAATTTTATTTCAGCGTAGTGTCTGTTGGCTTGTATGACTTCCTTTCTGATCACATTATCTAAATTCGTGTCCTTTAGTATATTTTTGTTAATTTCAGTAATGTATTGAGTGAAGATCTATTTACTAAGTATCTTCAGTCTTCAAGTATGAAGTGAAAGTTTATTATATTCCAAATCTGACTTTGGATGTTACCAACCTATAGATGAAATATTTAATAGTGCTTATGTCATACTGACTTCTAGATTTAGGCTTTTAACTACCAAATACCTTCTGAAAAAAGAGCTTAAACTCCCAAGCTACTGAAATGATTTTTGAAGACTTTTTTTTTTTAAAGAATATCAGCTCAACTCTTCATTAAATGCTGTAGAACACTTGAAATCTGGACAGCACTGTCAGTGAAGGCCTCTTCCTTTCTACGATCGTATTAAGAATACAGGCAGAATGAAGAACTGATATTCTCAAAAGCGCTTGAGAGAATAAAATCCCCAACCCCTGTTGAATTTCAGGGGTACTCTAAGCAGTAAGGTATTGGGGGGGAAAAATGTGATCTATAGCTAATTACTGTGGTGCTATTGATAACTCAGTTGCTATTTAACAAATTCGGCCACATTAGAATAAACACTGGTGTTGAAGAAACTTTACCTCAGTAGAGTCATACTATAGCTGTCTGTAGGAACGTCATTGATGATGAGGTAAGGTAGAAAAAGGTCCAGGTTTCGGTAATGGAGTGGTGGTTCTGTGTCTTAATAGTGGTTTTGTACCTTTCAGGCGATTTACTCCCCTTTTGGCAGAGCAGGCTGTAGGAATGGAGCCAATGTAATTAAGCATCTTCAATGTTATATTTCTTACATAATCATCTTGCTCTACAGTCACTTCAGAGCTCTTATAACCTACAAGCTTTATTTCATCATTGACTTTTTTGAAATGAGTAATACTGTTGTGCTCTCTGGAAAAAGGTAATCAGTAAAGTTTGGGAAGTCTCTCACAACTGCATCAAACTTTTGTCTATTACTTTGGATGTGATCACTATAGCAGAATTGCTGTGGATGATTTTCTTGTTGGCAATGCCTCAAAAGGCGTGAAGATTCAGAAGGCATGAACATGTAACTTTGTACCTTCACATCAAGCTCAGCAGAGTTTCTTTGCTTGTGTAGAGAAAGAAACGAATTGTAGAAGATAATGAAATTTGGCTGTTTTCATGGGGAATTAATAGCATGAACTACATTATCCAGCTCTGCTTTTTCTAGTTTTACTTTTTCAAGTTATAAACACTTGCTCTTTCTGTCCCTTTTCTAGATTCTAGCCACAACCTGTTCTGAGGCTATACATTCATTCAGACAGATCACTCAAGAAGCCAGTTTTTCGTGATTTGCCCCATTAGTTACAGTCTGTACAACTACAATGACATTTGAAGCCATTTCCTCCGTCAAAAAAAGAATTTTGGAAGTGTGAAATTCAAAGGGTGGGGTGGAGACGCTAAGAACTTCATGTACAGAATATTGTAGGTGTCTTCCTGAGAGGTGCCAAAGTGAAGCATCACAAAACTCACTTTCTGGTTCCTACTGATGGACTTAACTTCATGAATAAGTGGTATCTAAAATCTGAGCTGGCTGTAGGTGCAACATACTCATAATTCTGGTCTTACTAACTCATCCCTAGTAGATGCTCACTGTGAGGCTGTGATGAGGCCTTGTGGGTTACGGCACCAGGGGAGGCGACTGTTTAAGTTGTGGTTCTAGGTGAGGATTCTTGCTGGATAGAGCACTTCAGAGAAGAGAAACCAGAACTTAAATTAAAAACAAACCAAAACAAAGAAAACCCTGCAAAGACCCGACTTGTGAATCTTTCTTGGATGTCAGCAAGGAATAGTTTGTGTGGGGAAACAAGTCACTTCACGGTAACTTTGTGTCCAGATGATCACACGTGCATGGGTTTGATATGCAAAAGCTATTCACTTTCAAACTGTAATGTTTGCTCAGCTTCCCAGACTACCAATATAATCTTGAGTAGGGTTAGTTCTCAGCAGTGGTAAAATGGTATGTTCTATCATTCATTTCATAGTGCTGTATTTTGTTACTTACAGGATTTTCAAACTCTTCTTAGCCAACACAAACAGTAGATTAGTTTAGAAATGCCATGATGGGGCAAATCAGACTAAGAGCTGTGTAAAAGAATAGATTTGCATTTTCACTTGATGAAAACAGTCATGATATTAAAAAAAAAGAAGGTTAAGGAAAGAAATAAGAATAACGAACAGGAGAATGACTCATAATGTCTCAATAAAAATAAGGAATCAATGTAATCTATGGCAACTTTAATTAAAGGGAAATGGAGAAAAACAGAAGAGCAAAGACTTTGCTTTCTTAAATTGGCACTGGTAGACATGCATCCTCTCTTCCTTCAAAGGACCATGCACTGACTGAAGAGTGCTGAAGCATGCTCTGCATAATTTGCATTGAAGTTATAGTGCGAACCCTTCTAGTTGTGTATATTAGGCTTAGCATGCAAAACTAAAGGGTGGCCTTTATCAGGAGTTAGAGTTGTTGCAGTACATGAGAGGCTGGAAATGTTAGCTTCTCTGAACAGCTCCAGAACTGGGGTTTCATGCTAGGTACCTGTTCCATTTCTGGCACTGCTGAAAATTAAGGTGAACTGCTGATCTGTGATCTCAACAGGGAAATGGAGGATTTGCGTTCCCTACAGAATTGTTTTTTCCTGAGAATCAAATTCTGTGGGATCATGGTTCGCACAATACAACTATTCAATTTGTGACACCCAAAGGCTTTTCAGAAAGGTTCACATGGAGTCCTGGAGAAGGAGAGCAACAAGAAAAAATGGACATTAGTTCCAGAATAAACAGAAACTACACCAGACACTTGGGCTTCTGCAAAAGAACAGCTTTTCTCTGTCAGGGTTTTCCAGTAGGGAAATGGAAACATTCAAACTATGCACATGCAGAAGGTCACCATGGCAGTTGGGAGAATGAGATGAATGGTTTTATAGCTCTGTTTTTCTGTTATGTTAACACTTTTCCCCCAGTTCTTTCCCACTTTTTGCTGGGCTGCTTGCCAAAGGTGCTGCCAAACAGCGTAGAGTTATTAAGCTGAGATTGCCAGTACAGCATTTTATAAAGAGAATGTGCAGAGTGAGATGTGTCTACTGGCCCATCAGCAGGTACTTAGCTGTAGTGTGTGTTTTACTGCTTACAGAGCTCCTCAAGATCCTGGATAGAAGTTGGACTTCTTTGAACAATCAATGTCCTTTGAGACATAACATCACAGTACTTACCTTCCATTAGCTGTGGATTTCTCTTGTACTAAGGTACTTGAATGACCTCTCATTTAATTTTCTTGATAGTTCCATTGATTTTTATTTTTTTTTTTCTGTTTAAGAACTCGTATAGACTTCTTTTTGGGTCAGTTCAGAGGTCTGTGAGTATTTACCTGTTTATGTCTTTGTCACTGTCTTTGAACATCTTGCTTCTTACCATTTTGTTCTTTGGCAGCCTTTACAGGACCTTCATTTTGGCAAGGACAACCACATATGTGACTTCTGCTGTTAGTTTTTCTTCACTGATTGATATGGGAAAGTGTGTTGGTTTTTTTTTGTTTGTTTTAAAAGAAAAAATAATTCAGCTTTTGACTGCAGTATTCTTAGCATAGATTGCATGTGCTGTCCACAGCCTCTCTGCTTCATGGGGTTACAATGGCAAGGACTTAATGTTATACCTCATCAGAGTTTTTATGAAGAACTGTTGATCACTTAGTCTGACTTCTTGTGCCACAGCCAATGGACCCTTGCCCATCAATCTCTGCATTAAGCCAATAACTTCTGTTTGGGCTCTGACATAACATCTTATTAAAACATCCAGCCTTGAATTCAAGACTGCCGAGGAAAAAGAGATTACTCCATTCTTAGGTACGTTATTTTCACTATTGTAACTTTTAGATTCATATAGCTCAGCTAGATAGACATAGTCTGATGCCACCTCTGAAGGCACAGAGATCAAAGGGACTCGGGTAGGCCCTGAAGTAACATGAGTGACATCAATGCATTTGTAGAATTAGTATGTGACCTTGTCCAAGGAGGACTGCTAAAGGTGAGTGGCACAGCAAATTGGCTGAAGTAAAGTGAAGTGTGAGTCATATTCTTCTTTTTCATAAGTATGGTGTGGTCTGTATTTCTGTTGTAAGAGGTAATAGCAAGGTAGTTCACCTCACCAAGCTGTTAAGATTCATGATGGCACCCGATTTTGTAAATATCTGTTCCAAAGAAAAGTACGAAGCAAATTATATGATGATTGCTGGTCTAAGAAGGGCAGTGTCTTGGCAATGCAAGGTACAGAGCTGCAAACACGTATGGCAAGAATTACAGCCTTCTAGAAACATGAAAATAAGTTTGCAGCTCATACAAAAGAGTGCATTTGTGTTGGAAAAATGTGGTGGCTTCTCTTCAGTCTATACTGGTATGCTTCTAAATGATCGTGTGGGGAAACACATTTATACTAATGGAGATAATTAAACACTGAAACAATCTGGTGATGGTCACTTGAAGATTTTACATCAAGACTGAAGTTTTTCCAAATAATATGCTGTAGATCAGCTGGAAGTTCTTTGGAATGGACTAACACATGGCAACAGCAGTCCTATCGGTTTTCAGCTATGTGAATGTAATACCTCAGTATAGCTATAGAGGTATAAAATATCTATGAATAATATCTTGTGTTTAAATAAAAACAATTTACATTTGATTCTAGTACAGATATACCATATAAGCAGTGATATATTTTTCATGCGTGGTACACTATCTTTGTGACTCTGCCATATGAGATGTACATGAATAATATATCTAAAGACTACGGAAGACACAGCACTTTTTGATGGAGAATTATATAAGAATTTTCCTTTGGCTGTCTTAGATAATATATAACTTAACCATTCAGTTGATGGATGAACTCAGGGTGAGCAGGGTTTGTTGAATAGGTTGAAAATCAAAGAGCAATGATTTCCACACACACACACACAAGCTTCCAAACAATGATCTGTGAGTATTAAATCTTTCAGTTTAATTATGCTATGAGTTGCAGGGGGAAAATGCACACAAAGAAATCAAATGAGGTCTGTGAGGCATTATCTTTTCTGTAGTAGTCAGTGAAGGAGGCTCTGTCTGTTGAAGATGCTCATAGGTATGTGTGCTTGCAGGTGAATGTAGATGTTTAGCAGTCTGTCCAAAAGCTAACTTCATGTTTCATATGATGTGTGGAAAGCACAGAACAAAAATCCATAGTAGGCTGTGAGGTACAAAGACGTTGAGTCTGGTGTGCCTGAGCTGTGGATAGTGGCACTCGGAAATATCACGGCATGCACATTGTACACTTTTCATTTTCCTCAATATCTATTAATGGCAACTGATGGAGAGGGTATTGGTCTTAATGGATTCTTGCTGACCCACTGATAACCTCCTATTCTTTCTAAAGCAAGCTTTTGGAAGGTCCTCAGTCAATCACAAGATTAGACCTTAGACAACATCGGGGGAAGGCTTAGATCCAGAGGTGGCTTCAGAACTCAGGTTATGTGAAGCTGAGTGTTGCAGCAGACCTCTGTGATGGGCAGCCAACAGAGAACAGGATGGTGATGCTTATGAGCCATGCCTCTATAAAGGTCTATGCTAGAATTATTCCAGCTAGTAGCCTAATGCCGGAAGACCACAAAAACAAAAGCTGACTCTCATTTGGTTGACATGCTAAGTGGGATGGCTCCAATTTAAGCAATGAGCCTCTTGTGAAAAATTAGTACAACTGGAAACTGCTCTCCATGTGAATTTGGCTGAAGGATGCTGATTTTTGGCTGGGTATTTAGCAACGATGGAATGGAAGTGCTATGAGCCAGGTATGTGTAGCTGTCCATCTGCAGAACTTTGTGTGCCAGTTCCTTGACTTGGACTGGGAGGACTGGTCATCACAGCTAAGCCTCCATTTACTTCCTCTCATCTCTCTCTTACCTATCCCAAAGTTGGGTTCTCTGTATGGCTTCAGAACTTCAGACCTGGCTGCAAGTTCTTGGTGGTGGTGTTTCAAATGTTGGTGACCATTTGTTCACCAAATAATCACATTTTTGTGGTGAAAGGGTTTGCAAACTTAAAGTAATGCAGGTGTCTTACTTGCAAGTTCCTCCAGCAGATGAAATTAACATTTAACTATAAGCAAATGTTGAAAAGCACGTGGGGGGTGGGAAAGAATGCACAAAAAATGGGGTTTTAGAAGTTTTGAATTAAATATGAAGTTGAAAACTAAAGTATGCAAGCAATACATGATGCAGAAGCAAAAAGCTGAATTAAATGCTTTTTTATTTCTGCCCTTATTGAAATCTGTGGAACTGTTCCTATTCAAGTTCACGTGCAACATGTAGGTCTGTGTGACCAGAGCTTTATGGAGTGGGATGAGGCCCCTTTGTAAGATAATTATGTATTCCTTTATTAATTTTCCTGTGAAAAAGCCACTGTAAAGGAATAGCACAACAGAAGTTGGTTGAACTTCTAGCAAATTTCTCCCAGCACCCATTGGAATGTTGTCTGATAGCCATGCTTCTTGGTTACTAGGTCTGGTCCTGATTCTATATTTCTTGAACTGTTAATAAAAACTTAGTGGTCTCCGTGTATACAAAATGTAGTTTAAAAAAACAAAAAACAAAAAAACCCCCCAGCATCTCTTCAAGCTAGTTTTGTTTAAATGCATTACAGGTAACAATGTCATCTAGATTGTATAGTGGGAAGTGCTGAAATGGTCTAATGTCCTTTTAGTTATGCTGCTTACTGCACAATTTAAATGAGAAGCAAAGCCTAGGCTATTTCACCTTCGTTTTTGTTACTTTTTTGGTACTTTTATGCCTTAGAAACTGATGAAAGTAGATGCTGCGCAGGGCAATGTTTAATTCAACAAAAAACTTCTGTATCTGTCTTTGAAAGCTGCTTGAAAACATTTCTGTCAGGATGAGGTCTTGGAGTTTGCGACTTGTTTACTTTTGCAGCACTTTATGCCAAGTTGTAATCACACTTTCATCTAGTATTTTATGTATTTTTAGTTCTCCTCACTCAAAAATAAACCCTAACAAAACTCTAAAAAGTTATTCTTGTAGCTTAAAATATTAATTGTAGCTAACAAGAATTCTTACATAAGGTTTTCTTTTTTTTTTGGGAAGTGGGGAAGGAGTGATGATTTTTTTAAAGGCCTGCTAACTTTTTTGAGTAAATAATTTGATTTTGCAAAATTGTTGTGATTCCAAAGAGATGCCTCTTGCTGAACATACAGCAGCCAGTGACTGATCAGCAAAATTCAGCAGGGCTGTTTAATGAGGGGTGAAGACAATACGAATGCAAATCTAGCGAACAGTTGCTTTTTCACAGTTGGTACGCTGTGTTGCAGGTGCATTTTCTTAATGAGGGTTAATTTGTCTCATATTTTAACCTGACAATACTTGGCATTGTTAGTATATAGGCTTACTTAAAGAGGTAAAATGAAGGCTTTCTATGTAAGATTGGGTATTTGATTTCCAGTAATCTGTTAGTGCTGAATATTAACTGAAATTATTCAGAACAGTCCTATTACTTAGATTTTTGTGAGAGAAAAGTAATTTTGATTATTTTGACAAATTGGAGCAAGGCCAAATTCTGCTCTCCTCCTTGGATATAAATCCAGAGAGACTGAGATAAAACTGAAAAGATTGCTGTTGATCAAGATTTACTGAGAGAGAACCAGAAACGGAACCGGGCTTGAATACCAACAAAAGTAATAAAATGGTCTTGTAGTATTTTTACCCCTTTAGTGCGTATTCTTTAATACTAAAACATATTGTTCAGTTCAAGGAAACATCGATTTGGTGCAGAGAGTCCCAATAACTTTTGGGCAAGGGGGGAGCAGTCTGTTTGTTAAATTGGGTATGTTTCAAAGGAAGAACATACAGCCCCTCCCAGAGGAAGAAGCTGTCAGACTGCCCCATGCTGCAGCAATGGGTGAAAAGCAAACTTCAAATTTTCACTTGGGTACCCCTTAGTTGCTACGGTTACTGGCTGATGAGATGCACTTGCAAGAAATAATACACTGTCCTGCTGGGTAGCCTACTGTCACATTAAAAGCAGAAGGGTTTGCCTGAGTATGAGCTGGTGGCCTGGCTTAGGCTTAAGAAGATCAGCCTTTAAAGTTTACGTTGTATCTGTAAAGAAAAAGAAAAATTACACTGGGTGTAGGCAAAAAAAAAAAAAGCTAGCTCTTCTGCAGTTGCTTATTAAGCATCATGTGTAAATTATCCATTGTTATCCTACTGTACTTCATAGCCTTTTAAATCTCATATGCCTCTTGTATCGACTTGTTTTCATCCAATATGAACTCATGAATGCAGGATGCTGAAGTACTGGGTCAGAAATCAATTCCATCCTTCTGAAATATTACCTCTATGCCAGTGACTTCTGCTTCAGGGAATCTAGTTCAATATCCTATCTTACGCTCATATAGATTACTACTTCAGCTTTCTTATATCTGGAACATGCAAAGGGATATTCCTGCTATTGTAAAGTAAATAATACCAAAAAATCAATGTGTGAAAAGGGTCCTTGATATGTCTGGCAATTGGCGAAGGAATTTAGAGCTTTTTTTTCCCCTCACTTGAGATCTGATCCTGGTGAATAATAACCAAAATGCACCATTGCCATGATACTTACACAATAAGCCAAGGAATTTAGTTTGGTCCTTAATAGATACTCATGGAAGAAAAAGAGGCATAACCTCTGGCATCTGAGTTAAGAGTCTCAGTGAGGAGGCCAAAAAAATCAATGAAGATATATTAAGCTGTTTCTCACACTTTAGACACAGCCCTTCTGGTTCAGCAAGTAGGTGGCAGAGGTTGCTGTGCGTCCACTGGCTTTTCCCGTGTTACTACAGCTGCACGAGTACAGAAGTGCTATAAGGATTTCCATATTAAAAAGGTGCTTATCTCATTCAATCACTAAGTTCTCTTTACAAGTAGGTTTTAATAAGAAAGTGGCTATGTAATAGAATAAAGCTAGATTAGAATAACGGTGTACTATCGAGGGATAATTTGCTACATGTTGCTTGTGGTGAGGTACAATGTTATAGTAGGATAATATTGAGGAAAATAGCAAAATGGGGTGGGTATTTGCCAAGGGTTGTACTTAAATCATATGATAAACTTTTTTTTTCCTGACTTATTCAGAACTGTTATTGAAAATGACCATTCAGTTATATCAAGAGTCTGGTTTGAGCAGTACCTTTAGCATTTATGTCTGCATCTACAGCTATGTATGTGTTTTCCATCAATGGGGATTACAGTTAGCCTTACTTGAGGAATTGTACAGAGAAGATGATACACGTGCTCCAGTCTAAATTGACGACCTAAGTCCTCAGTTAAGCAGAAAGAACCAAAAAGGATCCTTGGCAGAGCCAGAGCTTGTATGAAAACTGAGGATAAAGGGAGTTCTGATCAGTTGCAGGGATTAGGCAGAGGAAGCAGTTTATTAAAGTGAGATTTTGAAATTGTGGGTCTTTCAGGGCCTCTGTTTTTTAAAGAAATTCAGGCTTCTAGAGTTAGAGCTCCTCTCCCTTCTCACAGACTCAGTTTCCGCAGAAATTCTATGGTTTGTGAGGCCACAAGTCGAACACTTAAAATAATTTTGAGGCAGTGACGTATGAAGATACTTGCTTTTAAGCAAGAATTATCGATCAATCCAAATTTAACTTAAAACCACAATAAAACAAAACAGCCACAGAGGAGCAATATTTATAATGAGTTAAAACCAGTGAATTCTTGTGGCTGTGACTGTAGCTCTGATGTGCAAGACAGCAATGGAGAGAGGGGTGGTGTCCGTACCGTGGCAGTGCCGTGGGTTGGCATGGGCTGCAGGGACTGGCGGTGACAATCCAAGTGGACTCCAAGTGGCACGGGGCTGGCAGCAGCACGGCTGCATTTTGTGTGCTGCCCTCCAACTTCAGTGCGCTCTGATGCGATTGCACTGCTTCTAGTTGCAGAGCTAGCTGACTCAGGTATCTCCGTAAGACACTTTTCTTTGGGATAGACATTCCCAGTGTTTACACAGGGAATCAGCAGTTTTACAGAAGCTCGTTTTGTAGACTCGCGAGTACTGTGATAGGTTAATTTATTTCTGTCTAGTCAGGGGAATAACGTACACAAATCTCACTTCTGACTGAAACCAAATAAAAATCATTACTCCCCTACAGCATTTGGGGTGCTGACAATAATTTCAAGAACATATCCATCAAAGCAAGAGCATAACTCTGAAATCAGATTATGATGAGGTCCTGCTCAGAATGGTACTGGTCTTCCAAATAAAACACAGAGGCTATGCTTCTGATTTTAAATAATTGGGTAGTAAGTGGGGCAACTCTTAAGGTACTCTGTTTCACCTGGTTTTGAGAAAAGAGGTTTGTTTCACAGCCTATGAGATACTTCTCTTACCTTCACTTTGCAGATGTAAAATCTCACTTTGATGTATCGTATCTGTTTTTGAAAGATGTGCCCTTAATGTCTCATATTTTATGTACGTACATAATGGTTGATGCTTCAGGTACTATACTTAACCTTAATGTTTCATGTAACACATTTTAAAGCTACATACTTGCTCTTTATTTTGATTAAATTTCTGATAAACTTGCTGGTGAATAGTGATTTTTAGTAGAAAGTTCCCAGAGTTTTTGATGTATGATTAATAGCACATATTCCACACTAGACTGCCCTACTGCTCATAGTCTAGCTTATTTTGATTCAATGTGGAGTCAAGATTTCTCATTAAGTGAAGTTCTGTCTTTCTAAATTACAACCTGCTCAGCTGTTTTCTTTACCTCTTCATTTGTAAGAAGCTCAGATGTGGCTTAGTAAACAATGAGGATATAATCTGTAATCAGACCCCTGTCCATCCTGTTACAACTGTTGTCATGATTTTCATCCCTTCTACAGAAAATGTTGGCACTGCAATGCAAAAAAAAAAAAAACATGCTGTAATGCTTTCATTAACCCTTTTGGGGAAGATGTGCCAGCTAGCTGATCAAAATACTGAGCTTTGGGAATTTTCACAAACACAAGGCCACAGAGGAAATAAGACACTTGCACATGCAAGTTTTCTTCAGAAGTGCAGGTTAATGTAGTTTGTGCTTTAGAGTTGTTGTGGTCACCATAGATGCAAATGAATCTTTGTCTGTATTAAGTTTCTACTTAAGGAGATACAGTATGTAATTTTAACCCGACCGTTTTTATTGTTGTTTTTTATCTACAAATCTGTGCGGTGTTGTTTACTGCAAGTAAATGTTCCTGCAAGTAGAATTTTGTTTCCAGTGCTGTTGTGGTCCAAAACATGTGAGCTGCTCAGCAGCTACTGTTCCTGTTTGAGTTGAAGCGCCGAGTGCTATGATTGGTTTTTATAGAAATGATATTCAAACTCTAAATGACTGGTATTTTCTTACTGAAAGGTGTTTGTTTTGAATCATGCCAGCTTGAAATACAAAAATGATTTTTAATAAGGTGGTTTGTTCCAAATGAGCACCATGACTAAAGCTAATATATCAAGGCTTCCTCAGATGCATCCTCTTTTTCTACCTAGAAATTTTCTCTGGCTGGAATTGGAATATATATTTTTTACATGGACTGGGATTTGTGGATATCTATAAACCCTGTCAATACTCTTGCAGATGTCCACAGGTTCTGCGCAGTGGGTCTGCAATGCTCTGTGCATGCTATATAGCTCATGCGTGTATATGTCTGGGTAGTAAACCCAAACAGGAATACGGTAGCTCTGCTGGGCAATTCCACAGTGGCCAGGCTGACTATCTGCACGTACAAAACCAGCTTCAGCAAGAGTGACTGGTAAAAAAGGGGTATGGCTCGTGGTTCAGGCAGTTATCTGATATAGGAGATGGACAAGTTCAAGTCTCTGCGTCAAACTAGTAGTAATAGATTTTGGTGTTATGGGGTTTTTATTACTTAAAAAAAACCCAAAACAACAACAACAACAAAAACCCACAAAAACAAACAAACAAACAAAAAAAAAACCCAAAACCAAAACAAAACAAAAAAACCCAAAAAACAAACAAACAAAAAAAACCCCAAACCAAACCCCACCTGCCCCTTCATTCCCACCTAAGCTGCAGAAACTGTCACATGGCATGAAAATAATTTCTCTTTCTAGTTCTAGGCAATCCTACACTGCAGTTTCCTTATCTCAGACCCACCTGCATTTGTGCTGTCACTCAGACATAAGCTATAAACCATTTGGAAGCAGACTGTCCTCTTACTCTCTGCTCGTCCAGCATGGCACACAATGGGAGTTGCTGTTTTGGTGGGAAATTCCTGACCAGCTCTTCTCAGGGTAGAGGTAGGCTCTGTCTGAGCCTTGCCACTGTAACGTGCCTCTTGTTTGCCTTTTGAATTTTTGCCAGCCTGATCTGTGTTCTGGTCGACGCAACCTCTGGTACCGGATGCTTTTCCGAAGTGTAACGCTGTACGGTTTCATGCATTGCAAGAGGACAACTATTACATAGCTTTGCTTCATTGGATGCAGGAGGTGCAACTAAGATCGTAAATCTCTGAGATGACAAAACATAAAATCTACATGGAAGATCTAATCTATCCTGTTCTGACTGATAAAAAAAGAAGGGTCGCTAGTGGGTAGTAAATTAAGATGCAGTATAAAAGTTTTACCTGGAGGTGCTAAATCATTTAACTGTATCAGGCTCATAGGACTGTCTTTGTTAATAACTACAGTGCGGATTATCTGCCATTGGGCTAGGGAAGAACACAAGGCAAGATCAGCATCTGCTGAGCCTTTCCTGTGTAAATAATGGCTTTTGCAGATCCTCATGGATTACTTTTGTCATTTTTGTGATTACATAGTTTTTCATCAGGATGTTTTCAAAGTGTTGGGCAGCGCAGCAGTGTTGCGTACCTTTAAAGCAAGGCAGTGTAGGAGATGAGTGGGTGCAGAAACACTGTCTTCACTTTGAGCGGGGCAGGGTGATTTTGTTTAGATTTCCTAAATGCACAAAGAAAATCACTGAGCTGCATGAATGGATAGTTTACCCATGTGTCTGAGCCTTTGTGATAAAGGCTATTCTGAACTCCCTGATGGGTGTCTTCTGATTTACATATATATGTTTAATCTTCTCTAACTTTGGTTGCAGAAATACGTTGAAGTGTTGGTGTCTAGCAGGCTCGTTCCCCTCCATTATAACCAGTGTCACAAGGCAAGTCCCTGAGCTCTTGCTATGTGTGCAAATGCGCAGGTGTGTGTACATGCAACACACTGTTAATGGTTGCAAGCCTGACT